>CM021103.1:718360269-718960269 GCA_007115665.2 Sequoiadendron giganteum
CACATCATCTTCTTCCTTATTAATCTTGAAAAATGAAAACCCTTATTAAAATTCAAAATACTGCACTCAATAGTAAAGCCTTTAGCCTTCTATGAATGATTTTTGTTATGCATACTATCCCTATTTATGGGCCACCACTACCAACTCGATCCCTGTTTACTCATGATTCATGCAAGGTATAATCATGCAAACTAAGTAACCAAATTAATCATGTAACTTAAGTCTTACATTTACAATATTTATTTTGATTTGACATCTGGCTACATACACACTCTACCTCAAGCTAACAAGCTATCAAAATTACTACTCAAACGATATGAAATCATTACAAATCTTATTTCAATTGATCACTGGATTAATAACATCATCATCTATAGTACATCGTGTAGATTTTAATATCAAGCTATCTAATCACTCACTTCAAATGTACATATGGCATTAATCTGCGGTACCACAACCACACTTTCTTTAAAGAAAGACATTTGGTGGATATGCAGAAATCGATAAAAAAAGGCACATGCCATGTGCTATACTTTCTACCATTTTCAGTATCAAGTTATCAAATCAAATATTCCTCTTTCTTGGATTAGAAGAACAACTTAATTTTGAATCTTTTAAATATTTCCCAAGTACATATGGCATTAATCTGCAGTACCGCAACCACATTTTCTTCAATGAAAAACTATTTGGTGGATATGTAGAAATCGATAAAAAGATTGAGAATTAAAAAAAGGTATAGTAAATTTAGGCATTGAAAAGAGAAAATTAAATGGATTTTTGTATCTTAATCATTATCAATGTCCATTAATAAGTCACAATAAATTTCACTCACTTATGATCAGAACTATATGCTAAACTTGAATCATACAAAAAATATATAAATATTTTCAAACTTAAAAGCCACATTTTTATATTGAACAAAGAAAAAATGATTTACAAGAATTGAGCCACAAAAAGCATTTTAATTTAAGTATCCATGAAGTACATAGCCAACTTGGCCAAAAATCCACTAACAGTGACAAAAAAAATAGTCATAAAATACATATTACAAGAGATGTACAATAAAATATAGACACAATTCATTGCTAAAAAATTATGTAACAATAGCAGACACCCTTAACCAGGTGTTTGAGTAGGAAATGAATAAAATTGAACAAAGTAATAGCAAAGAAGAAAAGGGAATCACCCAAATCCTTCCTCAAAAACTCTAAATTCTATAATGATTCATTTTTTGTATCAGACACCAGACCACACCTCATATTAACTAGGGCAAGAGCTTGCACTATAGAAGCATACAATTCCACTTTGTGGAAGATTCCACCAACAAGCACTAACCCACTTTCAAAATTGTAATGCTTCGGTGTCAACTCCAATGAAGAAATAGAGTAAATGAAAGGCTACAAATAATTTATTGCTAGCGTCTTCACCAAATATTTATCAAGAAAAATGTTCATGCACTTGGACAAGAAAGTTGAAGCTACCTTAGAAAATTGAGCACGAGGGTTGTTATGAAGCCATTCCCTACCCATAATTATTCTTATAGCATCCTCAATCTACACACAAGTAATTGTAAAAACTATACACAACTTTTGTCTTATTGTATGCATCGTCGCTTCTTTTCTCCCAAAAACATTTGGGTAGCATTACACGCCATAAAGACTCCATATCATAGTTAAATTAAGAATAGAGAAGAAAGAAAGAAAATCCAAATATATTATAAATGATATGAAGAAAATCAAGTTGGTGAAGTATATATAGAATGAAGGCATCAAATACTCAACACTTGAACATTTAATTCACCACTTGATGTGACAATGTTATTTCAAAAAAAATTGAGTCACGACTTTAAGTGATTTAATAAATAATAAAATGTCAAACATTGATATTTTAAAATCTAATGGTTCTGGCATTATTCTGAAGGTTTGAATTCACAAGTCTAGTGATTCAAACATTTGCTTCTGGAATACAACTACAATCATCCATCTTGTGATAACCATTGATCTTTGATGAACTTAGTGTTGACCGTTGATTCCTTTTAGACCCTTAACCATGAGCTAAAGCTCGGTCCCACCAAGGACAAATGTCATAATCCCACATTATTGCATAAAACTGATGACATCACCTTCTCAAAAGTACAAGTGCACAAGAGCTGCCTGATTGTTAATCGTCTATCTCAACCATTGATTTTTGTGAGCAAATATTTGTCACCTGACTTAGGAGATATTAAAGTCTTTGATACTCCATGAAACTAGTAATCACCTAGGTCGAGAGGCCAATCACCACGATGACTCCAAAGGCTTAAGTCATAACTTAAGCGACCTTCAACTGCCGGTAGCTAGTTAATGATAAAATATTATTTTGGGTATCATGACTTTAAGTGATTTAATAAGTAATAAAATATCAGTTACCATTGATTTTTAGAAATCTAACAGTTCTACTGTTATTCCAAAGGTTTGAATTTTTAAGTCTAGTGCTTCAAAAATTTTCTTTCGGAATGCAACTACAGTCATCCATTCAAAAATTCATCGAATGATCATAAGCTATATTAATTTACGCTAACATCTGGCTTCAGACATAATAAATATGTGATAGTTGTCCCCATTCCAAACACTTTATGGCGCAATTTGGATGTGTAGAAATTTTTCCCAGAATAGAACAATATGTAGCATTTATATTTTTGCCACCCATGCTATGATTTTTTCTTGGCATACCAGTTTATTTCGCCAATGATTTTTTTATTGGTTTGAGATTATGTTTAGTTCACCAATATCTTTTTTTATTCATTTGAAAATAGGTTTAATTTGCCAATAATTTTTTTTTTGGGTTTGAAAACATTTTTTAATGACCAACAAAAATATTTTATTCACTAATAGAAATATTTTGCTGGTTTGAAAACATGTTTAATTCACCAATATAAATATTTTGTTGGTTTGAAACATGTTTAATTCGTCAATGGAAATATTTTATTGCTTTGAAAATAGGTTTTAATCGCTAATGAAAATATTTTATTGGTTTTAAAAAAATTGTAATTCGCTAGGATTTTCCATAGACTTCTAGCGATTACAAAATATTCACCATAATGAAAAAATTTGCCAATAAAATTAATATTTTCTTTGAGAAGTATACAAGATTCACCAGGATTTTACACCTTCGTCGAGGGGGGGTTCTTAAAATTATCCCTACTCCAAAGTTCGTGGTTAGCCATCAACGAGATGTGAGGGTTTCTTTTATAGAAATGATTGATTTGATTGAACAATCTAGATTAAGAGGTGAATGATCCAGATCAAGGGTTGAGGATTGTTGAGAGGAATTGATTAGGGAGTTAATTGGATACAACTGGCTGTAGGATTCCAGTTAATAATTTTCATGGAGGAGTTAACTAATTACATCAATTAGTTAGAGTGTATTGATTGACCAGTTAAGGGATTTGATTGCCTCGTTAACTCACACTAAGTGAGAGTGAATTGATTTGATTGATCAGTGAACTAGAATTGATTATCTAGTCAACTAGAAGAGAATGGTTGTTAAGTTTGAGGGAATTATGCATGAGAGGATAATAATTAATTAAATAATTAATTATTAGAGGAACATGCAAGTGAGGATTAACTAGCATATATATATTTATAATTTTAATAATGTATATAAAATACGCTGAGAGATATCCTTCTCGAGGCATCTATTGCACTTTTATGTGACTAATTCAATATAAAATAGATGCCTCGAGAAGGATATATCTCAACGTATTTTATATATATTATTAAAATAATATATATATGCTAGTAGCAATCATAGCATAACATGGAAGACAAAATTATCATGGTTAGGGTTAGGATAAGGGTTAGTGTGTCACCAAAAATTGTATACCTTTGAAGAAAAGGACAATTTTGTACCTAATTTGATCCTATTTTTGGCATCTTAGCCCCTAATTACCCTTTTCATCATCAATAATTGACCCTTTTCTTATGGTAAAATGACCCCTTAATGCACTTATAGGTCCTACTTAAGTGTGTTTCAAAAGATAATCCTGTTAAACAACATTAATAATCACACTTTAATTCCTGACATCCACTTAAAATTGCCCAAGTCGACTAAGTCGCCACCTTGGGCGACTTAGTCCCATTTGGCATAAAAATAAAAATTAACTCAAAATTTTGGCGGGATATTGTCTCCTAAACCCTAAGATCAGCCTGTGTTGTGGTATTTTAAAGAAATTAGGGCAGAACATGTATAAATAAGGGTTTTTTACCTCATTTTAACCCTAAATCTTCTATTATATTCACTCACTCAATCTTCTCAATCACTCATCTCTCATTCTTCTCAAGCAAGCTAGGGTTTTGGCATACTAAGTCATCAAACAAGAATTCAAGGGTTGAATCTTCAACCATTTATTGCAGAAACTCAAGATCTATCTTCATGGAAAGGTATTAGTTCCATTGTTTCATATTTCATGCTTCATTATCAACATACCCATTGCACACCAAAGTGTGATTACTAATTTTAAATTGATTTTAGATGTGATCTTATTATGAAAGGCCTTATATTAGACTATATATTTAAGTTGCTCTATTTTTGTACAATTAAATCTTTGTTTATAATATTTAATTTTGAATAAAATTGAATATTAATGATTTTTCATTTTTGAAATATTATCAATTTTTTTTTAAATATTGCATTTTTTTATATTTTAAATATATTAATTTAGAAACATTTATATGTGATAATAAATTTAGAATTTTTTTTATTTAATTTTCATTTTTTTAATTTTAAATACATTAATTTATTTAGAATTTTTAAAGTGAACAAATTATTTTTCATTCCTTTATAATTTTATTTTCATTCTAATATTAGAAAAAAAATTACATTGAATTAAAGAATATATATTTTTTAAAGATTTTTCAATATTTTTTAATTTTTTAAATGTATCAATATAGAAACTTAATTTTATATGTAGTAGTAAATTTAAGAAAGTCATTTCTTACTTAATCTTATAAATTTTAGAACCTTCTTTTATGTGTAGTTTTTTATAATTTAATTTTTGATTTTTTTATTTTAAATACATTAATTTATTTAAAAAATTTAAAATAAAAAATAATTTTTCATTCCTTTAGAATTTTATTTCCATTCTAATATTAAAAAAATATTTTACATTGAATCAAAGAATATATATATTTTTAAGATTTTTCAATATTTTTTTAATTTTAAGTATATAAATATAGAAACTTAGTTTTGTATGTAGTAGTAAATTTAAGAAAGTTATTTCTTTCTTAATCATATAAATTTTACAAACTTCTTTTTATGTGTAGTTTTTTTTTATAAATAATAATATTTTTATTAGAAAAGATTGCTTAAACAATTCTCAAATGATATGTTGTTTCATGCTTAATTTTCTAAATTTTACAAACTTCTTTTTATGTAAGTAATTTAACAATTTTTATCTTATCTTTAAAAATAATATTTTTTTGTTAGAAATTATTACTTAAATAAATTCAATGAACCAGTGCATTCAATTCCAATAGATAACTTGTCATAATATAACAAAATATTTCCTTTAAAAAAATAAAAAATCAAAATTCTAATATTACTTTGTATTCTCTTATTATTAAAATTTTAATTTTTAACAAAGATTCTCTCTTTCGTTATACGTGATCAAGTCCCATATATTGTAAGCCATCTATAGACCCATAAACAGACCGCCTGGTATCGTGGGCTATAAAAGGACCTTTCCTTTCCTTTTTTCACATTTCCTCCTAAAAATCTTTTTTCTAAAACTTAAATTATGTCAATCATTTTAAAAGGCAAAGTAAATAATTTCTAAAAGTAAAACCCTCTTTTTATTTCTATATTTCAAATGACTATCTAAACAGAAAATATGTTAATTTAATAAATCCTTCTTGTTATTGCACTTACTAATAACATTCAACAGTTATATTTCTATTGTTGATTTTTTATTTATTTAGTTCAAATACAGTAAGTTTCTCCACCTAATTGAAAAAACACAATAATATATTTAATATTATAATTTGATTTATTTCATTGGATTAAATCTGAAAAGTTAGTAATTTTCTCTAATTTATTTCTCTTATTTTTGTGTGCGTATTTATTTCTCTATTTTTTTGGTACTTGCAAAGATGAAGTAGTAAACCCTTGAACTATCAACAAGAATGAGATAGATGTTTGCAGACATAGACAAATGAGCTCCCCTGCCGAAATGGAACACCAGCGTGGGCATCTTCACTATTGTGAGGCCTAACAAATCATATCAAGTATCAATAGAGAAATCCCAACAACACTATTAAGGATTTCCGTCCCTGCTTTGAAAGCATTATGCATGCTCTCATACGTAGGTTGTGGGGTTGAAGACCAGATCTTTCTACTGATAACATTTTGTGTAGGGCAAGCACTATAGCCATACAATATCACTGTTTGTGTCCAATCTCTTTGAACTTCACATAGGAATACATTTGTCGCATGTATTTGTAACTGAAGCCTCTTCCACTTCCATACTTGCATTTGAATTCCACCATTCTGCATTTGTAAGTGAAGCCTCTTCCACTTCCATACATGCGTTTGAATTCCACCATGTGTTTGAATTCTACTAGACTTTGTAATTGCTATTTCTTTTTGTTTGCATAGATCTGCAAACATGTGATGCCACTATAGGAACGCCTCTCAATGTAATTAATAAATAAAATGTTTATTTATTAATAGTGAATGGATAATGTTGAGATGAAAAAGGGGATTAAATAATTAATTAAACAGTTATTTAACCTTAGAAGTGTGAATGCAGTCAATTAAATAATTAATATAATTATTTAATTTAGGAAGGTGTTGAATGTTTTTGATATGGAAAAGTAGGTTTTGAAGGGACCCCAAAACCCTTTACAAATGCAAAATGTTGCTATAAAGATTAAACCATATGAACCAGCAGCACAAAGAGACCAAAAAGATAACAAAAATTAATCCGGAAACCCGTCAACAACCTAGAAGCAAAACATCAGCAAAAAAGCAGCCCAAGAGAAAAGAACAAAAAAGCTACAACATTTTTTTGAGATCATTAACCAAGGCCAAATTCTCCTCAATGACCCCCTCATGCATTTCCATCACATCCTTGAGCTCCTCAAATGAGATAGCAGCTTGTTTCTTAGTTTTACTCCTCGTTCTCAAACATGGACCAGCATCAACAACCCTTTTCTCAACAGGATCTAATGCATCATTCTTCTCCACCAGGTTCTTGGGACAAACCTCCTCCATTTCTGTCTCAATATCACCCAGCTCTAGGGGATTACTAGTCCATTTCAAGGCAATCTCATTCAAAAAGAGAGGCCCTTACCAGTCAACTTCAAGGAATTATTGTTGATATTTAACCACAATCTTCAAATCCTCAGACAAATTAGAAATTTTGTCCTCAATGTTAACAAATCTCTCTTCATAAGTCTTTTGGACCACCACCTCCAAAGAAGTAATCCTCTCCTCATGAAAAGTGCCAAGATGATCATAATTCACAACCAGTTTATCAAGCATAACATTCATGTTTTTAACCTTACCTTCAATCACCCATTCCTTTTGATTACTATGCACCAAAGCCACACACACATCCTACCAATCTTTGAGTTGCACATTGAGCTCCTTAACCTCCGAGAAGAGCCATTTAATGAGAGACAACAAGTTATGAGTACCATCCTCAACCATCCTACAAAACATACCCATATTAACCTAATCCCAATTAATAGGAGGCAACGCTTGAGAGCCCACATTATCAGCAAGGACCTCCTGATCCTCCTCCTTATCCTTCATATCATCCTCCATAGGGGAGTCCTCCACCTCAATCACATCAACCTTAATACAACTCTTATCCAATAAGTTCGCTAAGTCAACCAAAATTTTCAACCGCTCTGCCTTTACAACACTCCCTTTAACCTACTCAGAGTCGAGAGGAAAGACATGGGTAACCTGAACATGGTCGAACTCCTTGGAACATTTCAAACCCTCATTCCCTTGCACAATACCCTCCATCGTCTGCACAGACCCAAAGATGCCTTTACCACCATCCTTCTGAACAGGGGACTCCAAATCACCCACTTTACTTGCATTCAGAGTACGATTGATATCAAAAGTAGGGGCTTCCTCCATGACATTCGATGCCTCCACCTTCTTCTTACCCGACTTCTTCTCTTTCCTGAGATAGTTTTTCTTTCCCTTCACACTCTTATTCCCAGGGGTCAGTACTGATTCTTTCACACCTCAACGTCAATTTCGTATCCCTTCGATCATGATTCAAAAGCCTCTAAACCCTCCATAGAGTCATTGATTTCCTTTGACAACTCCTCAAAGTCCAAATTGTCCTCATCATAATTTCCTTCCCACTCCTCTACCGAATCACCAGTCTCATAACCATAATTTTTACCAACCTTCTTACGAGCATGAGGCTTAGGATAAATAGGGATTAACTTCAACTTAATATGTTCAACCATTAAATTCATAAGGCCTTCATGGAGAATGGCCTTCCTAGGGTTTTTGTGATGATCCTCAATACTATGCTCCATCAACGACAAAAGATAAAAAGGGAACAAAACTAGAGCATTATGTCGAAAATGATTTAACAAAATAAAATGATAGCTATAAATTACATAAAACCTACCCTCCAAAGTGAATAAATGCATGATGGCTAGAGCAATATCCCTCCATAATGGCTTGAGAGATTTATGGGAATACCCACCACTACCAACTGACCTGAGCTGATTCTTCTCTTCATGTTTAAATAAATTAGCAAGGGCTTTCTTAGCCACACCTCTATCTCTGTAGAATTTCCTTCCAGAGGTAGGAAGACCAGTGACCTCCACAACAAAATCCTCATTGATGTTAAATTCCACACCTCTAAAACATAGAATCCTACTGCTCCACCCGTTAACAAAGACCTTTGTCGCCTCAGGATTCGACCCTTGGAGCTTAAGAAAACAAGAGCTAACCCCACCCTTTTCTAGGTGCTCCCACACAATTTCATTAGTATGAAACTCCTCACAAGATCTCGGCTCCACTCTACAACGAGCACCACCCATGGTGACATGCAACGAACAATACTCCACCAACACCTTAATCTTCTACACATAAAGAATTAAGAAAACAAACCACAAAAAAATGCAATAGAGACCCACAAATTGTGTAAGCCTGTCATACAAAGTACCATTACACCTATGCTTCTAGACCATAATAACATAGATTACAAGGAAGAAATAATGAGAAGATCGAGTCCAAAACACGATGTGCAAGAACCAACTCGTAACAAAATAAATGAGCCATCCCCCCAACTTAACAGGCTTAATGATAAGACATCTGGTCATTATTAGAGATAATGTTAATATTAAGAGGCAAGGTTTCAAAATCATCCCAATTATTATGAGATACCACACCCACATTAGCCACCCCATCAGCCAACGAGTTAGCTTCCCTAAAAACATGTGAAATTTTGATCTCATCAAACGAATTGATGGTAGAAAATGAGTCATTAATAAGATGGGCAATTGACCAGGAAGGGGAACTAATCAACAAAAGACACTTTATAATATTAAGGGAGTCCCCTTCAAGCCAAAGTTTGGAGACCCCAAATTATTTTGCCAAAACAAGGCCATGATAGGTTGTTGCAGCCTCTGCATAGTGGTTAGGAAGGTGTTGAATGTTAATTAAATAGTTAATAATAATTTAATTAAAATAGAAGAATAAGTGTAATTAATGACAATTAAATAAATAATATTTATTTAATTAAGCTGGAAGATTAATGGTAATTAGGACATAATTAAATAAATAAGATTTATTTATTTAGTCAAGATAGAAAGACTGAATTAGAATGAAATAGGACATAATTAAATAAATGAGATTTATTTAATTAGTCAGGAACGGTGAATTCTAAATGAATTAATTAAATAATGTAAAGTCGCTTAATTAATAGTAGAATATAATATTTGATAATAATTAAATAATCAAGTATTATTTAATCATTAGGGAAAAAAGGTGAAATTTAGTATAAAAGTGTTACTCGAGACTAGGACAATTTCGGGTATCTACAATATTCAATGCATAATATTAACACATTTAAATACAAAGGGTTTTAACAAAATAACTTTAAGAACAACACATGGGACTCTACCATAGTCTAACTCTCTAAATTAATGTTTCAATTATACTTAGTGCCAAAATTGCCTATTCTCAAATAAATATTTTAAAGTCGTAACCAAAAATTTACATTGTTATTCAACTGTACATTATTTATTGATATTTTTTTAGTTTTTTTTGAAAAATAATACAACAATAGTTACACTGAGAAATAATCTATAAGCAATACTTTAGTAATAAAAATATAATATTCATCTATAGTCTAACAACCTGCACATATATAGGCAAGGAAACACTCTTTTTCAATGGCCAATGGAAGCTCGCCTCCTAGCCTTAGGATTGTAACACAATCCACCCTAAGCTAGGGGTCACATAGAAAACCTAGGTTTACTTAGAAAACATGACCCAACACACCACAATAATTAACACATAGTCACATAGACATGAGGGATTCATGGTATCCACAACATATAACTTACAATAACATAATCAACCCCATTAATTTTGCACAAAAAAAAGGATTCTACATGAGATTCCTATTTTGGGGGAGTGAGGACTCAACCATTTTAGGAATTAAGAGAAAATATTCTATAACATAAGATGTTTACACATTTTTTATTCTCCCAAGTTTTCCCAACATGTATTTCCTCCTACAACTTTCCACTCTTTGTTATTTAGAGTATAAGTTAATGTGATGGGGTACATATACCCAAAAATTAAAATTAATGGGTACTCATACCCAAGGCCTCCCAAACATGAGCCACACCCACTCAAACCCCCTTAAAAAGAGGACCCTCTACTCTTGATAAAGAGTCTACCCTAACTCATATTCCCAATACAAATATAACACAAAAAATCACAACATAACCTACCCAACATCTAAAAAATAATCCACTTATGAAAACACAATCACTTTCTCATGAATTCGCAAATTTAAACAATCATAATAAAATTTAACAATAATACTACTACACACATACAAATTTTATTTTCAAATGAAAAACTACTATAGGGGATGAACTCATACCTTGAAAAATATTTTCCCAAAACACTTGGTGAAACCTTTTTTATGAAGACTCCTCTGATATTTTCTCTCCTATCAATCCTTTTTCCAAATTATCTTCTCCCTTCTCTCATCTTGAAAAAATGAATCCCCAAAGTAAAAAAACGTGTTTCTTATCCTCAAGAGAAATGCATAAATAGGAGAGGGAATTTCTTCATCTTCTAAGAATTGTCATATCCATAATAGATCTCAACTTATTTTAGTATAAACCAAACTATAATGAATTATATGGATTCATACGTGTATACACATATAACATAATATATTAGTATTCTTTCATAGCTTATGCAATCTTATAATTAATTCATCTTGCTTCAATCTTCCTTAATTATCTTTCTTTTGGTATAAACCAAACTATAATAAATTATACGGATTCATACACATGTACAAATATAACATCATATATTAATATGTTTTCATAGCTTATGAATATCTTATAATTAATTCCTCTTTCTTTAATCTTCCTTAATTATCTTCCTTATTCTCACATATATTTTATTCATGTAACTCCACATGATTCCACCCTCTTCCCCCCCTTATTTCTCACTTTTCCCTTCTTTATATAGCCTCTTAATTCATTTACATTGTATCCTTTCATAATAACACTTAATTATCTTATTCCCATGAATTTACCTATTTCTCTATAATATTTTAAACTTTTATAGCTTATTTAGGTATATTAGCGGTGTTTTAAGTCTATTTAAGTGGTATATAATGGATATGGGTCTAGAAATTACCCACATGACATATGAGGTGGCTCACAACCCTCTATATCCTGCCAACATGTGTTCTAGATTATACAAGAAACTTATCAAAATTTATAGACATTGGGAAATATATATCAAAAATCATCACTATTCATCATAATATTAATTGTCCATCAATTTGAAGCTCAAATAATAGACTATTCCCGTTTCATCATTCATATAAACAAGATCAACACTTTTACAAATATTTCCATGCTACCTAGCCCTTTGAGAAAAGGTATGAACATGCGAAAGAGGGGTGACCTTACAGTCCCCCCAAGGTTGGGCTTTCTCCTAGAAGTCCTTCAAAGGTGAAGCAAAAACCCTATTATTTGGCCAAGGAAGTATGGTTCTCCATTCTAGAAGAGAATTTTTTTTATAATCTAGGAACTCAACACAACAATAAGATTTTGTGGTTTCTTTCATAATATAAAAATAAACATCACTATATATATTTGGAAAGGAGCGAATTTTCACCCCTAACACAAATTCCCCTTTTTCCCTTATCCACTTTAGAAAACCAAATTCAGAGGCTTAATTCCACATAAGCCCGATGTTCTCTTTCCACTTGGTACCTGTTTTGAGCGTCAATAGAAGAAAAATTATCGAGGACGCTCGCACAACATGCAGACGTCCGCACGACATGCTTACATCCCTGGCAGATTCCTGCGGCTAGAACCTGTAGAGGCGTTACACTTCCCATTGCAAGTCTAATTGTAACACCCTCTTCGGTCGACCAACCTGAATATGGTTGTTTCCTTCATCTCCTTGAAATTCACCTCTTCTTGATCCATTTGGACTCTCTAGATCTCTCTGAGCCCTCTCTTAGCTTTTTATCAGCTCCTCTTCACAATCCTCTTCCTTCACATCTCTTCTATAGCTTCTACAACTTCTCCAAGAATTCTAAGCATTCATTCCATCTCTTCAATCTTAAGCAACACTTTACACTCCATAGAAACAACATCAACACTCCATCACTTCAGTAGAGAAAGTGTGGAACAAACACCATTGCAACAGAGGCTTGAGTTCCTCTCATTTTCTCCCCCATTAGTTTTGAGCACTTTTGGTAGAGGTGGTAAGCTTCTACTCCTCTCCTCTATTATTTGGTTGAGTAGCATAACACTATTTTGTAGTGCTTTTGTGTTCTTTACTTCATTTCCTACTCTCTCTCTATCTATTTGGTTGTCCGTGGAGGTGGGAACACCAAAATAGGGGTTTGATTGAGGAAAACCCCTATATAGCCCAACAATCTCTCTCTCTCTCTCTCTCTCTCTCTCTCTCTCTCTCTCTCTCTCTCTCTCTCTCTCTCTCTCTCTCTCTCTCTCTCTTGTGTGAAGGTATTCAAGACATTCACATAGTCGAGGCTTCATCATTCATATAGTTGTAAGCATTTCCTTTCTATTCTTCTCCCTATCTTTATCATTTCTATTTCAGTCTATTTCGGTCTTATCACATTTTGTTACTTTATCACTTTCTAGAAGTTCTCAACAATTAGAGTAAAAGCATTCACTTTGCCATTTTCTAAGATAAACCTACTTTTTGGTTCGTACGAGACGCCAATGTGCCTCTAGGACGTCAGCGCGTAGCACTATCATCTGTATTCTATGATGTCGTCCTTTCGTCAAGATCTTGTCGGTTTGTCCAAAGAATCTTTGTGACCTCTTTTTTATTCTAAAACTCTCATCTCTTTTCTTTGAGGTAGTTTAGGGCAGTTCACCCTATGAGGATCTCTAAGTGAAGAAAACTCATGAGTAGTGAATCCCCCTTCTCTATATTTTGTTGAACCTAAAGAGAAGAACATCTTTTTCAAAAACTAGGGATTTATTTACCCCTACTTGGCAGGGTCATAACTTTTGACTTGGTGCTCGGAATTCAGAACTGTTTACACCTTTGGAAAGGTCTCCTAGAGAACTAGTTCAATCCCTAAAATACTAGTGCCTTCAATAGTAAAAATTTTAGGAACGATGCAAGTTCCAAACTCAAATTCAGCTCCGAAGACCTCCAAAAATGCAAATTACTAGAACATAGAAAATACCAAAAAATCATAATAAATTTAGTATCTTCTTTTATTAGTTTTGTATCTAATTCTATTCAAAGCATTAATGAAATTCCATTTCATGCATGTCATAGTGACTTGGATTTACCCATGTCACTCGGTGTCTTTGATCCTTATCATGAGAGTCCTCTTGCTTCAGAGGATATCTTGTTGCAAGAAGATTAAATCATTGATACCTTTCTTAATGTTACTATATCTATCGTTCATTCCAATGCACTCTTTTTTTAAGATGATGCATTTTTTAATGAAAAATTTCTTATCTATCCTAATGCACTCTCCTCTATAGATGATGCATTGGCGCACGATGAATCTTCTTCCACGTTTTATCTTGTTTGGATCGATGTTGAGAATATATCTTTGAATAATTATTCCACTAGTTGTGATGATTCTGTAAATATAATCTATGTCTTTGTTGCCCCTCAAAGGCCTAAGAGACCGATCATTTATGTGACACCATCTAGTCCTCCTAAAAGGGTTTGTTCTATTAATGGTGTTCCATTTGATAGTGATTCCCTTGACCTTTCTCAGGCTTCATCTTATAGAGCGGTATCCCATACCTATGATACTAGAATGAATAAACAACTAAGCCTTATTCAAGCACTTGAACCTACAACTAAAGCACCTAGTGATTACGATCTTGTTGAGCAACTTCATGTTACTCTGACTAAGATCTCACTATGGGACTTGCTTCAATCTGCTTCGATTTATCAAGGTATGCTTCAAGAAGCCTTTAAAAAGATCCTCTTACCTTCTTCTGCTAGGCTGATAGATGTTGATGTGTTGATAGCTCATATTCATGTGGATTCATCAAATATTATGTTTTATCCCTAGGAACTCCCACCTCTAGAAGAACAGAAGCAAGCATACCCTTTAATGATTATAGTCAACATTAATAAGATTGGTATTAGACGTACTTTCATTGATGTCGTTCGGCACTTAATATATGTAGCATCAATCTATTGCCTAAGATTAATATTGATCCATCTTCTATTAGTGCTTCTTCTGTTAACATTCATGGGTTTGATAATGTTTGTGGACAAGCCCTGAGCATGATAGTCTTGCCTTTGAGGTTGGGACCCATTACTGTACTGATAGGGTAGGGTTGGATGGAACAATCACTGTTCCATGCTCTGGATCTTTGCTTTCAAGATCTCGTAGGTGTCTCTACCACCTTAACCTTTAGGTCCTACCTCATGTATAGGTACCCCTGGTTCTACTGGCCAACCGCACTATCATCTCACTCTCAATCTACCAAGACAAACTTGGTGCAATGCCACTAACTCTTCCTTAGCCCTTAATCTTCCCTAAAGGCTAACCCAAACTCCATTCTCAATTTGGGGTGTGGTAATGCTTCCAATAGGTTCATATCATCACATCTTAGTTCTAAAACCTCCACCTTGCTTCATTGATTCATCGCTTTCACCAAACCCTCATCTAGGGTTAAAAAGGCTACTAGCCCAAGAGCCCCCAATTAGGCCTCCAACTCCGAGAAAATAGGCTTATGTTTCTAAGTTCTCCAAAGAGCACACATTCTTTCTTTTAGGTTCTTGATACCTATGCCCTCCTCTCAAATATTTTTGGAACCTTAGGTCTCCACTGTCCGTATAGTTCCTCAAACTGGAAATGTGCAAAAACCTAGGTCATTTAAGGTCTTTTCCCTATCTTCTTGCAGACAGTTAAGGTTTACTCTCACCAAATGAGTTGATGGAGTCTCCTAAATGTTCCCATAGCTTTATGACCATCATACTAACCCTCTTCAATAGGTAACTTGCTTTGAAAGGACACCCCTGCACTTAATAGTGCTTTGCACTTACTGTCTTTCCTAGCCGGGCATTGTCAAGCTCACCTAGGAGAAGACTTTTTCCATGCCTCCTGGACTCCTAACCACTCCTAGACCTACTATATTTATAGACATGGGGTCTATTCACAACTCCCAAAGGCCCGTACACTAAGTATAGTGGGAACATGAACTAAACCACCATTCTTGACAGTTTGCCAGTCAGATCAGCAACTCAAAAGAAACAAATTAACTACCAAGTACACCTGAAAATTGAACACACACCCTAGATTATACCACACAGCTTCTAACATAGTTTACACTACAAACTATAACATGTTACAGAGCCATGATCGCTCCTGACCACTTGAATTCAAAGCATAACACAAAAAATTACACACTTTTATCACTGTCCTTCTTTGCATTCATGAAATCTTAAGCATCACAAAAGCTTCCAACCTTTCTCTTAGGTCAAAGCACTCCATAAATAGGATTTCCAATTTAGTTAAGCTTGAGCCTAACTGTTCCATGGCCACTTGTGGCTTTCCATAGGCTTTATTTGCAAAATTGTAAAGAAATCTATCACCTAGGAGGGTCTGCAAGGTCCTAAGTCATCCTTGTAGCCAAAACCCAATCTAACAAATGGTCAATATGACCTTCACTAACATAAAGCAAGTTCTCAAATGCCTATAAGGCACAAATTCAAGAGTTAGAGGGAGTTAGCTACATTTGATCTAAAACAAGTTGCTAGTTCCTGACCTTCTAATTAACTCTCCTAGATGAACTTTGGGGTGCTCCTGCACCATTCTCCCCCTCTACATAGACATTAAGGAATGTGAGGAGAGATTAGAGATGGTTCAATACCCTACTTCTTGAACTGGGCTCCATCCACCCATGTAGCCTCTAATTCATGTTTCTTTTTCCACTTGACAAGATGCTCCATGTGCACCTTATGCCTTGTAGATTTCTTCACCCTTGAATTCAAGATCCTTTATGCCTGAAGTTTGTCTTGAATAGGTAAGGGTATGTTGCTTACATCCTTGAAGATCTCCCTACTGGTTTGATCCATGTCATTGACTGATCCCTTGTACTTGATCAAATCAACTACATTGAAGACTGGTGAAATTCCCAAATCTGCAGGTAACTCCACCTTGTATGCATTCTTCCCATACTTGGATAATATCTTGTGATGAGCCAATACTTTGGCACATTTTGATCATATTTTTATAAGTACTTTTCCTTTTTTATTATGCTAAAACAAACATTCAGTCTGATTATGGGATAGAACATAGACCTTTTTATGACTTAATATGATGAATATATTATGGTAAAAAGTCCCATGATTATTATCTTTTATGTTTTATGGCTTTTTGTGATCATAAAACCTTCATGTAGCCTCCACTACCACACTTCCTACAACCATATCTGAAATGATGTTTGCTTTAGTTTAATACTTAATGAATGAATGAATGAAGTAATGGACTGTCTTAAAGATGAACGTGTTGAGCTAACCTTCTTCTCCAGGAAAGATGGTGAGTTATTTTGTAGGTGCCATGATTTGAGGAAGGAATTTAAATACCTTAAGAAGAGTGGAAGGCCAAGTCTACAAAGACTGGTTCAACAGCTAAAGATGGGGAGACAGTTTTAAACTTATCCGCCAAGCAAGAAGAATGTTCCAGGAATCTAGGCCAGGCGTCCTGTTGTTGCTCAAATCCAAGATGATGGCGCTTTAAGTCTGCCAAACCAACTTGACTTGGTCCTTGCATTGTAATTCATCTCTTTAACCAAGTTAGTTGGATGTAATAAATACCTCCAAATTTAAAAGGGAAGGTTGGTTAGCAGTTAGGATTAGTTTTCAATAAATAGCCCATTCTCCTTCAGAGAATGGGCTGAAAGATCTTGTCATTTGTAATACGTTTTTTTCAGTATCAAAAATACAGTTGAGAAGGATTGTGCTATGTACTCATTCACTTTAAACTAATAAAGTTTATGGAGCTTTTCACCTAATCTGTTGATTACTTTGGCATGACCTAAGGGGGCCCACTTAGGAAATTGCCTATACTTTTGTTTTGTAGGTTAGGATAGCTATACTTTCTTTTGTAAAAGTTAAATGTGTCTGTTCTTGTAGCAATAGAAATACATCACTGTTGACTGTTCCTGTAGCCACTAGAAACAGAGTAGTTCTACCTTTCAGTTTTTGTTTCCAGCAAGTTATTCAGTAAAGTAATTCTAGAATTTAGAGTTTTAGCATTTTAGGAAATCATGTATGTCTAGAAGGGTGGTTAGTGCATATATTTTGCTATCCCATTTCAAGTCTATGTCCTTGGGTTGATAAGTAAATGAGATTCTTTGACAGATTATGGCTGCTTATTGTGATGTCCAATCCTTAAGTTGAGGAATTAGCATTCCTAGTTATCAAGCTGATTAAAAAACACTACATTTTTGGTGTCGTTGTCGGGGATGGTGTCAAACTAAGAACCTATTGCAGGCATGCTAGTAGGTAACTTGAAGTTTATTCCTAGAATTTAGATCAAAATTCACTATTACAGTATTTTTTCATAGTTAGATTTACTTCTTACTATATGCTTAGAAGAAGAGACCAATTTGGAAGATTCCTTCCTAGAAGCTTTGATATCCAAGAAAACAACCCAGAGATTGACCCATAAATTGTCCCAGAAGAACCATATTTGGATGTCTGTCAAGACCTTGTCACTTCATCTTCTTCTTCCTCGGAGGCCAGTTTGAATATGTTTGATGCACCTGAGAATCTTGATTTACTCACAACATAGTTGAATAACCTGCTTACCTTCAATAACCAGCATCCCCATAATAATCCACTGGCCCTTGTTGTCTACCAGCCAAGAGCTAACCCAAGACCACCATCAAGGATGGTAGTGCCTACTTTTCCATTTCCACTCCCTGAGTTGCATGACAATAACAATCTCAAAAACATTCCTACTTCATTGCTTCCAAAGTTCTATGGCTTGATTACAGAGGACCCTCATACCTTCTTATTCAAGTTTGACATCCTATGTAGGAGTTATGATTATACTACTGAAGCCCATAAGATGAAATTGTTTCCTTCTACTTTAAAGGAGTCAGCCTTAAGATGGTTCATGGGATTAGGAGGTAATGTAGCAGCCACTTGGAATGAACTGAAGGAATTGTTCTTAGGGAAGTATAAAGAATATTGTAGGGGCAGTGATATGAGAGGAGATGACCTTTTTAAGATGACACAAAAGGAGGATGAAACCTTGGAGGACTATGTATCCAAGTTTTTGTTCAGTGTGCAGAAAAATACTCAGCACCAGCTAAATGAGGAGTCTAAAAAACTTCTCTTTCTAAGGGGAGTCAATGATACTTGTATGGAAGCACTAGACCTCATGGTTGGAGGAAATATCACCCAAAGCAATTGGGATGACATTAAGACAATATGTCTCAATTACTCTAGGGAAAATGTGAAGAAAGGCAAGGGGTTCCGACCCTCTGTTGTCAAAGGAAGCGGTATAGGTGTATCAAAAGGAGAACTCTCTAATCTTCTGTCCGACTTCAAGCAAGACATTATAAATGATGTTGCTACTCAGCTGGACACCATGCATGCTAGGAGGAAGAAAGAAGAAGCTGATGCGATGCTGGCTGAATATTTCTCTCACTGCAGACTGAGGAAGAGGGACTGTAGATGCAAAGCAGTGGCCAATCTAGAAGTGTAGCATCTTCCTACTGAATTCAAAACCATTGAAGGAGAGGAAGATGTGTTCTTTGTCGCTCAACGCAGGCCATGGGCCCCAAGACAAGGTATGCCTCAGGACCCCTTGCAAAATTTTGGTTCATATAATAATCAATGGCAGAACCAGTACCCTCCAAGTTATGGCCCATATTCTCAACCTCAATGGAATAACCCTTAGCCAAATGTTCAACAAAACTGTTGGCAACCTCCACAAGGAAACTAGCAGTCACCACAACAAAATCAGTGGCAACCTCTGCAAGGAAATTGGCAGTAGCCTAACCAATGGAGAGGAGGCCAACAATGGTCAAATCCACCAACTGGTTTCCTGCAGCAACCCCAACAACAGTCAATTATGCCACCCCCTATTGCCAATCAAGGTCAAAATCCAAAGTCAACCCAACTACCTGCTCAGGTAGCACCCAATACAAATAGCCAGCAGCAGCAACAAGTTTATTTTGCTGATCCTAACAATCAGCCCGCCTATGCTCTCAACCTAAACAATATCAACTTACGTTCAAGAACTATGTTGCCTACACCATCTCCTCCTCTAATTTCTGAATTACCATCTGAGGAGATTGAGCAAGAAGAAAATGCCAATGGCCTAGCCCAACCCAATGAGCCAATACAGACTCCATCACTACCTAAGGTATCTAATGCATTGCCACCTCCTTTTCCACAAAGGTTGGATGGTGAAATTGTAAAGAAACAAGAAGACCCTACCTTTGATATCCTTGACCAATTGAAGCATATATGTGTTAAAATTCCTTTATTTCAAGCCATTAAGGAAGTACCTATTTACAGTAAGGCCATTAAGGAAGCGTGTCTAAAGAAGCGAGGTAGGAAGAAGAAAGACCCTCAGACTGTTCATGTTTTAGGGCAACTCTCTGATTTAATGTTAGGAAAGTTTTCAGTCGCAAAATATGCAGACCCTGGCAGCCCCATTGTTGAAATTAATATTAATGGGGTTCAAATTAAGAATGCTTTGGTCGATCTTGGAGCTACTATCAATGTCATGACCAAAGACCTTGTGCTAAAACTAAGTATTTCAGACCTAAGACCTACACCTACAGTCTTGCAACTTGCTGATAGTTCCACTATCAAACCTGATGGGGTAGTAGAAGATTTAGTTGTCACCCTAGATTCATGGGAGTATCCTACTGATTTCATGATTTTGTCTCCAAAAGCATCATTACGAGGTTATCCTGTGATTTTAGGAAGGCCATGGTTAGCTACTGCTGATGCTTATATAGGTTGTAGGACTGGTAACATGATAATATATGATGGGTATACCACAAAGAAGCTTACCCTATATTCTCCAGCCCAACCTCAATTTGAATCTGGACAAGCTATTTGGCCCAATTTGGGAGAAGAAGAGGAAGTAAACTTCGTGGCCAAATTAATGATGATTACAAGAGAACCTTTCATTGAACAACAAACTGAGGAAGATATACTGTCCAATATCCTGTTGAATAACTATGGTACTGAATACCCTCACTGTAACAAGAATCTATGCTCTTTGCAGACCATTCTTCACTCGCTTACATCAACTCATTATCCTGCAGCAACTGATTGTTTGCATACCTTACTACCTCACAAAGTAGAAATTCCACTCCTACCTGAAGTATCTATGCTTGATATAACCTCCCAAGTCGAGGTAGCAGCAGGAAAATCTTTGAATATCAATAAGAACCTCACTAGTGAACAACAAGAATCTATGGTCAAGATGTTTACCAATCATAAGTCAGCTTTTGCTTGGGAATATGGTGATATGAAGGGTTTGGACCCAAAACTTTGAACACATCACATATTCATTAACAGTGAGTTCAGGCCAGTCAGGCAGCCTCAAAGAAGAATAAACCCAGCTTTGAGAGAAATTGTTAAAGAAGAGTTGCAGAAAATGTTGACAGCTGGCTTTATCTACCCCATTTCAGATAGTCAGTGGATTTCCCCACTGGTTATTGTTCCTAAGAAAGGGGGAAAATGGAGGGTATGTGTGGACTACAGAGAACTTAACTTGGCAATAAAGAAGGATTACTTTCCTCTTCCCTTCATTGATCAAGTTCTAGACAATTTATCTGGGAAAAAGTATTTCTCATTTTTGGATGGTTTCAGTGGGTACAATCAAATCAAGATTGCCCCTGAAGATCAAGAAAAGATTACTTTTACATGCCCCTTGGGGGACATTTGCCTACTCTATTTTTCCTTTTGGTCTCTGCAATGCACTTGCAACTTTTCAAAGAGCAATCATCAGTATCTTCTCAAACATCTCATATGATTGCATGGAAATATACACGGATGACTTTACCGTTTATGGTGCAAAATTTGAGGAGGCTCAAATAAACTTGTAGAGGGTGCTACAGAGATGTGAAGATCATAACCTGTCACTAAATAATCAGAAATGTTTCATGATGATGTAGGAGGGAATAGTGCTTGGTCACTATATTTCTGCTGTAGGAATACAGGTTGATCCTTCTAAGATAGAGGTCATCTCTAATTTACCTTTTCCCACCAAACAAAAGGAGTTGAGAAGCTTTTTAGGCCATGTTGGATATTATAGGAGGTTCATCAAGGATTTCAGTAAAACAGCTGCCCCTCTATACAGTTTGCTGAAAAAAGATGCAGATTTTGCATGGAAGAGTGTGAAAAAGCTTTCCTTGATTTAAAGGTTGCTCTTACACATGCACCAGTTTTGAAAGGACCTAATTGGTCACTTCCATTCCATATTCATATTGATGCATCTGATTATGTTGTTGGTGTTTTCTGAGGACAAAAAGGTGGTTCAACTGAGCATGCATTGTATTACATAAGCAAGAATCTGCAGGGGCTGAATTAAACTACACTGTTACAGAAAAAGAAATGTTGGCGGTCATCTATGCCCTCAATAAATTTAGGCATTACATAACTGGTTATCAGATCTTTATCCACACTGATCATGCAACAATCAGGTATCTTATGAACAAAAGCTCAATAGCCGGAAGACTGGCAAGGTGGTTATTGCTGATACAGAAATTTGACATTACAATTGTGGATAAGCCAGGTAAAGCCAATGTGGTTGTTGATTTTCTTTCTAGAATTTAAAGGCAAGATGACTCTACACTTATTGAAGATTCCTTTCCTGATGAGCACCTGTTTGCAATCAAGGTTATTCACCCATGGTATGTCGATATAGCAAATTATTTGGCTGCAGGAAGGACTCCTCATTTTTCCCCTAAAGAAAAGAGATTATTGGTAGAGAAAATTTTTAACTTTTCTTGGATTGCAAATTGCATGTTTTATATAGGGCCAGATTAGGTTATGAGGAAATGTGTGCAGGAGGAAGACACTTATGATATATTACATGCAAGTCATGATGAACTGTGTGGTGGACATTTTGCTACCAAAAGAATAGCAATGAAAATTTTAAACACTAGCTACTATTGGCCAACTCTGCATAGAGATGTAGCCAAATATATCAAAAGGTGTGATAGATGCCAAAGGATGGGAAGACCAACTAGATCTGATGAGATGCCTCTATTTCCACAAATTGTTGTTACGCCCTTCGACAAATGGGGACTGGATTTTGTAGGACCAATTGATCCATCTTCCAATGGTAAGTCCTATATCCTTGTATGCACTGATTATGTGACAAAATGGGTAGAAGCTAAACCTATGAAACATGCTAGGGATAATAAAGTTGCAGAATTCCTCTATGAGGAAATTTTCACCAGATTTGGTGTCCCTAGGGAAATAGTAACAGATCAGGGAACACAGTTTACCTCTACCTTGATTACAGCCTTAGTCAATGAATATAATATAAGGCATAGAAAATCAACCCCCTATCATCCACAAACTAATGGCCAGGTTGAGGTCACCAACAAGGACATAGAGGCCATTTTAACAAAAACTGTAGATTTGCATAAGAAGGACTAGGCCGCAAGGTTACCAGAAGCTTTATGGGCCTAAAAGATGAACGTGTTGAGCTAACCTTCTTCTCCAGGAAAGATGGTGAGTTATTTTGCAGGTGCCACGATTTGAGGAAGGAATTTAAATACCTTAAGAAGAGTGGAAGGCCAAGTCTACAAAGATTGGTTCAACAGCTAAAGATGGGGAGACAGTTTCAAACTTATCTGCCAAGCAAGAAGAATGTTCCAGGAATCTAGGCCAGGCGTCCTGTTGTTGCTCAAATCTAGGATGATGGCGCTTTAAGTCTGCCAAACCAACTTGACTTGGTCCTTGCATTATAATTCATCTCTTTAACCAAGTTAGTTGGATGTAATAAATACCTCCCGATTTATAAGGGAAGGTTGGTTAGCAATTAGGATTAGTTTTCAATAAATAGCCCATTCTCCTTCAGAGAATGGGCTGAAAGATCTTGTCATTTGTAATATGTTTTCTTCAGTATCAAAAATACAGTTGAGAAGGATTGTGCTATGTACTCATTCACTTTAAATTAATAAAGTTTATGGAGCTTTTCACCTAATCTGTTGATTACTTTGGCATGACCTAAGGGGGCCCACTTAGGAAATTGCCTATACTTTTGTTCTGTAGGTTAGGATAGCTATACTTTCTTTTGTAAAAGTTAAATGTGTCTATTCCTGCAGCAACAAAAATACATAACTGTTGACTGTTCCTGCAGCCACTAGAAACAGAGTAGTTCTACCTTTCAGTTTTTGTTTCCAGCAAGTTATTCAGTAAAGTAATTCCAGAATTTAGAGTTTTAGCATTTTAGGAAATCATGTATGTCTGGAAGGGTGGTTAGTGCATATATTTTTCTGTCCCATTTCAAGTCTACGTCCTCAGGTTGATAAGTAAATGAGGTTCTTTGACAGATTATGGCTGCTTATTGTGATTTCCAATCCTTAAGTTGAGGAATTAGCATTCCTAGTTATCAAGCTGATTAAAGAACACTACATCTTGCATGGTCCCACCCTTTTCATTTCAAATTTGGTTGATGTACCCTTCTACAACCTACATTTGTTAAGGTGAACCATGACATAATCTCCTACTGCAAATTGTAAATCCTTTCTTGACATATCTACCTTGTCTTTCAACTTTTGTGTAGCCTCGATGATTGTCCTCTTTACCTGCTCCTGAATCTCTTTCATGGTTTGAGTGAAGTCTTCTACATTTCCACTCCTATGTTCCATAGCTCCTAGATCCCTGAGCTCATATATACCTCTTGGGTGCATTCCATACACAATCTCTAAAGGACTCTTCCCTGTGGTTCGGTTCACACTATCATTATAAGCATACTCAACCTGTGATATTACCATATCCCAAGTCTGTCCATATTATTTAGTTAGGAACCTTAGAAGGTTACCTAGCACCCTATTAACCACCTTTGTTTGTCCATCGGTCTCAGGATGGTAAGTTGATCCAAAAGACAAGTTGGTACCTAATCTGCTCCATAGAGTCTTCCAAAAGTGACTCATGAATTTCACATCCCTGTCTGAAATAATGCTTAAAGGCAATCCATGGATCCTTACAGTTTCCTTAAAGAAAAGGTGAGCTATATAGCTAGCATCATGAGTGGTTTTACAAGGAATAAAGTGACTCATCTTGTTGAATCTGTCTACCACCACATACACACTATCAAATCCAGTCTTGGTCTTAGGGAGTCCTACCACAAAATCCATGCTAACACACTCACATGGTCTGTTAGGAATGGGTAGGGGTTGATATAGGCCAGCATTACTAGATCCTCCCTTAGCTTTCATACACACAACACATTGCTCCACATACCTCCTGACATCTCTTGACAACTTAGGCCAATAGTAGAACCTTTGCACTAGTTCTAATGTCTTGTTGATGCCAAAATATCCATTAAGACTACCATTATGCTTTTCTTGAATGAGGCTTTCTCTCATTGACCCTTTTGGAACACATAATTGATTCCCTTTAAACAACAATCCACTTTGCAAAGTATACTCTGAGTATTGGATATGAAAATGATTCTCAAAATCAGAACATACCTTGTAGGCCTCTAAGAAATCTTCATCCTCCCCATAGAGATCCTTGAAGCTCTCTATTTCAATTCTCTTGATCTGTATCTCTTGCACTGTCAGCAATCTTCTACTCAATGCATCTGCTACCTTGTTCAATTGTCCCTTATTGTGCATGATGGTGAAAGTAAAAGCTTGGATGTACTCCATCCACTTCAAGTGTCTATTGCTCAACTTCTCTTGTGTGTTGATATAACTAAGTGCCTGATTGTCAGTAAAGACCACAAACTCCTTGGGTAGAAGGTAATGCCTCCACTTCCTAAGTGACTGAACCAAAGAATAAAGTTCTAGATCATAGGTAGAATACTTCTTCTTAGCTTCATTAAGCTTTTCACTGAAGAAAGCTATGGGCCTGCCTTCTTGACTAAGCACTCCTCCTACTGCAACTCCACTAGTATCACACTCCACAGTAAACAATTTGTCAAAGCTTGGTAATAAGAGAATAGGTTGAGTTTCCATTTCTTGTTTCAGTTTCTCAAAACCTTTCTCAGCTTCTTGAGTCCACACAAACTTAGTTTTCAAACCACCCTTGATTGTATCTAGGAATAGTGCACATATGCCTCTAAAGTTCCTTATGAATTTCCTATAAAATTGAGCCAATCCATGGAAACTTCTTACCTCAGTCCCTGTGGTTGGTGTAGGCCAGTTTAGGATAGCTTCCACCTTGCTTGGATCCATTTTCAATGATCCTTCGGACAATACAAAACCCAAATATACAAGTTCTTGTTTGAAAAACTCACACTTCTCTAGGTTGATGGCTAACTTCTCTTCTTGCAATCTTCTAAGAACCAACTCCACATTCTTTAGGTGTTCTTCTACTTTCTTGCTAAAAATGAGTATATCATCAAGATATACTACCTAAAATAACCCTGTAAAGTCCTTGAGCACTTCATTCATGAGCCTCATGAATGTGCTAGGGGCATTAGAGAGGCCAAATGACATAACTCTCCACTCATACAACCCATTTGTTGTCTTAAATTTTGTATTCCACTCATCTCCATCCTTGATTCTAATCTGATGGTATCCACTCTTGAGATCCAACTTGGTGAAGTGTTGAGCTCCTCCAAGACAATCCATCAAGTCTTCAATCCTAGGAATAGGGAACCTATACCTGATTGTGATTCTATTTATTGCTCTAGATTCAGTACATAATCTCCACTTGCCTCCTTTCTTGGTTGCTAAGACCACTGGTACTGCACATGGGCTGATGCTCTTCCTAATCAAACCTTGGTCCAATAACTCTTGCACTTATTTGGCTACCTCTAGATTCTAATCCGGTGTAAGCTTATAAGTTGTTTTGTTAGGCAATGAAGCTCCAGGTATGAATTCAATCTGATGACTAATGGCCCTTTTAGGAGGTAAAGTTGCAGGTGCACCATCACTCACTATGTCCTTATACTTCTCAAGCAACTTCTGGACTGCTCCGGGTATGACTATTTTCTCAGTCTTTTCCTCTTCTTTGGACTACAACATGATCACATAACCTTCACCCCCTTGATGTAGGTTATTAAGGAACTCCTTACCACAAATTAACAGAACACTTGGTGTCTTTGATTTTCCTTCTTCTTCTTCTGACAGTGACTGTAACTTAAAGGTCTTCCCATCCTTTTTAAAAGAGATAGTATTCTCCTTCCCATCATACATGGCACTTTTGTTATACTGCCATGGTCTTCCCAATAGTAGATGGCATGCATCCATGGGTAATACATCACAAATCATCTTATCCTTGTACCCTCCAATAGAAAACTGCACTGTTACTTGCTCATTAACAAGAACACTCTGCCCTTCGTTTAACCATGTCACTTTGTAGGGGTTAGTGTGGGGTACCTTCTCCAATTTTAACTTATTTACAGCCTCTTCTGAGATAATGTTATCTATTGAACCTGAATCTACAATGACCTTACATACTTTCCCAAGTATCTTGTATCTCACTCTAAATAGAGCTCTTCTTTGTTTTGGTTCTTCCTTGACCAGTTGTCTAATCAAAACTCTCCTAAACATCAGATTCTCCCCCATTTTAGATTCAATATGACTGATCTCTGGTGATTTAGTGCTCATGGTGTCCTCTTGTGCATATGCCACCCTCTTCTCAGCATTTGATGAAGATGCTTTCTCCGGGCACCTACAAACTGGATGTCCTACTAGACCACAATGGTAAAATTTCATAGTAGCAAAATATGAATTGCTCCTGCCTACTCCTCTTCCTCTACTTGATCCTCCTTGAGAACCTCTACCTCTTCCATAACCTCCTCTAGAAGGTGTTTCACTCCCATGCTCAGTGAGTTTAGACTCTCCTTGGTTTCTTTGATCATTTCCTCTACCTTGGTAGTCACCTCTATGTCATCTTTGATCCCTTTGGTCTCTGCCTTTGCCTCTACTCTTGGAATCCTGATCATGTTTCCTCTTGCTTCTTTCCTCAATCTTGATATCTAATTGATAGCATTGATATACTGTCTTAGGACTTAGAAGAGTCATCTCTTCTTGGATGTTCCACTTCAAGTTGTTCAGATACCTAGCCACCTTGAGACTTTCATCTTCTGAAACATTGGACCTCATACAAAGTTTTTGAAACTCCTCAATGTAAGTGTTCACATCTTGGTCTCTTTTCCTCAAGCTTTGTCTCTTCTTGTGTAACTGAATCTCATAATCATCTGGTATGTATGCTTCTCTCACCTTTTCCACCATACCTTTCCAAGTTGAAATAGGCCTCTTTCCTTCATTTTCCCTCTCTGTCTGAATGAATTTCCACCATGTCAAGGTAGATCCTCTCAATCTAGACTTAGCCACCTTCACCTTCTATGCTTTAGTGACTCCATCACATTCAAAATGGTTCTCCATGCCTTCTATCCAATCTAGGACTAGGCCAGCCTCTAATTCGCCACTAAACAGTAGTATACCTTCAAGTGCTTTCCCACTCAAAGCTTTCAATGCCTTCAAGAAAGGCTCCTCTTGCAGAACAGGGTCAGGTTCAGGGCTCTTGTCTTCCTCTGCAACCTCTTCACTCTTTGGTACCCTGCCCTCCAATCTATCACTGACCTCATCGGCCTTAACTTGCACATTGCTCAATGCTTGCTCTAGTTGAGCTAGTCTTTCTCGCAAACTCTTGTTATCTTCCTCCTGATCTTCAACCTTCTTTTCCAATTCAATGTTTGTCACCATGGTTGTGGAACTACTGAATTCAAGGTCTGACATACAAGTTTCTTCCCCAAATATTTAACTTGCTCTAATATGAATCTGATAGGGTAAGGTTGGATGGAACAATCACTGTTCCATGCTCTGGATCTTTGTTTTCAAGTTCTCCTAGGTGTCTCTACCACCTTAACCTTCAGGTCCTAACTCATGTATAGGTACCCCTGGTTCTACTGGCCAACCTCACTATCATCTCACTCTCAATCTACCAAGACAAACTTGGTGCAATGCCACTAACTCTTCCTTAGCCCTTAATCTGCCCTAAAGGCTAACCCAAACTCCATTCTCAATTTAATCTTTGCAGGGGTGTGGGAATGCTTCCAACAAGTTCATATCATCACATCTTAGTTCTAAAACCTCCACCTTGCTTCATTGATTCATCGCTTTCACCAAACCCTCATCTAGGGTTAAAAAGGCTACTAGCCCAAGAGCCCCCAATTAGGCCTCCAACTCCGAGAAAATAGGCTTATGTTTCTAAGTTCTCCAAAGAGCACCCATTCTTTCTTTTAGGTTCTTGATACCTATGCCCTCCTCTCAAATATTTTTGGAACCTTAGGTCTCCACTGTCCGTACAGTTCCTCAAACTGGAAATGTGCAAAAACCTAGGTCATTTTGGGTCTTTTCCCTGTCTTCTTGCAGACTGTTAAGGTTTCCTCTCACCAAATGAGTTGATGGAGTCTCCTCAATGTTCCCACAGCTTGATGACCATCATACTACCCCTCTTCAATAGGGAACTTGCTTTGAACAGACACCCCTACACTTAATAGTGCTTTGCACTTACTGTCTTTCCTAGCCGGGCACTATTAAGCTCGCCTAGGAGAAGACTTTCTCCATGCCTCCTGGACTCCTAACCACTCCTAGACCTACTATATTTACAAACATGGGGTCTAGTCACAACTCCCAAAGGCCCGTACACTAAGTACAGTGGGAATGTGAACTAAACCACCATTCTTGACAATTTTCCAATCAGATTAGCAACTCAAAAGAAACAAATTAACTACCAAGCACACCTGAAAATTGAACACACACCCTAGATTCTACCACACAAAGCTTCTAACATAGTTTACACTACAAACTATAACATTTTACAGAGCCATGATCGCTCCTAACCACTTGAATTCAAAGCATAACACAAAAAATTACACACTTCTATCATTGTTCTTCTTTGCATTCATGAAATCTTAAGCATCACAAAAGCTTCCAACCTTTCTCTCAGGTCGAAGCACTCCATAAATAGGTTTCCAATTTAGTTAAGCTCGAGCCTAACTATTCCATGGCCACTTGTGGCTTTCCATAGGCTTTATTTGCAAAATTGTAAAGAAATCTATCACCTAGGAGGGTCTGCAAGGTCCTAAGTCATCCTTGTAGCCAAAACCCAATCTAACAAATGGTCAACATGACCTTCATTAACTTAAAGAAAGTTCTCAAATGCCTCTAAGGCACAAATTCAAGAGTTAGAGGGAGTTAGCTACATTTGATCTAAAACAAGTTGCTAGTTCCTGACCTTCTAGTTAACTCTCCTAGATGAACTTTGGCGTGCTCCTACACCATGTACCTACCTTTGTATATGTTATGTCAGGAAATTTACCTTATAACCTTCTTCTTGGTAAATCGTGGATTCATGCTATGGGTGCAGTCTCGTCTACCTTGCATAAATCTATTAAGTTTATTTGTAACGATAAAGTAGTCATAGTTAAGGTTGACCCTGATGCTATGCACTTATGTGAGATGGAAGTTGTCGGTCAGGCTTCGGATGTGCCTACCCTTGTTCCTTCAGTGCCTTCCAATGTGTTGATGTTTACTCTAGTAGTGCCTACTACAAAGGATACTCTTGAGATAAATGTCCCTGAGGAAGATCCTTTTGAAACAAGAAGTCTTAAGTCTTCTCCTTCTACCTCTTCTCAAAGGAATGCATGCCTTGGTGATGATTGGGGTTCTTTATACTTTACAGAATCCTCTAGTAGGGAATATAAAGTCAACCCGGTCCACTCAAACCTTTCGACATCATTCACACCCGCCATCGAAGATGGTTATTCTTCTATATCACAAGATGATGCGAATGTGAATTGTAATGTTCTTTGGTGTTGATCCTCCTAAGGAAGATGATCTCACTTCTACTAAAGAGGTTAATACTGGTAATCCTATTAGGAAAGATATGGTGATCCCGTAGAAGAGTTTGATCCCCCTTACTAGAATAACACTCTCTATGGAGATCCTCCTCCTTTGTCTTCTATCTTTGTATCTTCTTCTTACGAGAAGTCAAGCTTTTCTCCACAGGAGAAAGGGTTACTTCCCACTCCTCATTCTTTATCTAAGCAAGAGCACATTTTTTTTCAACTTATTAAAGCCCACTTAATTACTCTTCCTCCTCCTACATGCAAGAAATCTCATGAACATGATAAAGTAAAACATTCTTTATGTGCATATCATCGAGTGCCTGGTCATTCCACTAGCGAATGTAAGGCCTTGAAGGATAAAATACAACTTTGGCATTCAAGTGCCTACTGATGCACCTAACTTTTCTTCGCATGAAAAATGATATCGAGGTTTACCTCTATCCTGTATCTTCTAATTATCTTGAATGGTTCTCCTCCCCTTTATTTTGGGGGCAGTGATAACTTGTTCTGGAGATGTGTTTCCTTCTTAAGGACCCCCTCTTCTTTTGAAGGGTTCCTGAGGGACTTCTTTGAAAGATTTTATCTCAAATGAATTCTTTTGTGTCTAGCTTGGGAGAAGCCCGGCTAGACCTATTTCCTATCTTTGCATCTAGCTCGGGAGCAACCCGACTAGACCTATTTCACATCCTTACGTCTAACTTGGGGGCAGCCCAACTAGACTTCACTTTTCAAATAGTGTGTCCCTTGAGTGGACACCTCTTCCTTTTGAAGGGTTCCCGAGGGACCCCTTTGAAATTCTTCCAACATGATGATGGTTTGCATAAATATCTGCTTACTAGCTTTATAGGACTGAAAACATGTAGAGCTCATTTACATCCTTTATTTTCTGATATGGGTTTTCCTCCTCGAGCGGGGATTGCTTTTATCACTTTTACTCTATGATACGGGTTTTCCTCCTCAAGTGGGGATTTCTTTTATCACTTTTACTCTATGATATAGGTTTTCCTCCTTGAGAAAGGATTGATTTTATCACTATTACTCTAAGATACGAGTTTTCCTCCTCGAGTGGGGATTTGTTTTATCACTCTTACATTCATTTCTATCTTTCTCTTCTCAATTATATATACTGGATCAAACATAACATCTTCTTCATCCTGAGTATATGCTCTTTCTTCAACTTCATAGTTTTGCAGAACTATGAAGTCCTCTTTTGACCCTACACTCTCGGGTTTGTTAGATCATGGTCTGCTTCCTCGATGGTTCAAGTATACATCTCTAACTCTACTACTTCTTTGATCTACTTTATCGAAGCACTCATCAGTATTCATGCTCGCCAAAGTGGGGGAAAAATATATAGGAGCGAATTTTCACCCCTAATGCAAATTCCCCTTTTACCCTTCTCCACTTTAGAAAACCAAGTTCGGAGGCTAAATTCCACCCAAGCCTCCACTTGGCATTCATTATATGTGTTGGCAAAGGAATAATTATTGAGGATGCTTGCGTAACGCATAGATGTTTGCATGGCGTGCTTACATTCCTGATAGATTCTTGCATCTGGAGCCTGTAGAGGCATTACACTTCTCATTGGGAGTCAACTTGTAATGCCCTCTTTGGTCGACCGACCCGAATATGGTTGTTTTCTTCGCTCTTTCCTTCAAATTCACCATTCCCTCTTTCATTTGGATCCTTCACAAACTTTGAACAATTTCTTTAGCATTGTACAATCTCTTCACAAGCTTTAAGCAGCTTCTCCACCATCTCTTCGAACACTTTACACTTCACAACAACAACATCAACACTCCATCACTTCAGTAGAGCAAGTATGGAACAAAACACCATTGCAACAAAAGCTTGAGTTCCTCTCATTTTCTCCCCCATTAGTCTTTTATAGAAGTTCTCAACAATTAGAGTTGAAGCATTCACTTTGCCATTTTTTGAGATAAACCTTCTTTCTAGTCCATACAAGACACTAGTGTGCCTCTGGGATGTCAATGCGCCACTATGTCGTCCGTATTTTTCATTTTCATCCTTTGGTCGAGATCTTGTCAATTTGTCCAAAGAATCTCTGTGACCTGCTCTTTTTTATTCTAGAACTCTCACCATTGTTCTTTGAGGTAGTTTAGGGTAGTTCACCTCATGAGGCTCTCTGAGAGAAGAGAACTTATGAGTAGTGAATCCACCTTCTCTACAGTTAGATAAGCTTGTAGTAGGTTGAGGTATGAGATGTGTTGAACAAATGGTGGTGAGAAGATAGATGTCGCAACAATGAAGCAAGAAAAGGTAAATGTTAATTTCTATAAAATTTGTGATATAGAATTTGCAATGGATTTGTATGATGAGGTGAGTAATGAGGAGAAAGAGTGTGTAGTGAAAAAGTGGAATACCAATACTATATATCTATATGTGGAAGTTGTGAGAGATTGTTCAAGAAGTCTTTGGTGGAGGTGGTCGGCTTGTGGTGGGTCAAAACCCATGATAGAGGAGAAGGGTGAAGATATTTTTTGGTGGAGGAAGTTAGATAATGGTGGGTTGGATCCCACAAAGGAAAATTAGAGAGTAAAAATTCTTTGGAGGAGGAGGTTGGTACATGGTGGACACAAGTCCACAAGAGGAGAGAAGAATGGAGTACAAAGTTGTTGGTGGAGGATGGCGAATGTTCCGATAAGATGTTGGAAGAAGAGAAAAAAGAAATATTTTTTAGGTATCAATTTCAGCATGGGAGCATGTTGCAATTTTCTCACAACTTAGAAGAGTAGTTCTACAACTTAGCTCCATTTTGTGAGCCTATGCTCACAATTTTTTTATCGGGTGCATCTAATGCAAGAGCACCCGACTAAATGTACAATCAACATCACACAAAAATAATTGTTACTTGAAATTGAGGGTTTTTCATGATTCATTTTATAGATACATTAAAGGATTTATATGGCTCACATTGGTTAAGGTTTCGTAGTCAAATTCTCAATGGTTTGGGAGAATTTAAAATTCTCTATTCACTGCTGGCAGTTTATAGAAAAAATAATTTATGGAGTTTTGTAGCACTTGAGGCCAAATTCTTTGGAGGAGGTCTTAGGAATTTTGAGATGCTCATCCTTCCCCATTTTTATGAAGTTTCAAGCTTCTTTCAAAAAATTATGACCGAAGTCAATTTTCAGCTTTAGCACTTGTCCCAGTGGCACATTGAATAATATTGCAGATTTGTTTTTTATGAAATATAATGTAGATTTTAAAATGAAGGAAATGTGACAAAAAGAAATACGAAGATAAAAAATGGAGAGTAAGGGAGAATATGAAAAGGAATAATGAAGGAGATGAAGGGGAACTTCAATACAATGAAGATTTTTTCCAGATTTTAAAAAAAATTAAGAGGTTTGGAGGGGGAGGCACGTGTGGATAGCAAGAGTTGTGCAAATTCATAAGAAGGAATTAAAAAATAGAATGCAGTTTTGAATGCAGAGGGTATATTTCTGAAACGAGAGGCGTTTAAATTTTTTGAATAAAAACATATAAAAGTAGATTTGGGCTACGTAAGAGGGGGCAATAGTAAAGCCTACACATTTTTTTTTCAAAAGGCAAAGGAATTGATGGAAGGGAAATTAAAGTAAAGAGTGTTGTGTTGGAATAGGAAGGATTGCATAACATATATATTAAGTAGGAAGAAGTTGGAGGGGATGTTATGCCCGTATTGATAATCTTTTAAAATTGCAAACAACAAATGTGAGAGAGAAGAATAAGACAAGAAAATTGAATAGCAGAGACAAGATGAAGATGCTTGTTAGAGGAAATTTATAGATGGTAATTATTTAAGTTGCTTAAGAATTATGAAATTAAAGTTACAAAATGAAAATTGGCACCATTTATATTGTGAAATTGTTCATTGTAATTGAGTTGGTTTTACTTGTATTAATTATGAATTGAGATTTTGAATTGACAAATGAAATTTTCAAATAAATTTGAATTGCCTTTAAGATGAGGGAATAGTTAGTTTTCATTAATTGGTGTTTAAATTGGGAGTTTGAGCGTGTCTTCATAAATAGACAAGGGAATATTGACCAACTCAATTAATATGGAGCAACAAGTGCCTTCCAAAAGCTTAGGTATTTACTTAGGATGCTCTATAGAATCACATTTTTATTGGAGATAGGCTAAGTAAAATAGGATTCATGGGTCCCCATAGGTGTGTAATGTGCAAGAAAGAAGAAGAATAGGTAGGTCATCTACTTTTGAGCTGTGAAGTCATAGATTCATGTTAGAAAAAAGTGATGAAGGCTCTAGATTGGTAGTTCCCACTATTGATAGACATTAAACTGATGTTCATGACATGGCCAAGACTGCATAAAGGTACAATCTTTACAATAATTTGGATATCCACATCATTTATTTTGATATGGGAAATATGGAAGGATTGTAACAAAAGGATATTCCAAGGGAAAGAGTTGAATATTGAAAGTTTTTTCAATATAATTAAAAACTTGATCATAGAAACAACCAATAATGTAGCAAGGAATCAATCTTTAAATAAATTTTTTTTTTGCTTTGGGATGAAAATATGAGGAAGAAGTGGTTTGAACTCATCATCCCCCTATTGATGGGGTTCAGTAGGCTCATTTGACTTCAAATCAGAGAAAAGAGGTAAAGTGGGAACCTTCAGATGAGGGGTGGGTCAAGATAAATTTTGATGTGGTAAATCATACAAAAATCCTAGAATGACAGGAGCTAGTTGCGTTATTTACAATTGGGATGGGAAAGTGTGTTGGTGGCAACAAGAAAACCTGAAAAAAATAACAAACAATGAGACACAATTTCAAGTTGCCCTCCTAGGGCTAGAGATGGAAAAAAAAAATCTTCATAATTTCCACTTAGAAGGGGACTCTCAAAACATCATTAACGTAATCTGCAATAACCATACCCCATATTGGAAATTAAATAAATGATTGGGTATGATTGACAAATGCTTGAAAAGTTCTATTTAAAAAATATATATCACATTTATCAAGAAGGTAACGTGAAGGTGGAAGAATTTTCCAACATGGTGATTGATATGGGAGTAGATGAGGTTGTTTTGGAATCAAAAGATATGTGGCATGATTTACACAAGGTAAGTTCTAGGAGAGGGTGAAATCGTGCAATAGCTTAAATGCAAAAGGACAACTGATAATCATTCCTCCTTAAGGTGAAATGTGGAGGACTAAAGATTGATTGAAAATAATTATGGCTAGGGTTTAAATAAGAGGATGAACAACTCATTTTAATACCATATGCAGTGTTTCATTGAGCAAGGATGTGTACGATGATATGTTTGAAGGTGAAAAAGAGGTAAATGAAATTTTTGTGGGAGCTTTTAGAGAGGCGGTTGATGGTGATATTGAAATCTAATTATGGGGTGGTGATGCATGCAATTAGATTGGTTCTAGGTGATATGTATACCAATGAGGCGATGTGTTACTGTATCAACACAGACGTAGCATCAATACTTATGGAAATGTTGCCTTGTCAACACAGATGTAGATACTAGCGAAGAAACAAAGGTTGAGAAAATCATGGAAGTTCTGGCTTGGCCATGTTGTAGATGGAAAATAAAGGATATCTTGTGAAAATTCTATTGCAATTACTGATTATTAATCTCCTATATATAAAGATTATTTGATTGCCGAAAATTAATTCACAGCAAATACTGAAAATAATAAAACTGCAACTTCACAAATAAAACTCACAGGAATAGAGAAGAAAACATGCAAAATAATAAACACAATATTTTTGGACAAATTGTCCCTAGAAAAACCTCGGAGGGAAAACCAGTACTGCAGATGAGGAATTATATTAATCTTCAGCAAATCAAGAGATAAAAAAATGGCTTGCCTCTTACTGACAAAGCTCTAGCAATATTCTTCTCCATAAATTCTTCCCTCAATTTCTCTTGCTGAAATTCCAATGTTGCTACCTCCAACGCTATCATTGCACCCTTGCTATCATTGCAAGTCTATTTGCTATCACTACAAATTTATTTGCTAACACTGCAAATGCTTCTTAAACTTATGTTTTCCAAATGCCCAAAGACCCCCTTTTAAACTATTCTCATTGGAAAACCAATGGCCATGATTTAATCTCAATCAATGGCTAAGATTAATTAGACTCTAATAAATCGTAACTAACTGGTTTCTAGAAGTCTCTAGAGGAATCAATTATTTAATTAAATATCTGGACCTAACTAACTTCTATCTAGAAGTCTCAAGAATTAAATAATAATTATTGGAATTGGATAATAACAATTGTCTGAGCTACAATATTAAATTAACACTCCCTCTTAGCGAGGAAGGTGTTCTACATAACACGCAACCCATCTCTGAAGAAGATGAATTTTTCCTTCCCCGATGCTTTTGTCAAAATGTCTGCTACCTGCTGATCTGTAGGTATATACTATAGCTGAATAATCCCCCGCTGTACACAATCCCTGATGAAATAATACCTGATGTCTATATGCTTAGACCTATCATGAAACACCAAATTCTCAGACAACCTGATGTAACTCTGATTATCGCAGTGTATCACCGTAGTCTCAACCCTCTGACCTAAGAAGGCTACCAACAACTTCCAAAGCCATATCACCTCACATGTCACCATGCTAGCTGCTATGTATTCTGCCTCTATAGAACTCGGAGCCACAGACTTTTGCTTCCTGTTGTACCAAGAGACAACTCCTAATCCCAAGCTAAAGCAACACCCTGAAGTTCTTTTCCTATCCATTGTACTGCCTACCCAATCTACGTCCATATAGCCTATCAACTTGATACCATCACCTTGAGCATATTTGATCCCATACTCGATTGTACCACACAAATACCGCAACACATGCTTTGCTATTGTCAAATGCACTCTCTTTGGCTCACCCATGAACTGACTAAGAGAATTTACTGCAAAGGATATATCTGGTCTGGTGTTGACCAAATACATGAGAGACCCAATCAACTACGTGTATAAGGTGGGGTCTACATCCTTCTCTCTGGATGTGTCCAACTTCTTCCAATTTGTGATCATAGCAGTAGACATGGCTCTGCAATCCTCCATCTCGAACCTCCTCAAGATTTCGATGCAGTATTTCCCTTGTCCAAGGAAAATCTCACCATCTGTCTTCCATACCTCCATGCCTAGAAAGTAGTGCATAAGCCCCAAATCCTTCATCTCAAACTCTGGTGCTAGGTCCCGCTTGCAATCCTCTATGAGCCCCAGTGAACCTGTTAAAAACAAGTCATCCACATATAAAACAAGAATGAGGATCTCACTAACAAGTAGTAGAGATTAGCATCTGCCTCACTCTTCACAAAGCCCAATCCCTGCAAGTATTCATCAATGCACTCATACCACACCCTGGGAGCCTGCTTGAGTCCGTACAAAGCTCTCTTCAATCTGCACATGTGGGTTTCACTGTTGTGTGCTACAAAAACCTCTGGTTGTTCTATGTATACCTCCTCTTTCAATTCACCATTAAGAAACATTGTCTTGACATCCATTTGATGGATCTGCCATCCCATCTGTGCTGCAAGAGAGATCACAACTCGTATAGAAGTATACTTGGCCACTGGAGCAAACATCTCCTCATAGTCTATTCCCTCCTTCTGAGAGAAACCCTTGGCCACAAACCTTGCCTTGTATTTCTCGATGCTACCATCTGAACTATGCTTGATCTTATAGATCCAACGAGATCCAACCACTGCCCTATTTGTCGGTCTAGGCACAACCTCCCACACATCATTCTGCACTATTGAGGTATATTCCTCAACCATCGCATCTCGCAACACCTATTATTGTGTGGCCTCCTGATAACTAGAAGGCTCACTATCTATTAACTGACTAACTAAATCCATATAGTCATTATACCTGGCTGGTTGTCTCCGCTGCCTACTACTCATCCTAGGAGCTCCCACAAATCTTGAGTATCCTGTTGGTTACTGCTACAAACTGTAGAGGATGAAATACCAACCCCCATGTGTTCCTAATGCATCTCTTGGATCTACTGCATCTATTGCTCCATACTTTGTGACCTCTCAGCACTTGAGCCTGTGCTTGTACTAGTCACTGTACTCAAGCTTCGCTGTCCCTAATTGGATTGCTCGATCCTTGGAGCTTTTGTTGGCTGCTCACTCTGATCATCTGCTGGCAAATCTCTGGACCTTCTAAATGCCTTGTCCTCCATGAACTTGACATCACACCTAACTATAATCCTCTTGGCCCCTAGAATAAATATATGATATGCCTTTGAGGTCTCGTTGTACCCCATAAAGTACCCTCTCTCTGCAGTCTGATCTAACTTGGAACGTGTAGCCCCTAGAATGTGACAATCTGCCAAACTCCCAAATATCCTGAAGTGGCTGACATCTGGCTTCTTCCCTGAGAACACCTCATCTAGTATCATCTTGCCCAATACCTTATGTGGAACCCTATTTTGTATGTATAGTGTTGTACTGCATGCCTCTGCCCATAAGTAGCATGGAAAATCCTGGTCATACAACATAGCCCTTTCTGCCTCCGATATAGACCGATTCTTCCTCTCAGCAACCCCATTTTGTTGTGGGTTGTAAGGAACAGTCCACTCTCTCTTGATTCCTTCCTCGGTATAGAATACCTGGAACTCTTTCCCCTTGTACTCGCCTCCATTGTCTGACTGAAGAACCTTTATCTTCTTGCCTGTCAAATTTTCCACAAGAGCTTTGAACTCTTGGAAACGACTGAAAACCTCATCCTTGGTCTTCAAGAAGTAAATCTAGGTCTTCCTGGAGAGATCATCAATAAAAGTAAGAAAGTACTCGTATCCTCTGAGAGACTTCGCCAACATTGGTCCATATATATCTGAATGTACTAGATCGAGAACACCCTTGGATCTGGTGTCACTCCTTGGAAAATTTGCTTTCAAAAACTTCCTCAACACACATCTTTTACATACATCATCATGCTCTATGCTCACCTTTGGAACACCTATCACTGTCTCACGAAGCAATTTAAGTGCTCCATATGGCCCATCCTCCTATGCCATATCTCTCCTTGATCTCTAGAATTTCTATTTCTCATTAGTGCCTTATGAGTATCAAACTGCAACCTATAAATTCGATCGCTCCTAACTCCAATAGCTATGGGTGATTTCCAATCCTTGTGCTTGATTAACACATTTGCCCCTCTAAAGAGTAAATTGTAGCCTTTATCCTAAAGGATAGATACAAAAATAAGATTCATACCCAAGCCTAGCACATGCAACGCATCATGAATGGGAATCAACTTGCCATTCTCCCTCTAAAATAGAGCAGTCCCTTTTCCAAGTGGATTTAGTTTGGACATGTTCCCCATAGAAATCTGGATTCTGATGTCCTCCTCCTTACAACTGGAGAAGTATTCTCTAACTCCAGTCATATGAAATGATGCCCCACAGTCTATATACCAAACACCCTGTGAGGTTGAGCTAACCATACAAGCTATGAGTGCAAACTCGTTTTCCATTCTACTAGAGAGCTCATCTGCACTTGTTGAAGTTGTCGTCTGCTTCTTGCCTTTCTTCCTTTGTGGGAAATTGCTGACATAGTGGCCAAACTCGTGACAACCATAACACTTGACTTTAGACAAGTCCTTCTTCTTCTCACCTATAGGATTTGATCCTCTGCTAGACCCCTTCTTTGATTTTCCTGCTAGGGCAACGTTTTCCTATTCTGCCTCACTTTTCTGACTCTTACTGCTGGCACCACTGACAAAGCTTAGTCTAAGCTCCTCTTGAGTGAAGTCACTCCATAGTTGATCCCAATTCAGTAAGGTGTCTTTTCCATTAATAACTTGAACAAATACATCCCACTGCTTAGTAAACCCATTTAGGGCTAACCGTACTAGCTCGTCATCATCTAGTTTATCTCCAACAGTTGCCAACTCATCCTTGACAAGTCTAAGTCTAGTGAGGTAACTTGTAACGTCTTCTCCCTTGTTCATCCTCGTATTCCTCAACTTTTATCGGAGAATCAACTTCCAGTTAGTGGTAGCATTTTGGTACAAATTCAAAATGGCGTTCCACATCTTCTTCGCTATATCCAACTATGCGATATGTGGAACAATATGATCCTTAACACCATCAAGAATCAACCTCCTTACCTTGGCATACTCCTTCTTATATGCTAAGAGTTGTGCTGGATCTATAGGTATAGCTACAACACTTGTAACATATTCCTTGATACCATTCTCTTCCAACAATAAAGAAATTTTGGCTTTCCAGACACCAAAATTTGAGGCTCCATCCAATCTATCCTGATCTCTTAAACCTGTCGAGGCCATCTCAAACAAAGATAATAATAACAAAAATAATAATATTGAAGAGGTAGAACTGGGTTTTATAAACCCTCTATTTTTCTTTTCTTCCTGTGCTGGCACTGAGCTCTTTCTACCCTTAGATCTGCTCTGATACCATGTGAAAATTCTATTGCAATTACTGATTATTAATCTCCTATCTATAAAGATTATTTGACTATCGAAAATTAATTCATAGCAAATACTGAAAAATAATACAACTGTAACTTCACAAATAAAACTCACAAGAATAGAGAAGAAAACATACAAAATAATAAACATAATATTTTTGGACAAATTGTCCTTGGAAAAACCTAGGAGGGAAAACCAGTACTACAAATGAGGAATTATATTAATCTTCAGCAAATCAAGAGATACAAAAACTGCTTGCCTCTTACTGACAAAGCTTCGGCAATATTCTTCTCCGAAAATTCTTCCCTCAATTTCTCCTGCTGAAATTCCACTGTTGTTGCCTCCAACGCTATCACTGTGCTCTTGCTATCACTGCAAGTCTATTTGCTATCACTGCAAATTTATTTGCTAACACTGCAAATGCTTCTCAAACTTGTGTTTTCCAAATGCCCAAAGAACCCCTTTTAAACTATTCTCATTGGAAAACCAATGGCCATGATTTAATCTCAATCAATGGCTAAGATTAATTAGACTTTAACAAAGCCTAACTAATTGGTTTCTAGAAGTCTCCAGAGGAATCAATTATTTAATTAAAAAATTAAATATTTGGACCTAACTAACTTCTATATAGAAGTATCAAGAATTAAATAATAATTCTTGGAATTGGAGAATAACAATTGTTTGAGCTACAATATTAAATTAACATATCTTATACCAAGACTCACCTAGATTAGGCCTCATGTTGGGAGGAGGAATTTGGTTGAATCATTAAAAAATAGAACCTAGCTTGGGTTCCCTTGTCATCTAATATTTTGGGATGAGCGTGACCCAATATCAAAACCATGCTTAGATGGGCATAAATTTCCTAAAACCCTTGTAGGGGAGAATGCAAACGACATGGTGGACTAGTCTTTCATAGTTGTGAACTCTTTTACGATGATGGAGGCAAGCGAAGGGGAAGGAAGATAAGCTGAGGGTTGGGATGTTTGGCTTTCAATCTAGGCATACTTAGTTTATTTTATTTTTATGTCTCTTGGTGTAAGCATTGTAGTAAGATAGTGTTAGAAATAGAAATTCAAGAAGCTATTTTATATAGGGCTTCATTTCGTATGGCTTATTGCTAAATTATTACTAGCTATTGATAAAACGGTCTACAATGTATGTAGACCTTTGCAAAATCTAATGAAAAGGGTGTGGCCCTTCACAACCACTTTTACTGATAAAAAATAAATAAAAAATTCATAAGCTTGCTCCTGAAACCTCTAAGGTCTACTCTTTTGGCTTCTAAAGTCTTTTTCCCAAAATCAATCATAAAACATAAAATATTGCAGAAAAATCCCCTTTGTCATCCTTTGTCACTAGAGCTTAGGATTTGAGGTAGTTGATGACCATTCACTCCCTGTAGACTCTTTTATGTCCTAGAGACTCGAGAGTATTGAATCTCCTCTACATTTTTGTGACCATGACGTGAACCTTTCTTTCCCTTTGTCTTTTTTTTTCAAAAAAAATCTTCTTTCTTGTCGATACATGTATTGGATAGCACTTATGATGCTTTTATGAGCTTCGTAACCCAATCCACTACCTCCGGGCATGTGGTCAAAAGGAGTTATTGACATATTGATTTGGGGTCTAGAAGGTTCAGTCCTCCTTGTCCGGGTCTAGAATTTGAGGATATCTCTACAAGAATCATTGTCAAATTCTCCCCTCCTCATGTTGGAATTAAAACTCATACCTCACCAACCTCTCTTTCAAAATCTTCCTCTTCCTTAGCTGAGGAGTTTTCTCTTAGGCTTCCTTCTAATCAAATTCACTCTTTGGAAGCAAGGCAAAAAAAGTTCAAAGAATCCCTAACAAAAGAAAATTCTTATTCCCAAGCAACTCCTCTCCTCAATGGTCTAAGGAATTTATTAATTATCGATCGAAGAGGCTTGGAGATACTTCGAGGAATTGCAAACATTGTGGAGACCCATGACCCGTCATGTACTTCAATCTTGGGCAACCCCCAAGATGATCAGTCAAATTTTTCTAGTTACCAATTAAATTTTTTGATGCTTGGGGTGTTTGTCCACATGGTTGACACAGGTCCTTCTCTCAATACTACTATTAATAATACCACCACTACATTTGAGGAAATTTTGACAATTAGAGATAACTGATTTCCCTTGAACTTTGAGATGCCTGCATTTGGAACTCGAAACTTCTCTACCTCTGGTGCTTCAGCTAGTCATACTCCATCTACAAATCTCATCCTTAATGTTTATTATAGAACATGGGGCAAATGTAATATCAAATGGCGAATTTGACTAGTTCTGCTTCTCAACCCATGTTCTAGTCTTATTATTATTTTAGCCCTTTGTATTTTTCTATCCTGAATACCCCCATCCCTCAAGGAATGGAGATTCCTAAATTTAAAAAGTACAGTTATAGAGGAGATCCATACACACATGTCTCATCTTTAAATGCCATGTGTATCAATTTCTTCCACCATGATGCTTTGCTAGCAAAACTATTATCACGTTCTCTCAACGACGCTACCTTGGAATGGTAATACTCTCTCCTTGAAAATTTGATCTTCTCTTTTGGCCATCTTGTGAATTATTTCTTACAACAATTCCAAGCTAATATCAAACCAAAGGTCACATTTACTGATCTCGTTCAATGTAAGCAAGGTGTGCATGAGAAAGTAACTGATTTTTGTGCTTGTTACCAAGCCCTCTTTTCTCAAATCTCCTATGTCCTACCAAATTCTAATGTACAATATGTGTTCGTCAAGAACTTGTTGCCGACATTGCGAGACAAATTTATTCTAATGAAATATCCCTCTTTTTCCCATCTATGTGTTGTGTTATGTGAGTATCAGTAGAGGGTTGCTCAATACGAGGATTCTTCCTCATTCTCCTGTCTAGATGGTCAATTAGTCATGTTTGTCTCTGGAGAGAAGAAAAAATAAAGCCGTAGCAAACATGGTGTATGTTCCTACTAATAAAGTTCTATAGGCTAAAATAGAATTTTTACAAAGTTATCTGAATCTTATATGAATATCTTATAGAATTTTTTAAAAGATGGTGTAATATCTCTTCCAAATATTAGATAACCTTTTGAGCCCTATCCTAAATGGTATGATGCACATAAGTTTTGGCAATACCATCGAGTATCAGGTCATGATATCAAGCGATGTGTACATCTTCACCATGTTATACAAGATCACATCGACAATGGTACTATTCAATTTGATGGTGAAAAAGTAAAACTCTAATAAACTTGTAGTGAAACCTAGCAATCATTTTCAGATTTACAAAGATCCCTTTCCATCCCATTTTTCTCATCTTGTAACACCTTCTTCTTCTTCCTTTGATCTAAATCCATATGAGTACATGAACCTGGTTTCATTTACTCATGTTCCTCTTCCAATCCACATAAATAGTACTCCCGATGTAATATTTACACCACATGACCTACCTCTCAACAAAGAGACCTCCTCATTGTATGTACCAACTCATGTCAATGATAATATCATAGCTAGCATTATGGTTAACCCCACAAATTGGATCAATATTATCATGGAGGAGACTCTTTTCATAAGCAATTTGCATAAGGAGAAATATGAGGAGTTGTAGACCACTCTCTGTACCCATGATGGACTTTTTGTTCACCCCATTGGTTCTATTTCTCTATCGATCTTGGTTGGACCTAAAACTCTCAAAGTTCCATTTTTTCGTGTTACCAGAGTCTGACCTCTTCAAAGTTAGACTAACCATCCCATGGCTAGTCTCTATGAATGCGATTTCTTTTGTTATCCACAAATTCCTAAAGTTTCCTCATGAAGGCACAATGTACACTATCCAAAACATTAGATACAAACCACTGGTGTCACGTGGGGGCTTATCCCCTGATCAATTTTGGCATGCTCTAGTCGAACCCTTTCCACCTAAATAAGACTTGTTATACAAGGCTTACTTTAGGTATAAAACTGGAGGGTCGATTGTTAAAATTAATTTTCCATCTTCTGCTCATGCTATCTCTCTAAAGGCTTCTTTGCATTCACATTAGCATGCTTTGTGCTTTGACCCTCCAAATGCTAAGGATAAGCAAGCTCTTGCCCCTAGGCCTTCTCCTTCTATTGCATCTTCTTTTGTAGCTTCCCAACCTTTGGTGGTGTCCTCCATTCCTTCTACTGTGTCTGACACAAGAAAGGGAAAGACACCTATGTTGAGGAAGTCAAAAACTCAAGTCTTCCAACTCTCAATTTTTCCCATAGTCCCACGACCCACCCTATATGGTAAGGGGAAGAATTCTCATGGAGTTGTTCCTACATCTCAACCTCTAAGGCCCCCCTTTTTTCCTCCACTTTCCCCTAACACAAACAAAGGAAAGGATCTTGTTGTTGAGATGCCTATTTCTCTTCTTGTATTTGTGCCTCCTCTTGTCCCTCCCCAGGAGCCTTCTCTTCTTTTACAAACAATTATGGAGGTTTCTCCTTCAGTGGATCAGGATCCCCTAGTGTCTTCTCAAGTTGCACCTCATAATGCCCATAGTCATCATAATCGACTTATGCATGACTGTAAGCGTCATCGATGCACCTTGGCTAAGGAGTGTGAAGCTTCATAGAAAACTAAGGATGAGCCTCCTCTTTTTGCTTTTGCTTCTAATTTTCTTCCATTTTTGCTCTTGCTCTTGTCTCTACTTCTCTTTTTGGTTCACTTCCCATCTCCTCTATTTTTCTTCTTGATTCGTCAATGGATCTTGATAAACTTCACCCCAAGAGGGTGCAAGTGTTCATTGCTCCTTTTGTGAAGCTGCCCCTGATCACCTCTCTTCCAAATCTTCCTCCTTTCACTCAACCTGTTGACATGACTTTTACCAAGGTTGTGTCTTTTATGGATTCTTCTCCTTCTCCCTCTTCCACTTTTACTGTGAGGATCTCACATCCTCCGCTGAAGCGCAAGTTGGAGAATGACCTTATTTTGAATGATGGTTGGAAAAAGTATTCTTTGTCTTTTAAGTCTTATTCCACCTTGGCTTGTACTATCCTCATGAAGAGACAGTGCCTCCTTCACCAAAGTTTATCACTACCCCTCTTCCCAAGGTCGACAATAACTCTTGGGTTTCTCATCCTTCTCTTGTTTAGTCACATCACTTCACTTCAAAGAAGTACATGTTCAACTCATTGGAGAATATTTTGACTTTGTCATCAATCTTTACTAAATTGATGATTTTAGTCTCGAGAAGATTGGCGAGGAAGACCTCTCAAGTGGGCTTCTTCCTTGGCTCTTGTTGTAGGTGAGTCAATAGGCACCACTCTTGTTATCCCCCCTATAGGCTCGTCTTACCTTCACTTACGATAATCTAGACTAGGAGTAGGATGACTTGTTGGAGGTGATGGATTAGGGTGGTACCTCTTCTTTATCTTTCGATTAGATTTGTGTTATTTTTTGTGTTCCCCTGTGCTTGTATATTCATATTTGTGCTCTCTCCTGGAGGACCATTGCTACCCTTGTCGGTGCTTGGATACATGAGATAAAACATGTTGTACACTTCTTCTATATGTCGTAAGCTTTGCTTTTTCATGTCATAAATGATGCAAAGCATTCAGGCATTTATTCCTCTTCCATGTTGAGCCGAATTTTTATTTTATCTTCATGTGCTCTTCTTCTCATTCTGATCTATTTTAGGGGTGATGATAGTTCATACATATTACACTATATTTATCTTATATCTATGAGCAATTCTAATCCCAAATAATTAGATCCCTCGGTGATCTTGATTTCTTCATCTCTATTTTTCTATTTTGCGATGTTGTGGATTATATGTGTTGTCCCTCACGTGATATTTCATGAATACATCTCTTTGTGTATTTTGTGGCACATCTCTTTGTCTTTCTCTTCTCCTTAGAATGAAATGTGCTCCTTTGTGTAGCACACTTCATTATAAGGGGGGGCTATCATATCTGTTTAAATCTCAAAAAGTTTCAAAAAGGTTTAAAATATGTCTTGATGTCTTATGTGTCATCATCTAGCTTGGGGGCAACCTGAATAGACTTGTCTTATCTTTTTTGTGACTATCTTGTAATATAGTTTGCAACAACCACATGCCTATTTGCTTATTATATGGTCTCTAACCTTGTTAGCCATACTTATCAACATCATCTTTTATCTTATTAGATTATATTATGACATGTCTATGAACTTTATCATATCTATTCTTTGCCTTTTCACCTAACGTGTATGTCTACAACTAACATGTTTGTGGTGAGATTACAGTTAGCTTTGTAGGATGGAAGACCTATGTCCTCTTTGCATCCTGGCTCAAATTTTCTACATCGCATATATCGGATCGAATACCAACGTCGTCTTTGTCTTGGGTATGTTCTCTTCAACCTCTTTCTACTTTATCTTGCATATGTTTAGAATACATATGCCTGCTAAAGTGGGGGGAAAATGTAGTATCGTAAAATTGCACCCCAACATAATTTCACATTACATAACCCTCCCTTTGGCCTAATAAAGATGATAATGCAAATCCCCCTTTTCTTCACCTTTAATTTCATCCTCGACCTCGTCTCTTTCAGTCTTTGAATGAGTTTTTATCGGGGATGCTTTTGTGACATGTCGCACGAATGTCTATAAGAAAATATTTTCCTTGAGAGTTTGTGGTTCAATCAAACTTGAGAGTGCATGAAAATATATTATTGGTTGGGGATATTTTTGATTCCTCCTTTGAATCCATATCACCCTCTAATATTGGTTCCTCCCCTTCTTCCTCACTCATACCTTCGATATAAAACATATTTTTTCACTAAATTTATATCATCAACTATATTTGCTATCATAATTGAAACATAACACTTTTTCTCACTTCTCCTTAATTTGTTGTGGTGTTAATCTAGTAGGTTGAGCAAGAGAAGGCGTTGATTATCCCTTCTCTCATATCCCATTGGTCCCTTGCTTTTTAGGAATCAAATAATTCTCCTCTACCCTACGTGCTAAGATAAAAGAATCAAATATGGAGCTAAGACTAAACATGCATACCTCATGTTGAATGTGATGCTTGAGAGAACCCAAACATAAACCATTCAAATTATCATCTTTAATTGCATCCACTCTTAAGGATATATTTTGGAATTACTAAATATAATCCTCGACTGATCCTGTTTGTTGAAGTTTATCTAGTTAGTTGAAGAAGTTTTTCACACTATTGCTATACTGTGATTGTAGCTCCTCTGTAAAAAATGACCATGAGATAGTGAGACCCTTTTTTTATTGATGAGTACACATAGCCATTGATAGTGAAATATAGGGAAAATGGGTAGGAGGGCCAAAATGAAATGGGACACCTCAAATACACCTTTTCCCTAATTTATTTAGAAAAATAGATCTCCCAAGGATAAGATTGACTTTAAATCTTGAGGTGAGTCAAACCTATTGGGAAGGATCAGTTATTTTCTTATGACAAAAATGACTGATTGATTGTTTTGGGAGATAAACTCAATAATATGACCTAATACTTGAAATGCAGATTATTATGATAGCAAAAATAGAAATAGCAAGTTACAGGAAAATCTATGAAGGGCATAGTGGTATGTAACTGGCACCAAAAGTGGGTTTTAAACATTGTTGAAGGAGAGATTCACCCTAAGGTGAGTGGCTCTCTATATAGGGGTCCAAAATATGCTTTTATAATCCTCATATCTTGGATCCAAGATTTTGATTTCTCTAGGTTTGATTGTTGAAAAGTCAAAAATAAAATTTGTAAGTGAGTTTCCATGACTTGATGACAATGTTGAAAACTTTGGCAACTTTGCAAAATTGCTCTTTGATTGATTTCCAATCCTTATTCACCTATAAATCTGCACATGCAAAGAGAGAAGAAAAAATGTTTGTATTTGGTTGAATAGGGGTCAAACCCTGGTTTGGTAATTAAACCTTGATGATAAAACAATGATAAATGGAAGGGAATTGATGAATGAAAAAATCTATGCTATAACTCACAAAACCCTTAATGGCTTCCCTTAGATGACTAAAGTCCAACACATCTCTCCAAGGATTGCATATGTGAATTGGCTTGGATGATTGCATGATTTGATGTTTGAATGCTTGCTTGAATTTTCTGAAACCTACATCACAATGTTAGCTCCAAAACATGATATAAACACACATGAACTTTGACGTGATGATATGATCTTGATTGCTACTATAGATGACTGATAAATCTACTCTTCAATGCTCTTGAAAATAATATTTAGTATAAGAATGCTCTCATAAAGTGTGTTCTTTCTATATAGATTTGAGTCAATAAAATAACCGTATTTATAGGTGTTTATCTAATTTCTTGAAAATTAGATTGTACAAGCCGACATTTGAAACTTGAACTTGAATCATTAAAATTTTTCCAAAAACATATTAAAAATTAGATCTTGGCACTTAAAAGGGGACCCATTTTCCATTGGGAAAATGGGTCCTAGGACCTAAGTCCGGGACACATAATTTCTAAGGTGTTTTAATTAATGATGGAAATTATTTAACATAGGTTTCCCTTTCAAAAAATAGGAATAATAAGGCTTTGGAATGCATAATTTAGGAAATTAGAAGCTTAATTAAGTCCAATTAATTAAGGGGATGCAAACATAGTGTGAAAATATAAAGGTGTACATTTTTCTACACTACATATACAAATCAATTGCTTTGGTTCTAGATATAGGGAATCCATTGTGATGTTTTTTCCACTTGGTACTTGATGTACAAAAAAAAAAATCTCCATTCGGTTTATCCATGTTAGTTGATTATTTCTATCAAACTTGCACATATCCAAATTTGGTATCAAGTTCCTAGATCCCATATAAGTTAAAATTTGGATCAAGATTATCTGACCTGGATGGTTAAACTTTGTTGCTCGAGACATCCTTTCTTGATCCATTTCTATAAGCATTTAACATGCTTTGTATGTCTCATATATCTCCTCTTAGGCAATGTATATCTCCTTATAGTCGATCCATATCCCCCCTCGTCTTTGTCTTCTTTGATGAAATTCCTTCCTTAACTTTTCTAATTTCCTCATTTGGAGTAATATACTTAACTATTACCTCATCCTTATAAAGAGATTTTCTAGGTGTGAAAACATTCTTTTTGCCTCTTATTGTAGGCCCCATCATGATGGAGAAATTAATTCTACAGTAAATCACACAAATGAAATCCAAATGATCTATAATTTTTTTTGTTGTAACTTGTTAGGGGAAAAATAACACTTACCAAGAAAACTCTCTAAGAAATTAATAGATTTGGAGCCTTCGGAGCGATTTTTTTGGAAACCCTAATTTTGTAATAAGTCATTTAATTATACTTTAATTCCTCTAAGATTTGAATTGTAGCTACCTCTATGTAGTCCTGAAAGACCGTTTAACAATAAGGAAGAAATTCACTTAGATCTAAATATATTTCTCCCAAAACATTTGGAAAAAAGCCTTATTTGGTAATAAATCCCTTAATATTGCTCTAATTCCTTTAAAATATGGATTTTAGATGCTTAAATATGTGCTTCAATAACTCTTTAAAAATAAGACCAAAAATACCAAATTTTGAGAGATATGTTTCAAAAAATGACCTTTGAAATTGTAAAGAATGCCTTGCCTTCATAATTCCAAGATCATGCTCTAATATGATTTATAATGAAATAACTTGTACAATAGAAGATATAATATGAAATATGTTGCAAATACTTGATAAAAACTAAGAATAACAAGCCATTTTGAGGGGGGGAACCTCCAGATATTTCCAATGAGAATACAATTCACAATTTGATGATCAAATAAGACTCACTGCCTCTTATATATACCCTACTTATTCCTAGGATATCACCCAAGACAACCTAGATAACCCTATAGAAGCCTTAGGATGATCTCAATAACCAAATAACAATATAAAAATGACAATATGACTTAATTAAGATTTAAGGTAGCCACAATCCAACTACTCATAACCCTATGTATACTCTAATATTAAGGGCATAGAATGAATGGTCAAGCCCCTATTTAGCCTCTTTCTCCCCACAGATAATCAATATTGAAGAAGGAAAAAAGAGTGTATGCACTTAACATGTGTGTATATGAATAAGAATAATAGAGTGAATCAATGAATACCAAATCATTAGTCTAAAAGGATTGATAAACTGGTGTATATGAAAATGATAAATGTAAGTGGAGAACCCTACTAGTGCCAAAAACACAATGTGTGTTCACAAATGAAATTGAGTAGACAAACGTTTTGAACACAATCACCTTATATGCCAAGATGGAGATGAAAAGTTGTAAATATCATAAGCACAATGTCCTCAAGAGTAGGATGATGCTAAGAGAACCAATTTAGAATGCAATTTTATTAATAAACCTTTAGAGAGTTAGAAGTATGCTTCAAAAATTGTACGAAGATTGTAAAGATCTTGGATGCTTGGAAATTTGAGTGAGTGAGTGAGTAAGAAAAAAATAAAGACAAAATAGAATATGGAGAGGTATGCAACTCAAATTTACTATTGGGATTCACCTAAGGATAGTTAGTAGATGCTAGTGCATTGCATGGATGTTTGTACATCACATTGTCATCCAAGAACAATAAGACCAAAAATGAGTTAGAAGGAAAACATGACACTATGTTGATACAAACATAATCTTATTGAATTAAGCTAAGTTATATGATTTTTCATTTTTTTTCTATATATAATGTTCTTTCAATTAATTATTTTTAAAATAAAAATATAAAAGAATAGGAGAATATGTGTTGATTCCACTCTTTCCTGTGTTTAAAGAGAACATTTTAACTTGAAAATATTATTCTAAATTTGTATCCTCTACTCTTAATTATCCAAGAAGTGAGTTGTGTAGTGAATATTGATTTGAAAATAAGACATGACAATTAATTCCTTGGCCATTAAACTTATAGGAGTACTTGTACCATAGGGTGTTATGAATAGCAAGTCCAACCTAGAGGAGAATACAAATGGCATCGATAATGTCTTGATCTATATTATAATAGGACTTGAATGCGATTATATGGGGCTCTAGATACTCTTCTATGTATCCCAATAGTTTACCAAGCTACAAGGTCTAAAGAATTAGTTAACAATTGTTATCTATAAGTACTCATTTGATTGTATGCTTAGGAACAAAGGCTTAAAAATGAAATAGATAAAATATGTTGAGTAAAGGTGATACCATGATAAAATTTACTTGGTGTCTAATGTATGCCAAGAACTAAGAGGGGTCAATATTGTTCAAAACCCTTCAATCTTTCAAGATGCTATCTAATATGTTTTGGTGAATGCATGATGATTGAGAAGACTTGAGATGAAAATATTTAACAAAGTCTTCTTGAGCTATTTGATAATATGATATATATATATATATATATATATATATATACAGGAGTAGGTAGAGGGGCTATTAAGATGGTGTCCATGTCTTGTTTCAATATCACAACACAATTTTTTTATTATGATTGTGTTTATGTGCAACTTGGATTGCTCAATGTGGTTCATAATGAAATCATAGTTGTAAGAAGATTTAATGAAACATATATTATGTGTGTATTATCTTTTTTTGAATTTTACTTTGTAGAGGCTTGGCCTTGATCATGCTTTAGAAAGGGGTTCTAGTAAACACCCATGTCTATATTAGACGAAGATGATCTGGTGCACTTTAACTTCAATTCACTTCAATCTATCAAATCTTAGATATAATATTTAAGTTTCATGTATTTATTAGTTGCATGGAATTCACTTTGGTGATATTCACACTATTCATGGTCTTTATATGTCATGTCCCCTTTTCTAAGAATAACATTCACTATTTTTGGCAAACCTGGTTTCCTAAGTAGCAAGTTAGGACCTACAAATTAATTGAGAAAGTTGGGTTTTCAAAGTGAGTTAGTTAAATTATTATTGAGTGAAAAATTTATGAATATTCATAAATTATGAATTTTTGGGACCAAGTTGGGTGTGGGTTTCTAGTGGAGCGTGTTAATGGTCAAATTGGTGATTCTCCTCTTGACAACGAGAGTTACAAACCTTACGGTGGCCTGTTCTTGTTGGTGGGAGTTACAATATTTAAAATTAAATATTCCATCCCTCGGGCATTGGATTTTGTGCACCCAGATTGGTGTTGGAAGTGGTTTTGTATATTATTGCTTTTATCTCCCAAGTTTCATTTCATTTTATGCATTGTTTTCTCTCACCGGTTGTGACAATTCTTCAAAGGCTAGTATATTGATGAAGAATGAGTCTCTAGGGCTGATAAACTAGCCCAACTGAGGGTCAAATATAGTGGTTCTAAGGGTCTTCAAGTGTAATTTCATTTAGAGATTTCTAGTATTCTGAAAGCTTTCCATTTGTACTCTTTATTCCAATTTGATTGTAGGAGTTTGGTGTAGTTTGGAGTGCATAATAAATATTTATGAGTTTTAAATTGTTACTATTGTGATCAACATATTTTTATGTCATTTTAGCATTCATACATGTAATTTTATGTCTAGAACTTTGTATGAAGTTTGGGGTGATTTTGTGTGGAGTTTACTCTAGTTTCGGTGTGAGTTTTTGCTTCTAGTTTGGAGATTTGATGATGTATTTTGTTGCAGCTGTTCACTGCCATTTTCTGAAGTATATAATAGAGATATTGATGTAATTCCACGATAATATCTAAAATATATCATTCCATTTCAGTTGCTCAATATCTAATTTCAATTTGGTGTTCATTTCGATATTGCCCAATTTTCTCTAATTTGAGTTTGATTTAAAAGGAGATTTTTAGATTTGAAACATTTTAATTGCATGGATATTACATCATACCATGCAAGTGTTGGTTTTTCCTCATCATAAAACATAGAAATTAAGAAATTGATCATGTTCACTTGCAACGGTTTCTTGACTAGATTCTTCAAGGGTTCACATAAGTTTGTGTATTAAAGTTTCTTATTCTCCTTTTTAGGTGGACTTGTAGGAAATACAAGTTTACTTATGTTTTGAATTATTTGTACATGTTTTTTTAGTGATGTTATCATTGACTACATATTTATTTTTTATAAAGAATTTGGGCTTCCCATTTCAACTATTATTATTATCTTGATTCTTGATTAAAAAGTTTACCAACCTTTTATCAATTAATGCCTTCTCAATTTGAACACCTTTTTTAATGATCTAATCAAAGATGGATACATAATGTACTTGTAAATGAAAGGCCATTTCAACATTAAGACTTACAAAAAATATACATGTATAAGTTAATTCTCAAGTATAAGCCATATAAACCCACTAGCAAGGCTTCACCATCATTGGAGGAAAATGAAAAATTCTCTCAATATATAGATTTTTGTATTACAAAGATAAAGCATTGATAATTCATGCTCAACATGAGATGAAAAGTGTTTTATGAAATGTTTTATGAGTTTAAGATTTTTTTTGTACCTTTAGGTAGATGAGTAAAGCAATCCAAATATTTTCCCCCTAGGTTACAAGGGAAGAGATGACATAGATAATAATTATTGTAGGACACCCCATGGCAAGTGATGCAAAATTCTCGATTATGATTATTTAAATTCCCTCCCTTAATATTTTTTAAATCTAGGTATTTCAAAGTGTGAAGGAAAATGTGTTTATGTAGTTGGAATTTAAAAAGGATAGGGACATAGTTCTTCAAAACTATATCCTTTAATAGAAGATGAAGCCAATCAAAGAATTTTAAGGGTATCCTTTATAGCCTTTAGTTCTTTATTGATCTAAGGTTTAGATGATTGGCATCAAGATGATTGACATCATTTAGATGAGCCAAGAGGCTATCAAAAATATGGTTCGTATATTTAGAAGCCTTTGCATGGGAATCGTGATGGGAATTTTCACCAAAGTATATTTTTTTGTTCTTTCTTTAGTTCTAGAATTCTCACGAGTAGTGTCATTTTGACGAGATCAAGCTTGCATGAGGAATGAGAATTTCATCTTGGAAGAATTAGAGGGAATCTTTCTAGAAAATCAAATATGCAAAGGTGACTATTCAACTTCCAAAATTGGATTAGATGAAAATTATAAGAATTTTTGGAAGTTGAAGGGATTTAGCAAATAAAAAAATAGGAATTATACAAATATATAATAAAATAATATTAACACATCACATGGATGTTTATTGTCATGCTAACATCTAAGTATAACATGATAAAAACATTCATAGGCTATCAACAAAACATAAAATGAACACATGAGAATACATGATAATACATAAAATATGTTTGAACATACAAAAACACAACATAATGTTGGCAATAGGAGCAGGTAAAATGCCAAGGATGGGATATAATGAACCTAAAACCATGGTAGGGGTTATGAATAGTAAAGTGAGTCCAAAACATAGCATGGTAATATAAGGGTACATAATTTTTGATATTATAGTTGCAAAGAAGACATCTTTAGATAGTTACAATAACTTCTACCAACAACATGATTATAATAAAGAAATTATGTGGTGAAAATCATAAAATAAAAGCATTATGAGTATTGACAACACACAAGATAAAATTTGTAGAGTGTGAGAAAGTTCAGTAAATAATCAACTTAAGAAATTGGGTTCACCAAAATATTGGAATGAGAAAAAGTTAGTTTATTAATTTAGATGTGTTAAGATTTTACAACTATTTCATACTACACTATCTACTCAAGATCAAACAAAATGAAATAATTTTAGATTTAATGCCATTAGAATAATAATAAATCAAATAAAAATATTTAGAGTAAATTCCCTTTCCTTCTTAAATTATGTTACAAAAAAATGTAATGAGTTGGACTATAAAAGTGTTAAATATTAAAAATTGATCAATGAACATGAAAAAACAAACTCACGACACCAAAAGGAAATTCAAGATGTACCTAAAAACAAGTTAATCAATTCAATCTCCTGGACATTAATGCGATGCTTTAATATTCTAGATATGCATTGATGTCTTGTTTACACATTATATTGGACAGACAAAATTTAAAGCTTGTCTCCCAATTTCGATTTCACTACACAACAAGATACAAGGACACCAACAACAACAATAACTAGAGGAAATGTCATAATCCACATAAATGATAAAAATGTAATCTAAACTAGCTAAATTAAATAAAATGTTGAAATAAATGAGGAAAGAAGAAAAGGCAAGTAAACTTTAGTGCATTTGAATAACTTGAAGACCTATAACTTTGGAAAAGATAAAGGGTTGGGACTACTTGGAAGCTTGGCATGAAAGGTTGAGCCCCTATTTAGCCTCTTGCCTCCATAGGCAATCAATGTTGAAGAAGGAAACAAAAAGTGTATGCACTTAGTGCATGTGTGTCTATGACTAAGAACAACAAAGAAAATCAATGAATACCAATCTTAGGTCTATGAGGATTTATAAACTAGTGCATATGAAAAATGATCAATGGAAGTGAAGAACCCTACTAGTACCAACAACACAATAAGAGTTCACAAATGAAACGAAGAGAATGGGCACATACAAAAGTTTTGATCATCTTATATGCCAAGATGGATATGAAACTTGCAAATATCACAAGCACAATGTCCTCGAGAGTGGGATGGTGCTAAGAGAACCAATTTGGAATGCAATTTTCTTAAGAAACCTTTAGAGTGTTGGAAGTATGCTTCAAAACTTGTACGAAGATTGTAAAGATCTTGGATGCTTGAAAAATTGAGTGAGTGAGTGAGTACCAAAATAATGGAGACAAAATGGAAGATGGAGAGGAATGTAACCCAAATTTGTGATCACATTATATGCTAAGATGGAGATGAAACTTACAAATATTGTTGGAAGATGAATTACTTTGAGAGGGGGGGGGGGTGAATCAGAGTATTATAAAAAAGTTCACTTGCCTTACAACTTACAACTTGAACTAAGACCTTGGAACAATTTATGTAACCTTTTAATTGCAGAGTGAACATGGGCATGTCAATGATCTTTAACAACAAAAAGATTGATCATAAAAACATCACTTAACAATGTCAAAGCATGATATTGATTGTTCAAGTAAACTTGATTGAATAATTCCTTTTAATGCTTTATTTCCACAAGACTTCATGTAAAAACAAAATTAACTGTTTAGACAAGTATCAAAGCATTGCATGAATTATATTGACAAATGACATAATGAAAAACATAACACTTAAGCACATATGTTGAAACACAAATTCACCACATAACACAAAAAATTTCCTGAGTGGAAAAACCCTCTTCGGGTATAAAAAACCACTCGTAAATCGATCTTTTTATTCATTCAAAAGAGCACCAACTCTGTTACAATGGTGGAGCGCCAACTCAACACCAAAAATTCGAAAGTACCAACTTCAATAGGAGTACCAACTCGATTTAACAATTCTGAATAATATCAATAATTCAGAGGGTTTCTTTGTTACAATTAAACCCACACATTTCTTTCAAACCAATACATCAAATATCCTACAAGTTCATTGTTTGAATCTCTAAAATACCTGATATATTAGTCAAGATTTATGCATCATGTTTACAATAATTTCAATTGCAGAATGTGTGCACAACCTTCTCAATATTGTCAACAACACGAAACTCATGTTCCATCTCTGCTTTTATATACAAACAAAATGATAACCCTATTTTCAAGAAAAAACAATGTTGGATTTTGTAACTGTCTAAGAACAGTTATCCAAGCTTCAAGTAATTTCCAACCACCACAATAAGGGTTTTCTTAAAATAAACCCCACAACTGTCTGATTAAGAAGTCGATATGTCATGACAATTTAGTTAGAGTTTTATAAAAACCCTTTCTTTTAAATTAGCTTTACAAAAAATTTTGATTAAAAACTTTTGTTAAAAGAAATTTCGAAATGAGAAAAACTTCTTTGAAACAATTAACTAATTTACCAACAATTTCTCTATTTTGATGCATAAAAAAATTGAATCTTGAAACAAGCTCTTTGTTATTCTCTAATCACAATTTCTAGATTTGAAAGAATACCAATAACTGATTTTACTTCAAGTAGACAGTGCTCGATGTTACCTTTTTGTGAATACAAAAAAAATCCAGTTGTATTACTCTTACTGTATTTCTAGCTGACTCACCATCCAGCTTTAAGCTTTTAAATTTCTCTCTTCTCTGTTAGCTCCAAGCGACAACCATCCTTTCTTCCTTCCATGTCGATTAGGGTTTCTCAATTTCCTTCTTCGAAAAGCCTTACATTCCCTTTGTCAAACAAAACAATCATTGGAAGTTCGCACAAAAACATAATAAATATGTTTTTTTTTAAGTCTGATATACCCATAATGCTGTCACTGCCAAGTCAACCCATCCACATATTCATTATTGTCCACGTGAGTCATGAAGACCTCAAAAACATTTTCTCCTCTTGACTGTCCAAGACAAAGTAATCTATAACTTATGATTAGGCCAATACAAACTATCACCACTTTAATAAAGATTTAAGGAAACCCGATATGCCTTGTCAATGCCATGTAATCACTGAAACTTGATCATGAACTACACATGTACCCAAAAGATTAGTCCAGCCAAAGATAGTATCATAATGACAACATAGAAACAAAGCCAAATGATATGAAATCATAGAGAATAATAATGCCAAGCAATAGTCAATTTGAATTGAATGTTATCCCTACTAAATATGCATGTGGCAAATAAAATCAACTGTGTAAAGCATCATATGCCATGAAGATCAAACCACCAAACTAACATGAGTCATCAACATGTAAATATGTCACCAACACTATGAACCAATTGTAAACATCATGTGACTGCATAAGTGAGAATCATTGAAAACGAAAGCACTAGTACTGAATCAAACCAACTTATCAGTTTTGACATCAAGGACAAATATGCCACAAAGAGAAAGTCAACAAATATCACAAGCACAATGTCCTCAAGAGTAGGAGGTGCTAATAGAGCCAATTTGGAATGCAATTTTCTTAAGAAACCTTTGAAGTGTTGGAAGTATGCTTCAAAACTTGTAAGAAGATTGTAAAGATCTTGGATGCTTGAAAAATTGAGTGAGTGAGTAGCAAAATAATGGAGACAAAATGGAAGATGGAGAGGTATGCAACCCAAAGTTACTATTGGGTTTCCTTCAAGGATAGTTACCATGTGTATTCAATTGAAGTGAGGTGACAAGATTAAAATGAAATAATTATTGTACAACTAAATGTTAGTAGATGCTAACACATTAGATGGATGTTTGCACATCGCATTATCATCCAAGTACAACAAGATAAAAAATGACTTAGAATGACAACATAACATTAAATTGACATAAATAAATTAAAACTAAATTACATAATTTTTTTTTTTCCTATATAATATTCTTTTCACGTAATTATTTAAAAAATAAATATAGAAAAGAATAAAAGAATATATGTTGACTCCACTCTTTCCCATGTTTAAAGAGAACCTTTTAAATTGACAATACAATTCCAAAATTTACATCCTCTTAACTAGCCAAGGAGTGAGTTCCGTAGTAAACGTTGATTTGAAAATAGGACGTGACAATTAATTCCGTGGTGATTAAACTTTTAGGAGCACTTGTACCATACCACTAAAAAAAAACATGGATTCCGAATAGGATCACACCGACAAAGTAAAGTGGGGGAATGCATGCTTATTCCACACATTAGGAGAGGAGAAGAAGCTAAGGCTAAAACAAGCCACAAATCCACTTCAATAGTTTAGTTATTGCCTCGTCTATCATTCCATTGACCTTTAATTTCTGTTTGTTGGAAAACACATGCTCAAAGCTACCTCCTTTTACAGGAAAAGGGTAGGTGCGCTTAAGATCATTTCCTTTTTTTATTAATTTATTTTGGTAGATCTTTCTTTATCAGACCTTTTATCTTTGAATTAATATGTCAAAAACGATTGCACGCAATTCCACTTCCGCTCTTTTTCAAACTTACCAATCACGAACCCAAAATAAAAAATATTATAATCTGGCAAACCGATAGTCGCAAGCTCCACGTGTCAACACTCCCAAAATCTAACGGCGACGAGTTTATGTTCGAAATGAACGCGTGGCAACCCCACATTTTCCGAAACGGATTAGTAGGCGACGAGGCTAAAGCAGGGTCAGTTTCAACAGGGGTTGAGCTGAGAGTTAAGTGGACCCGCCGCGTGGCTTAACTGAGATTATGGGTTGGGTGGTCTCGTGGCTTATCGGTGCGAGCAGCTCACAGGGTAACCCAGTATCAGTTAGAGCGAGGGGACGGGGGATTAACTGGCGTCGGTTAGAATAGGAACCGAGGAGCCAGGTGGTTTAATCATGGTCACGAAGAATATATAGGGGTTGAGTGGCGACGTGGTTTAATCAGAGTCAGTTTACAACGGCTTTTGTTTAAGTAACCTGGGGTTTAAAAATAATAAAAATTATAGAATGTAATTGTGTAAAGTAAATTAGTAATTGTTAAGTCGGGCAGAAAAGAGGATCTGAGGTTCTGCAGAGAAAGAAGGAAAGAAGTTGTAGTTGCAGTAGAGAGAGAAAGTTGCGGGGGAGGAGAGATCTAGAGAAGAGAGGGAAAACAAACCCTAGGCGTTTTATTATAAAGAAAAGCTAAACGACAATGACGGTAATTGCGAATTAAAGAAGCAGGAGAAGAAGCGCTTTTTTAATCTTCACCGTTTCTTTCGCTAAAATATATGTATGCCAATTTGGCGGCCATTGAAAAGGTGTCACTAAATATATGCGTGCATTCGGTTGCTTTCATTTTGCAAGCGTAGACAAATGTTATCAGCGTCGTTGCAGCTGGAGGTTTCGGGTACAAATCGCACTGCTCCTGTTTTTCTGTGATTTTTTCTTTGAACATTTTCTTTCTTTCAGATTTTCTTTTAATTTTGCTATTTTAAGAACTTAATTTAGCGTTTTAGTGGTCTGCGAAGCTCTGAAAATTAATTTATTTTGTTTTGATAATAGAGAAAGAAGATTTGTAAAATAGGAGCGTAAGCTTTAAAGATTCGTAATCGATGCTGACCTAATTCCGGAAAATATAGGAAGGATGTGCAATGATAGACGAATTGGCTTATGTTACGCGCTTGAATTTAAATTGTATAATTATATTTAAATACGTTTTGTTTTATTATATATATTATAAGAAGATTTAACGCTTCATCAGTTTATGATCATTGAACAATAGATTTCGGGAAAATTTGTGATAAAGGTTTGAAAATTATAGTGTAAAGGTTGTATAAGGTTCGTAAAGTTGTAAGATAAGTTTCTGGGTTCAACTGTATGCATGGCTGAATAATAGATTTCTGGAAAAATCATGATAAGGCTATTTAGTCCGTCACTACTTCTGAAATAATTACTCGCAATGCCACACTTTATGCTCTGATATCTTTATTATGCGATTACCTTCAGATTTTTGTTTCATTTCCTGGATTAAATAGTAAGAATCAGTTGACACCAGCTACAGTGAAATAGATGGACCTGCCTGAAGGAAACCTATGAAATTGAGATATATTATAATATTCACACTTTTTTATTTCATTTCAAGAAATTTATTTGAGCATCTTTCAAAGCAGCTGTAGTTAATTCACATGGTACGGTCTCTTCTCAATTTCAATATTTCATGATGGTTTGTACTCAATTTCAATGTTTCTTGTTCATTTGGAATTGAGGTCAAGCATAATTATAAATCAAACATATTTTTCAAAGTCAATTTTGTGAAAATATAATTTCAATTTCCTTTATAGTAGTATGAAAGTATTGTTTGATGTTGTGCTTTAGCCTTGTATTGTATAGTGAATTTTACTATAGGCAAGAAGTTACTCTGCCGAGCAATTTCATTTCAGTTCCTCATAATGGAAAACCTTTTTAAACTGAACTTATGGTAGTAGTAAATTGCAATTGCACCTATCTTCTGTTTTATGAGGTTTAATGCAACAATGATGGGAAAAATAAATGTACTTCCTTTTTCATTGCTTCTCTCTGATTTCTTCAAGGCTTGAATGAATAATATTTTTGAAGTTGTGTAAAAGGTATAGAAGCGCTTCCAGTTGGCACCCTCTTTTTAATCTTGTGAAGGGCTTTAATATTTGAGATTTGTATTTGAACAGTTTGGTGCTGTATCTGGTTTTGTGGATGCCATAATTGACTATTTAAAGTGTTTCATTTATTGTTTTGAAATATCATGCTTTGAAAAATGGACGAACTTATGAGTAAAAAGGAGGCCTTAGAAGATGGCATGATTTTTGTGGTAACTGCGAGGATGTATGTGTTTGTTTGTTTCTCCAATTAACATTTTAATGCTTGTTTCTGTTTCATTGTGGCGATCATAGCATTATATTTTTAACTAAAATTTATTTTATGTTTTTGATAACTGCAGAAATTAACCAACAAGGAGTGACTCTTGGTCAAACTCGGGTCTTCATCACCATGATGTCTTAAACTGTAATATTGGCAGAAATTTAACAATGATCCAGGTGGATGGTGGGCTCAGAATTTGTTCAGGGTGATGAAATCGTTTGATGATTGAACACACACAAGTTATCTTGACCTAGGTCATACAGAGATGACTGCAATGAAATATGGATGCATAGAAGGAAAGTGAACGTCAGAAATATTTGAAGAAAGAAAGAAAGAAAGAAATTGTATATTAGTACATTGAGCTCTGTATTAGTTAGGATTAAAGCCCTGTGCTGTTACCTCAAAATGATAATATCTGGCCAACGTTTATTGAATTTGTAAATTACATCTGTCAATGCTTTTAAATCACAATAAGCTGTGTATGTTCCCCCTGTCATTATACTCATGGTTTGTGATGTGTTCAGAGCTGCAGTATGGCCAGTTTCCATGGGAAATTTTGTCTGTGGCTGGTTATCATCTCTTTATTTTGCGTTGCTTTTGGCAGCACTGTTGAGAAGTCCTTCCATCTTGAGCAGGTTGTATTGGAGGAATCTGGCATCTCAAATGGCTTTTCTGGAATTGTTGGTGAAAGTGAGAAGCAAAACATTTGTGACATTAAAAATTCATCCTGTAGTTTTCAGTACATAGAGCAGTTATTTTCATGTGAAGAAGATTTAAAAGGAATTGGCTCATTGAATACCTCTTGTCAGTTGAATACAAGTTTGCAGTTTCATAATGATGTTCTGATTACTGGGGAAGGAAATTTAGAGATTCTACCACATGTTTCTGTCAGCTGTCATTTGGCAGGTTGCCAGATAAGTATCAATATCTCAGGGGACTTAATATTGGGTGAATATTCTTCTCTTGTAGCAGGGACGTTGATTTTGGATACCAAAAATCTGAGTTTGCAGAAAAATTCATCACTTAATACAACTGCGTTGGGTGGGTCGCCACCTCCGCAGACAAGTGGAACACCCCTTGGTGTTGATGGTGCAGGTGGAGGTCATGGAGGCAGAGGTGCTTGTTGTGTTAAGGGTGAGGGAAAGGATCAGGAAGATACCTGGGGTGGAGATGTTTATGCTTGGTCTTCTCTTACTAATCCATGGAGTTATGGAAGCAAGGGTGGGACAACAACCAGAGAAAAGGAACTTGGTGGTGGGGGTGGTGGGCGAGTCAATATTGTTGTAAGGAGTATTTTGGATGTTAATGGATCTATTAGTGCTGATGGTGGAGATGGTGGACTTGGAGGCGGAGGTGGCTCTGGAGGCAGCATTATTCTTCTTGTGCCTAAATTGTAAGTGAACATTATTCTAGATGGTTTTTTGTATGGCTAAATTGGAACTGATAATGTCTGTACTTTATTCATGAATTTGGTTTTACTAATGGTCATTTGAAATTGATAATTGAATTGTCAGAATATGTAAGAAATATTTTGTTCAAGTATTAATGCAAATGTTGTGTGTTCTATCTGTATTCCATTTTATTTGATATTATGAGTGTTATGAATGGCTTCAAGAAGTCTATCATGTGGAAGTTACACACTTTATTTGTTAAATTTGTGTTAATATCATATCCTACAACTTGGTTTCTATTGCATTTTTGAGAAAAAAATTACTTTAAATAGAAAGCAGCATTTATAAACTTTATCTTTTGATTGCCTTTTTTGATATAGTCTAGGTTTTCTTGCAATGATAGTGAGCTTCCAAAATATTTGTTTAAAGAATTTACAATTTGAAATTTGTTGATAATGATGATGCTTCCTACTGAGCACCCGATCCATCTATAAGTTATGCTATTTAAAATTAAAATCTAAGACCTTTGGACACAAGTGTGAAAATATTTGTTTTGCTTTTAAAGGTTTCTGGAAATGTTTATAACAGTACGTTTTAGGTCTGGTTAGTTTTTTTTTTTGATTATCTATTCCAGGGTCTGAGTTTTTAATCTTTATAAAAGATTGATGATAGAAAATGCTTAATTTTCTTTTGATAAATTAAAGATAGAAAAGGGACCTCTGGTCTCGTAGATATTGCTGGAAAGACCAATGATTCAAATGATTCAAACATGGGAGATTGAAAGTCTAATAGTCCAATTCCCCCAGCCAGAAATTTGAGCAAAAAGGAGATCAGACAGTTGTGAAATCACACAATCAAATATCCAATTTGGCTGATTATCATTAAACTTCAGTTGAACCCCTTTGGTCTAAGCACTTCAACTCCAAGGTTGACAAGAACATCTGTCACCTGCTTTACTGCCCTTCTGATGTGGACATAACTTGAGAGAGATATTTAAAGATCATCGCTTTGCATTCCTGAATCAGTTTTTGATTTTTCAGGGCTTGCACTGATTTTTGACAACACCATTGATAACATTGTTGCAATCGCCTCATCTATTATTTTTGATCATCATTTCTAAATTTTGTCCATGATTCTTGTCAGTCCCAATAATGTAATGCAAGTAAAGATTGACGAATGAATGGGACTTGCACAACCAGAAGAATATTCAATGAAAGATTCTTCTTATCATCTCAATCAAAATGTACATAATTATCAATATGAAAATGACTATTCATTATATCTTCTAGATGACTGTTCAGCTTATAGTGCAGCTAGGAATTTTAAAATATAAAATATTATACTACCACTTCTAGGATTGTGTACATTATTGTTACATTCCCCCATTCTTCTATAGGAGTAGTGGTAGAACCATTGTTTGTGTTGCATGTTGGGCAACTTGTTTATGGCGCCTCTTTTCCTTGATACAAACCTAGTGTTTTGCAAAAGATTTTCCTCGAGTGATAACTCGTTCCCTTTTGTAGTTTTTCAAGAACCAAGATATGGACTTGGTATTTCAACCTAAGTTTTTTTTCTCAAATCTAGTCAACTTTCCATGATGCTATATCCCATTTTGACTACTGCACTTTGTTATGAAATTTTTCAGCACTGTTTTCTTTGGAGTGATGAAATTTGCAGAAAAAGATTGTTCAACTTCTACCTTTGTCACTTCTCAGATTGAAAACTGAAGAACCAAGGCTGATGGTGCCCATGAATTGTCCAAAAGTGTGCCAGCTACATCATGACACTTGAAGACTGGATAACCTAGACTGATTTTGCCCATGAGTAATCCAAAAGTGTGTTGAAGCATGCATTGAATAACTTGACTTTTTGTCAAGTTGAAAATGTGTACCACTTGTCATCCACAATGTTGACACATAAAAAATTGCTCGTGGTAGGAAAAACTGTGCCAAAAATGAAGGTATATGATGTTCTCGCTCCATGCATAGTAATACAAAACTAAAATAAAGGGTGCAATTTTTGGTGTTGAGATGCTGAGCTGAACATTACCTACTAAGATGTTGCAACAATATGCTGCAATGGATAATTTGAGAAGTCTCCAAGTAGCATTCTCCAAAAACTTGAAATCTTGATGTTTCTCCAAGTATCATGCTCTAAGAACTCGAAATCTAAATTTTGATTTTCCCCCTTGTAAGATGAGAGTAGAGAACTACTGCAAAGGCCCCCCTTAGTAAGAGAACATGAATTATATAGAGATGCACAACTCAATGATGCCCTCTCGGGTTTAATCATAAGCCTCCATTGAGCTGCCCTTTTTGGCTTTCAAGTTAATGGGAAGAGTTTGTAAGTTGCCCTTTTGAATTTTCAACTTATAACTCAAGTGCAAAATTATGATCAACAAGAGGCAATATTCATGACCTCAAATAATATGTACTGGGTTGCATATTTGGCGGTCTCAGTATGCTCATTATATATATCCCAATGGGAAATCACAGGTATAAAAATTCATTGGTCCTATCAACACTAAAGAGGCTAAGAGCATAATTAACCTTTGTGAGAATTGAGTGCAATTTTACAATTTTCATAGTAGGTTGTCGCTCAATAGTACAAGTATCAACATCTGTAATGCTTGGCTTATCATCAATTGGATTGACAACAACATAAGCATTAGGAGTAGATAAGCTCAATAGGCTTGAGTTTATTATCAACCGAATTGTCAATAGTATCCACATTAAGAGTAGACGAGCCATCATTTGAAATGGTGGATTGGACTCTCCTATTGGATTTTGACAAAAGGCGAGTCTCAGTTTGCTATCTAGAATGATTTGTCCATCCAAAATGCATGTCTTATTGATTTTGTAGGTAGACCCATGGCATACCATTGTTTTGTTGAATATGTGTGTTTATCACATTTTAGACAAGGATGTAGATCAATATAATCATCAGAGGTACGTCCTTGATCTTCACAAAGACATGTTTGGACTTGATGGGTTTTATGACAAGTTGATTTTGATTGACATGATAACTTATCAATTTGACAAGGTTGACTAATAGTTGAAGACTCGACTATTGTTTTATATACATCTAGATACAAATTTGATAGGTTTGGAACATTTTGGTATGTGTTAATTTACAACACCTTAGACCGATACAATGTTTGTTGGGTTTTATTGTCTCCCAGACATGCAAAACAGGTGGACATTCAACAATGGGAGGAGTTACATGTATTGATAGGTTCTGACAACACCCTTTCAGACCCACCATTGTTTTGTGGCACATGAGGGGGCTCAACATTGCTTGAAGAAGGAACATGAACATTTTTCTTCTCTGCAACACTTTTATGTGACACAAGAGGAACATCATTGGGGTGCTTGTTCTTGGAGTTGATCTTGCAAGCTATTTTTTTTCAAGTACTTTTTGTCTTTAGTAGTCTTTTGAGTTGAATTGCTTGAAGAAGGAACATCATTGGGGTGCTTGTTCTTGGAGTTGATCTTGCAAGCTATTTATTTCTTGCCACAACATCTTGTATTGGTTGCAAAACTGCATGAATAGAGGCTTCTATTGATGCCAATATTCTGATATTATATTTTCTTTTTGTTTGATGCTGACACAAATTTGCAAGGTAACATGCCATTAGTGTATAATGTAGTGTTCAACGGGGACGCGTCTCCTTGGAAAAACCACCCGTTTTTGAGACGAGGGGATGCCTAGGAAACGTCCCTCCGTCGTCCCCCCAAAGTCATCTCCTGGAGGGAGACGTTTTTGCATGGGAGACTCTAGGGAAACTTCTGGGAGACTTCTGGGAAACTTCTAGGAGACTTCCAGACATCCCTTCCACCCAAGGAAACTCCAGGGAAACTTTTGGGAGACTCCAAGGAAACTTTTGGGAGACTTCCAGAGGCATTAGGCCATTAGCCTGGAGCCATTTACTATTTTGTACTTTGTTTTTGAAGTTTGAACATTGATGATACAGTGATACTTGATTGTAATTATGATTCATGAATCATGATTATGAAACTCAAATTATGAAACATCTAGTTCTTGTTGCATTTTCCAATGTCTATTATTATTTTGATTTTGATTTTCAATGTTCAGTGGTTCACTAGTTCAATGAAATGATATATCATTGCAATGTGTTATTGTGTTTAAACTTTTAAGTTTTAAGTTTTGTTTTCATGTGTTAACTTTACTTATTCATTAGGCTTATACAGTTATATAAGTATATTGTTATACATCTCTTTATAACTAATTTTTCAAGTACTATATGTATTTCAGCGCCGCCCCCCGCCGTCCCGCTGCCGTCCCCAAACTTAGGCCCCCCGTCCCGTCCCTGAAACTCCGTGGAACACTGGTATAATGTGGACATGATTACAAAGATTACACACTTCCAAGTTGGGTTCCATTGATAATACTCGGAGACAATACAATTTACAACACCTTGTGGCCTTTGTTGTCATGTAGAAATGGGTTGGTTCCTAATTACTCCAAGAGGTTGCCTTTTCTATATACTAACAGACTGATATTCTAAACCTCTCAATATGCTTGGCTTTCTAATACACCCATTGGTATGTGGAAGAAAGCTCATCCTTTCTATATACCTGTTGGTACATGAAAGTGATGTTAAATCATGTGAGAGTAGAGGCATGTGCAACATAGGCAGCACGTGAAAAGGATTCACCCTATCAGTGACACTTAAAAAAGAAATCAAAATTTCTTTTAGTTAGAATTTATGGTTTACGATAGCAACAAATGGGTAATGGAGGGAATGAAAATAAAAAATTATACTGATCTTATTTTTCCCCAGCAATTTTAGGTAGGAAGCTGCAAACACTGTTGTTTCATCGATATTAGTCATTGGGTACAGTAGTTCAGTCGTGATGACATGACTTGTAAACATGAACTAGAGGTATCACAAATACAGAATTCTACGGTTGTTGTAAGTTTTGCAAAAGAACATTTTGACTCTAGAACTTTTGATTTCGCCAAATATAACTTATTGTTTTTAAGTATTTGACAAGCCTAAAATTCCCCTTACCACAATACTCTAGAATGTGAAGGGACCACTGCAGATTTGGAGGAGGCTGGTGAAGATGCGAGACCAAATGATAGTTTTAAAATCCCACTGTTGCCAAAGATAATGCTTTGCAGGATATTGTGAGTGTGGTCTAAATCAGAACCTTGACTTTTATGAAATTCATAGACTTGCTAAAACAATCGCCTCAGACTTCACAAATCAGGAACCATACATAGAACAATGGTAGTATAATGTGCACAGAGTAGAGCGTTCATATATCAGGCACTATGAAACTTAAAACAAAGCGTTCCACATTTAGAAGATCAACCAACAAAAGGCGTTCAAAAAGGTGCTACACTGTGAGGGAGAGCAAGAGAAAGATATGTCAGGCACAACAACAGGAATAGAGGTAGAATGTATAGAATTCATAGTCTTTAAAGAAGCTGAACCTTAAGTCCCTTAAACACTCCTTTGATCTTTTTCCCTCTTTTCATGGAAAACATCCCTTACTAGATATAGCTAGTTAAAGTTCAGATTTCTTTGACTAAGCATTAAGGATTGAAGTGTTCAGGATCAAAGCAGAGGATTCAAGGGTGTATTACTGATTAGATTTTAAGTCCCTTAAACACTCCTTCAATCTTTTTTCCTCTTTTCATGGAAAACATCTCTCACTAGATATAGCTAGTTAAAGTTCAGATTTCTTTGACTAAGCATTAAGGATTGAAGTGTTCAGGATCAAAGCAGAGGATTCAAGGGTGTATTACTGATTAGATTTTTCTGATTCTGCCAAATTTATTTGGATATAATCTGACCCTCATATTTTATATTGTCAAGCCAATTCACTCAATAAAACTTAACAAACTTTTATGAACCAAACATATTTGCAATCTCAGTCCTAAATCAGTGATCAGTGGGGCCTTTAAAGTGGAAGGTAATATTTTTTTCAACCTACCTCTCACTGTAATCCATGATCCAAATTGAAGGGGAAGCTTCACTTCTCCAAAGATTGATTTTGGTGTTTCGTTTGCATGCCTTAAAAGGTATCAAAAGAATATTTTCTCTGCTCTTTCAAACAGTGTTCTCTATTCATTGATTTCAACAGATTTCAAAAGTCTGTTGACAACACTTGAACCATACATAGCATTAAATGAATTATGCTTGGAAGTGGTGTAATAAACCCTGCAGGGCATTTGTACAATGCCAAGTACTAGTTTCCACACAGTAAACAATGAATTTTGACACAGGGAGTTTATGCACAGATCTGATTAAGTGTCAAATACAGATTAATGTTCACAACAGCAAAGATGGTTAACGCACCAGTGAACATGTATCCCGAACATATATATATGTTTGGGGTACATGTTCACTGGTGCATTAACCATCTTTGCTGTATATGTATATATAATTATATTGCAGTGAACAAGCACAAAGTTCACACTAAGTAAGAGCAAATCACAGACTCCAAATAACGTTCCAATATTGAATTCAATCTGTGACAACGGAAATAGTGTGGACTTGCCGAGTTACATGTGATGGCACTTGCCAGTGATACCAATGTAAAATGCTAACCCAGATATTGACTTACAGCACAAATGAAATACAGAATGATAGTAGTTAGATAATGCTCACTGAATGCACACAGCAATGGATGATGCCTGAGACGGTTTCACACTCAGATCTGGCACTGATGTTGATTCCAATTTGATAACAGATTTATGTATGTGCAGACCAGTGCCCAGAGAATTGTATGGCCTAGGAAACAACAGACAAATTAGCAACTCCCGATGATGGTATTTGTTTATACTTTATACAGGAGTCGAATGTATGAAGTTGATGAACTGCTGCCATGAGTCGACACCACTCCCACAAACTGCCCACACAATAACACTGGATGATATGGATCTTGCGGTATGAAAACTCCCCCAAATGTAACCACTTAATCCAAGCTGTTTGCTGCCCTGCAACATAGTTCCTTAGGTAGCCTTCAATCCACTTATTCACAATTTCAGTTTGCCCATCTGATTGTGGATGGTAGTTGTGCTAGGAGTTAATTTCGTGTGAGTCAAATGAAAGAGCTCTTGCCAAAACAAGCTGATAAACCTGCTGTCCCTATCACTCACAATGTTCTTGGGCAGCCCATGAAGCCTAAATATCTCTCTAAAAAACAAATCAGCAACTTGAAGAGCCTTATAATCTGAAGAGATGGTTTGAAAGTGAGCATATTTTGTAAGCCTATCAACCACCACATAAATACGGTCCTTACCTTGCACTTTAGGCTGCTCTGTAATTAAATCCTTGGAGATGATTTCCCATTTTTGATTTGGGATGGGTAAGGGCTGCAACAAACCAGTTGGAAAGACATGCTTAGTCTTGTTTTGTTGGCACACCAAACACTCCCTAACATGCCACAATACATCATTCTTTAGTCCCTTCCATGAAAAACGGTTTCTTACTTGCTTGTATGTCTTGTAGAAACCCGAATGACCAGCGAGAGGTGTGTCATAACAAGCTCTCATAACCCTCTCCTTTAAGGTACAAGATACACACGATCTTTGTAAAGGATGAGGTCTTCAACCACCTTGTATCTATCATCATGCAACTTCCCATCTAAAGTGTCAGTAGCTAACGAATCTTTGGCACATTCAACTATTATGGCAGCCTTACAATCAACAGATATATCAGAAATATAACAAAAATAAGGCTTCCTAGAGAGTGCATCAGCCACCACATTGTTTTTTCCCTTCACATACTCATTATCAAAATCATAGGCTTGAAGTTTGTTTACCCATTTTTGCCGTGTATCGTTCAAATCACGTTGATTAAGGATAAATTTGAGGCTGTTATGATCCATTTTGACCACATACTTCTCACATACCAAGTATTGTTTGAATTTGGCAAGTGCATGCATGATAGCTAGCATCTCCTTGTCATAAATAGAGAAACCCTTCTTTGAATCCTTGAGCTTCCTACTCTCATACGCTATAGGATGTCTATTTTGCATCAAAACTGCTCCAATACCCTCTCTTAAAGCATAACACTCAAGTACAAAAGGAAGTGAGAAATCCGAAATAGCCAAAATAGGATATGAACTCATTACCTCCTTAAGCTTATCAAAAGCTTGCTGCGTTGTAGGGCTTCAAGAGAATGCCCCCTTCATCAAATCGGTCAATGGAGCTGCAAGTTGTGAAAACCCTTTCACAAACCTCCTATAATAGTTGCATAAGCCCACAAGTCCTCTCAATTGTGACAAGTTCCTTGGTCTAGGCCAATCTTGGATTGCCTTGATCTTATCCTCATCAACACTAACCCCTTGAGCACTAATCTCATGCTCCAAATATAAAATTTCAGTCAAACGAAACTCACATTTTGATACCTTGGTGTAGAATGAATGTTGTTCAAGTATGCCAAGCACCTCATCTATATGCTTCGAGTGATCCTCCCATGTCCTACTATAGATCAAGATGTCATAATAAAAAACCAAAACAAATTTCCTCAATTGTAAAATGAATACCTGCTTCATACATGACTGAAATGTAGTAGGGGCATTGGTCAACCCAAATGGCATGACCAAAAACTCATAATGCCCATAGTGACACTTGAAAGCCATCTTATGCACATCCTCCTCTCTCACTCTTATGTGATGGTACCTCGAATGCAAGTCAATCTTAACGAAGTATACTGCACCATGAAACTTATCTATCAACTCATTGATCCTGGGTACGAGGTAGCGATTTTTGATTGTCTTCATATTGAGTGCTCAATGCACATTCTCAATGTCTAGTCCTCTTTGACCAACACCACAGATGAAGCAAAAGGGCTAGAACTCGGATGGATGTGCTCTATGTCCAACAACTCCTCGATTGCCTTATCAATCTCTTACATCCTAGGATGTCGGTAAGGAGTAGTAATGACGGGTTTTGCTCCCTCAAGCTCAATCACGTGCTGAAACCCTCTGTCTAGTGGTAATATGGAAGGAATGTCACTAAACACCTTGCATCGCTTGTTTAGAACAAATTGGATTTCAATGGGGTAGGATCTCCCCTCCTTCGTTGGACTAGTATCTATGATCAAACACTTGTCTGCCCAAACCACTTCATCCTTACGAAAAGATCGCTCCATCCTCTTGGCTGAAACTACCATAGGACCTCCCTTGGATAGGCCTCGAAGGACAACCTCCCATTAGATTTGAACTTCAACTCCATGGTTTGATAGTTTTGTGTGTACTCTCCAAGCGAGCGTAACCATTGCACTCCCAAAACTAAATCTGTCTCACCAATGCCAATTATTTAGAAATCACCTGCATTTTGTGCCCTCCTAGGACCAACTTCAACTGTGGGATCCGACGGGTACGTGGAATAGTATATCCATCTGCAATTGTACATTAAATCCCTCAAAGTCTTTGGTCCTTAGACCCATCTTAGCCACTAGCCCTTCATCAATGAAATTATGGGTGGCTCCACTATCTATTAACACTATCACCATTTTCCCTTGTAGGACTCCTCTAATACGGGAAGAGTGATATCTTGGTGCTCCTAAAAGTGCTGCAAGAGTCCCCCCTGAATGTTCTCCCTCTATCACCTATTTGTGCTCATCCTCATTAGTAACGCCATCGGGTTCACCTTCTCCATCCTCAACATCATCATCAAAAACTACCTCAATATAGTGGATTTGTCCTTTCCCTAAACACCTGTGATCTGGTAGCCAAGGTTCCCTACAATTAAAGCACAACATTTTCCTTCGGAGCTCATGTTGGAAATTCTGTCATTGATGTCAAGTAATCATGAACAAATGACTAAAGATAACATATTTGAGAGGAAAGAACATCTAGATTTAATATATAAAGAGAGTATGAACAGTTTAATGCAGATCCAAATGGAAGAAGATATTTCAAATCAATCAGATATGAATGTATTTTTTAGATCAGATTCATCAAGTCTGGAGAGAGATGACAACACAAATTAAAGTAGTGCCATGAATAGATTTAGAAAGCAAAGAGACTTCAATAGCCTTGAAGAGATTGATTTAACTTGATGATGAAATCGATCTAAACCTGAAGGTAAAAGCAAACTCATAACATTTGTTAATGCTCTAAATTGATCTCATAAGAGATAACAAACTGATGTTGATATTTAAAAAAGAGGGCACGATTTAAAAATAGAAGGGATGTGACTTCATGTTTATTAGAATGCTTCAGATTTATTAATAAAAACAAAGGATGCTTAAAACAAGTGCCTCATTTTTTCTAAAAGGAGGTGATTAAAAATCTGAAGTAATACATTATCTAATTAAACTTCAGATTCACTAATAAACAAAAAGTCAAGTGAAATGGTGTGACTCTATTCAGAATTATAGACAAAAGGATGATACGAGTTAGTCAAAGAAAGGATGTGATTCTTTGAAACATTAACTATGTTCATAAACAAAAATACACAACTTTATCAATAGAAGCATTAACTTCAGAATGGTACGATCTGTTGAAAAGATGCACCTCATCTCTAAGTGGTGCGATCTAGTTTGTGGTTCAATTTATGTTTACTAAAAATCTGAAGTAATGTGATTGAAGGTTCCTTTGAAGAAGACAAACAAATTAATAAATTAAGGCAGATCTGAAGTGGTGCAAAACAGATTATCAAAAGATACGATCTTTCACAAGAGTTTGCAAGGTTTGATTAGCGTATATATATGAGACTCATTTCAGATTTACAATGTGAGTGAGTGTGTGAGAGAATGGTGATGTGAAATTAGAACAAAAGATTATATTTCTTGTGTGGGCATTAAAGTGACAGCATACATCACAAAGAAAGGATTGGAGTGAAGTAAAAAGCAGAATTCAGATTTTTAGTTTATCATAAGAGGTTGGTGCCTCTTGTTAGCCAAGGTTGGTTCCTTGGAAGAGGGAGTTAGTGCTCCTTGTAGGTTGGTGCCTACTAAACCAAGTTAGGTAGTTGGTGCTCCTTGTAGGTTGGTGCCTACTAAACCAAGTTAGGTAGTTGGTGCTCCTAGTAGGTTGGTGCCTGTAAAACAGATTAACAGGTTGGTGCCTACAATCATTGTAAACTTATATAAATATAAAGTACATTATTTGTACTGTGGTTTTCTCCTGTAAGGGTTTCCACATATAATCTTGGTGTCAACTTGTTCTTATTGTTATATTCTTGCATAGTTTTATTGTGATTGATAAAAGTTGCGTTATACCGATTCACCCCCCCGCCCTACCCCCCCTCCCTCAATATAACTGTGTGCTCATCAAGTCATCTTAGACTCATCCATCTTGCTAGGCTTTGGAGGTAAGAGCTTCGATTGAGGAATAGTCTTGTGAAATGGCTTCTTCTATTGCTTCGTGGGTACATTCTTGGAGATAGATTTATTCTTCACTGTAGAGTCCTTTGGGCTTAGGGCTATGCGAATAGCATCCTCCAAGGACATTGGCTCAAAAGCCCTCACCAACCCACAGAAGGACTCTGATAATCCCTTGATGAACAAGAGCATAAATCTCCTATCTGATACATTTGGGACCATAACAACAAGTCTTTGAAATTCTGTGATAATCCTCCATTGACCCATGTTGCCTTAACCATGTCAACTCCTTGAAATAAGCCTCTGGATCTCTTCTATGGAATCTTTCTATGAGCTTTTGTGTGAAATCAGCATATGTAGTAACAAGGTTAATTCCTTGTGTTATGATACCATGATGCCACCATTCATGAGCTACACCCTCCGAATGTAGAATGGCGAACTTGATTGCTTCATCTTCAATCATCGGCTTGAGTGAAAGGTATGTGTCTAATTTTTGAACCCAAGCTCATGTAGCAACATTTACAGACCCATCAAATGTAGGAAGTGACAACTTACTCACTTTGTGTTGGAGATCTTTTTTAAATCGCTGCATAGGTTGCCTTCCATCATTCCTCGGTCCATTCTTCGGTCTGGCATTACTGTATTGCTCAAGGGAAATCTCCCTTCTAGTGATGGGGTCTAGCCTCATGAGCTTTTGTGTGAAATCAGCATATGTAGTAACAAGGTTAAATCCTTGTGTTATGATACCATGATGCCACCATTCATGAGCTACACTCTCCAAATGTAGAATGGCGAACTTGATTGCTTCATCTTCAATCATTGGCTTTAGTGAAAGGTATGTGTCTAATTTTTGAACCCAAGCTCATGTAGTAACATTTACAGACCCATCAAATGTAGGAAGTGACAACTTACTCACTTTGTGTTGGAGATCTCTTTTAAATCGCTGCATAGGTTGCCTTCCGTCATTCCTCGGTCCATTCTTCGGTCTGGCATTACTCTTGCTCAAGGGAAATCTCCCTTCTAGTGATGGGGTCTGGCCTCATGTACTCCGTACTCCTCACATTAGTGAAATCTTTTTTAGCTTGATTCTGCCCTTCTTCTTGTGGTATCTCCACCCTAGGCAAGAAGGTGGGCTGGGAGGGTCTGAAAGTTGATCCACTTGGAGTTCTATTATGATTTCCAGTTCCAAACTGTTCTGAGTTGTTCTCTTCAACATTGTCTGTCATAGATCTATTGTTAGTGATTGCGTTGGTTAAGTTTTGCATCATCTGCATCAGCATTTGATTCATCTGTTCTTGCCTTTTTAGGAGCGCCTTTATTTCATCAGACTGATCAGCCATTTTCTTCTTACCTCTACCTCCTATTCCACTGTTGTTCTTTTGGGTGGCTGCCTCACTTTTCTTCTATTCTCTTTCTAAGGCTCTTAGGTCTCTTTGACTGTACTGCATGCAAAAAGTCTACCCAGAAGGATAGCAGGACTGCTGCTCTGATACCTATGTACGATGCCAAGTACTAGTTTCGACACAACAAACAATAAATGTTGACATAGGGAGTTTACGTACAAATCTGATTAAGTGTCAAATTCAGATTAATGTTCACAACAACAAAGATGGTTAACAGCAAATCACAGACTCCCAATAACGGTCCAATATTGAATTCAATTTGTGACAACAGAAATAGTCTGCACTTGCCGAGTTACATGTGATGGCAATATATATATTGCAGTGAACAACAAAGTCCACACTAAGTAACAGCAAATCACAGACTCCAAATAATGATCCAATATTGAATTCAATCTGTGACAGTGGAAATAGTATGCACTTGCCGAGTTACATGTGACGACAGTTGCCTGTGATACCAACGTAAAATGCTAACCCAGATATTGACTTACAACACAAATGAAATGCAAAATGATATTAGTTAGATAATGCTCACTAAATGCACACAATAATGGATGATGCCTGAGATGATTTCACACTCAGATCTGGCAGTGATGTCGATTCCAATTTGACAACAGATTTATGTATGTGCAGATCCGTGCCCAGAGAATTGTATGGCCTGAGAAACAATAGACAAATTAGCAACTCCCGATGATGGTATTGGCTTATACAGGAGTCAAATGTATGAACTGCTGCCATGAGTCGACGCCACTCCCGCAAACTGCCCACGCAATAACACTAGATGATATGGAGTTGCGAATTATTGAGGGTCCCATGGTATGAATAGGTGTGCTCTGCTAATGAGATTTTCGATATGTACCAATAGCTGGCACCCTTATAGTGGTGCAACTTTCCACTGAGAATACTTGATTGTTCCCCTAGTGATGTCCACACACTCCTTCCAGATCTCAAGTGGCTTCGTAGAGGAATGTGGGGGTGGCTTCAAGGTGGCGCAAGCCAAAGGCTCCACCACCAAATCATGGCAATCGCCTCACCAAATCGCCGTCCAATTCTGTCGCCCACACTTGTAATGTTGAAGCACAAATTAAGAAGCGAATTGGTGATTGCAGGAACTTGAAAGTAGGACTTGATTGGAAATCACAGAAGCAAGGTGAGGTTTGGCATCACACCTTGTAGCGAGTGCGTAGAGGGTTTTGTCTTCACATGTCTCTCTAGACAAAATGCGTCGAGTTGTGATCATCTCCAAAAACAAAACTTGTAGACATATATAGCATGCGCGCCTTCTCAAATGGGTCGGCCAAGACCTATTTCAATTATTTATTATTATTTAAAAATAATTGTTATTATAATATTTAATTATTATTTTAAATATAAATTAAATTCAGACGTAGTGTTAAAGAACACTATTTTCCCGCTTTAATTTGAAAATAACGCCTAGGGCTTATCAGGGACATGACAACATTAGCTCAAATCCGCATAATTTTTTTGCGATCACTCAAATTCTATCTTTTTAAGATCACCAAGTTCCCAATATGGGCAAAGTGAGAGCATACTGAGATTAGAACGAGGATAACGGAATTACATGAAAGATATTGGCGGCTAGCTGTCCAATTACAATTAAAACAAATCATAGAATTGATCAAGCCAAACACGCTGAATGCAAGTGGAATTGTTTAATGCCAAATTGATGGACTAATTCACTCGATGCTGATACATGCCATGCAAGGTGGAGAATGTACTGAAAATTAAGAAAGGATTTAGCAGATAAACCAACCAGGATCTAGTACAATAATTAATTGGGATTCGGAGGCGAATTGTCCAAGATCTTTAAAATATAAAAATATTGGCGGTAAACTATCCAGCTTATGTTTTGATATGGAAAACAATTATTTTCTTCATCATTTACATTTAGTCATTTTGTCAAACAAATTTTCCTTCATCCATAAAGTAAGCATTTTTTCAAACAACTGAGAACAAGTGCAAGAAATTAATTACTAGATTATGTGATCCTCATGACAGTTGTTGCTGATATTACTTGCTGGTCTGAAGGTCTGAGAAATAACAGAAAATAATCACCTTATAGCATTACTTGATAGTTGCAACACATCTTTGAGTAGTATGGCCTGATAAACTGAAGAAGTATGGCCCTTTATGACTTTCATGGTCTTTAAAAAAATGACCCAGGAGTTACTTATGAATAGAAATAAGGCTGTGAGGTCTCCTGTAGCAGACTGTATGCTCAAAATTATGGAATCGTTAGCCAATACAGCTGTGCTCAGAAAAGTTCAAGTTGGCGACTAGAATATTGGCAATCAACACCCTGCTCTCATATAACAGTGATCTTAATTTGTATGACCAAAATTCGGATGAATATTCCTTACACAATGATACACTCCCTTCACATAGAACAAATCATTATAAAAACTTCAGCATAAAACTTCAGAGATCCCACAAATCCCAAGCTTCAGCATTAATACTTTTAGTTTTCAATCACTATATTCCTGAGGATACACGGCGCCCTCAGCACCCTTAGAGCTTCCCCTGTATCTATTCATCAAAACTTCAAAATTCAGAATGTCAAAATTACACACTTGCAAGTTGGAAAAGTTATAGATTTTCTAGGCTGTTTGGTGTTTCTTCCATAATTAATCATTAGGTACCTCGAGCTTTCTAAAAATATTGAAGCATCAGTTTAGTTTAATAGTATCCCCATATGAAAAGCTTTGTACCTTAGTGACCATGCTTTAGACATGTGCTTCTAGCTCTGCCAATGGCTTTATCATCTCTTGAACATCTTTGGGTGTAGATACTTGAGGTTAGCTCTAGAAGGTTCATCTTTTGTCTTTTCTTTCACCAATTGGAGGAACCTATTCTTAGGCAACATTCTTTGATTTTCATCCATGGGCGAGAGTGTAAGCCATGCTGCACCAATTGATTACATGAGCTTTCATGCCAATAACAGTCCATCCTAAGATTGCCAACTAGAATTTACACCTTAGAAGATGCCTCCTATTTTTCAAGGATATCATTGATGTTTTGGGTTGATTCATCTATATCCAATCCCTATAGAGGTCAATCTATCCTTTGTTAGGCTATACAAGTTTTGTACAAAAATTGTTGTGGTTGGCCTCACTAGAGATAAAATGTTGAAACTCCATTTATAACATACCTCTAGGCTTAAAGTGTGTTTTGAATCAATGAATTTCATGGCATGCTGCATTAGATTTGTTAGTTGGGCAACGGTGTCCATTATGATTTGCACAATGCTTTTAATAGGTCTAAGGATTCTGATGGCTACAACTCCTCAAGTTTAGCCTCTAGTGTGCTTATTTTCTGTTTATAGACATCTAGGCTTCCCTCATATGAGCTTATTTGTTTCTTATGATCCCAAACAACAATTTTTGGGCATCAAGCTGTTTCTCATATATATGATCAAGTTATTGTTTTGAGAAGCTCCTGTCTATTTGAGGCCAATGATTTCAATATTCAAAGAATGAAAGAAAGAAATTATATTAATGTCCAAGGATTACCAAAAGTAGGTCAGTGGTACTTGAGTACAATAGTTTACAATAGAAAGTTCTAGGAAAAGAAGCATGGCAAGGCCTTACAAACGGAAAGAACAAAATCAAAGAAATATGAAATAAGAAATATGATGGCTTCCTGTTTCACTTCTTCTTCTTGGCTGTGAGAGTTGCAATCTGTTGCTTGAATTTCCCTGCCCTATTCTTAGTTTCCTATGGCTTCACTTGCAATCCCTTGCTCTTCTCCTTTTGTACTTTTATTTGCCTCTTAGGTATTTGTTTTGAAATGGCTTCTTTCAAAGTATCCACTTGGAATTCTGGTGCTTTGGCCTTCAAGTCAGCTATTTGTAGATTTTGTTGTACCAGTTGCAGGTCTGCTTCCTTATTGTTTAGTATCCTCTCAAAAGCTTGGTTTCTTGTAGTCACCAATTTGGTGCCTTCTTCGAGGAGCTCAACTCTATCCTTTGGCTAGGCAATCTTTAGGCTTATGCTTAATGCTTGCACCTCACCTTCTGTAACATTTGACCTTCAGGCTTGCTTATTATGGGTACCATGTGAGCAAAGTGTATTTCTCTCCTTTGAGGATCATATTGTGGTCTCAAACTGGTAGAAGCTAGATGAGTGACAATTTTAGCCAGTCTTTTCTGCTCTTTTTCCTACATGATTGTTGAGCCCGGGGATGGCTGAGGAGACAGAGGATAAAAGAATGGGTATTTAACCAACTAATGAGATGGTGGTTGTGGGATGGATAAGACTTGGGAAGCAGAGGTTTGAAGCAACTGAGATGATGGTGAGATTGAAGAGGAGCCTATAACCCGTGAAGCCATCGAGCTCACAAAGATAGAATATGTAGGTGGTGGAGGAGGTAAAAATGGAAACTCTCTTGGAGGAGCTACCTGCGATTGAGCAGGCATTTGATTTTGTGAATATCTTGTATGAGGGGTGAGGAGAATGCAACTCATCATTTGTGGGAAACTCAGGTAGGATCAGAGTGGAGAAGGAGAAGGAAATTGCATATATTGAGTTGGTTGAGGAATGGAACCTGGTACAACACCAGTTGGAAGAAGGGAAAGTGTGGAGTTGAAAGTGTGGAGTTGTTGCTGTAAAAGGAGGAGGGAGAGGCAAAATACTTACAGTGGTTATAGTAGAGGTTGTTTGTGTTTCTTCTAGTTGGTCTTCTTGGAGCTAACATTCTCCCTTCTTTGTTTTTTGCTTCTTTTCTTTGGTTCCTTTCTTTTCTTCTTGTCCTTGGGATCCTTATCTTCTCCAGCTGAAGCCTGTTGCCCTGTTCCATGAGAAGAGGATGCTTGTTGTGTGCTTGAAGATTGGGATCTGCGACTGCATGATTGCCTGCCTTTCCTTGGGACTTAGCTTTCTGGTGTTTCCTGGAAGTCTCCTTCCCTGTAGTTGCTCAAGCTTCTACTGAAGAGAGGGTTGCAGCTTTTGTAATTGTGATCTGCTCCCTCGTCATGGGTTTAGTGGAGCTCTCTGCTCTCATAGGGGTGCCCATTATGAGTGTTTGAATCTGTTGTTGCACTTGTGTTTGAATATGGCTGCGTTAACTAGTCTTTTATGCCTGTAGCTTTTGAGTAGATGGGGCTGCAGTTGGGATTTTCTGAGAAAATTTAGGGGTCGATGATATTTCTGATGATACTTCCAGTTCAGTTGTTCTCCCATCCCGACTTTTTGGAAGGCTGCAGGGAGAGGATGTAGTTCGTATAAATTAACTTGTTATGTTTTTGTACTTTGTTTGTAAACTGACTTTATGTTAATTCCTTGGTTTTAGGTAATTGCCGATGGTTGTGTTATATTTGGCAACTGTCAGGCATTTTATACATGTTTTTCCTAGTTTGGGAAAGTAGTCCAATCTTGATAGATGTTTCATGGTCTATATTTTGTACAAGCACTACTCTGAATGAATAAAACAATCATTGATATTGGTCTACAATCTCTTGGCATGTTTTGTTATATTTTGCTTACATAGCAACAGCTAATGTTATTATTTGGCTGTAAACACCACTTCTGCTTATATTTATGTTGGCTTAGATTGATCGTAGTTTCTTTATTGGAGTTGATACCTTGATCACTTTTGTTTTAATTGCAAGGAAATATGTTTTTAAGATGTTATGTTAATGATAGATATTTAACAAATGCAAGCAATTTTAACTAAAGATAATGACCCATGGAAGGCATTATCTTGATGTAAGTATCTTTGTAGGATGTGAACATGGTAGAAAATCTAAAATCTCCTTAATGCTTTGATACTTTTGTATAGATGCACTTTCTTTGCTTACGTTCAGATTGGTTTTATTGATTGTAGCATTGAGGACTCATTCTTGCCTTGTGTAGGAAGGGAATGGGTATGATAAGTGCTTCTGGAGGTAAGGGATGGGCTGGTGGAGGTGGTGGCAGAGTTTCCATAAAGAGCTACAGCAGGCAAGAGAGTTTGAATATCTTTGTGCATGGTTAGTTTCTTGTCCTTTTTTGTTTTCAAAGAAAATATTTTGTTACCTGAGAAAAGCATTTGAGTTTGTCCAATTGAAAATACTAACTGCGAGTCTTTTGGTTAAACATAAACTCATGCATCACAGATTATTGGCTATTATTTTCTAGGTTATTGTATGGGTATATTTTCTTCTGTATCATGTTACCTTTGGAATGAGAAATAAAGTATATCTGTGGGTTTAAGAGTCTTTTACAAGCTAGATACATGAAACTTCTGTACGATAGACATCTTTGTATGTGAAGTGTAGTCTATGTTTTTTCCCATTCACTTAGAGGGTTTTATATGAGACTTTCAAACTTGGTTGTTAGCAGCACATCTAAAACCAGAGAATTCTAAAAAGAACAAGTTTGACCCACTTGTGTGCATAATGGCATATATGATTCACAATCCAAGTTATCTCTTCTAATTAATAGTTTTTAGATGCCCTAAAAACTGTTTCCTTTCCAAATTTTATAGGGAAAAGGTACCTTGAGGGAAGTGGTAGTTTTGTTTTATTGAGGGGGATTTTAATGATCTTTAGTTAAGCACAAACAGCTCACCAGCCTGTAATAAAATGACACAAGAACTATGATAGCCTCAGTATACAGAAGGCTCTAAATGATCTTATGAACATGTTTTTAAATTTGACAACACAAGTTCTATAATTAATACTTAGTTCTTATTCTGTAATTCTCAACTTTATAATTTCTTATACATATTCTTAATCCTTCATTTCTGTTTCGAATGGTAAGCATCCACTAGAATGTGAATGAATAGGTAAAGATCAAATCACAAATATATTCATTAACTTAGATATTGAACCTGCCTCTTGCAATCTGCAATTTTCAGCAGCCACATTTGCAATAAATTGAATTTGAGCAGCACACAGTCTCTGTAAGCTGATTTGATGGTTTGGGAACAGGAATATAAACAAGTTGTTTTGTGTACTCTATATCACAAGATTTTAACTGAATTCTATTATTAAGTGAATGAATAGGTAAAGATCAAATCACGAATATATTCATTAACTTAGATATTGAACCTGCCTCTTGCAATCTGCATTTCCAGCAGCCACATTTGCAATAAATTGAATTCATTAACTTAGATATTGAACCTGCCTCTTGCAATCTGCAATTTTCAGCAGCCACATTTGCAATAAATTGAATTCGAGCAGCACAGTCTCTGTAAGCTGATTTGATGGTTTGGGAACAGGAATATAAACAAGTTGTTTTGTGTACTCTATATCACAAGATTTTAAATGAATTCTATTATTAAGAGAATATATTTTAGTGATAAATGAGTAGCTTGCTGAAATTAACAAACATGTGGGATTCCAAAAATTCCACGTGTTTCTTGTCCTAAGCCATCATGAATAGCTTTTCCTGATGGTTTCTTCCTTAATGAAAATAGATGTTTGTGAATGAAATATAGAGCACCTTATTATGTGAGGACACGTATCTAGATGGGTACAAAATATTTCACAATGACTGTTACTATCGTGGGATCTTTGGATCATAAACCTCACAATCCAATTTTTAAATATAATACTTGATGTTAGAGATCCCATCTGTGTTTTAAATTAACTATTCTTCACTTTTCGTCTCTTATTTGCTTTCTATCAAAGTACTCTCTTTCTAATCTAGTAATAGTATATTTCTAAATTTATGCTTGTGATTGCAGTTCGGGAAGTGTTCTTGTTTAGTATTTACTTTTCTTGTTGTCAGTATATGAAGTTTTTTGTTCTTTATGATTCTGTGGGGATTCTAACTTGATTTACATGCTTTTTGTTTTGGACCAGGTGGAGAGAGCCGAGGCTGTACAGAAAATGCAGGTGCTGCTGGGACCATGTTTGACGCAGTTACACAGAGCCTTGTTGTTAGCAATAATAACTTGTCAACTTTCACGGATACTTTGCTTAACAATTTTCCAACCAACCCTCTTTGGTCAAATGTCTATGTGAAAAGCCATGCAAAAGCTGTAGTCCCTTTACTTTGGAGTCGTGTGCAGGTTTGTGGAATTGTCTGCACAGACAAGGAGATCCTGCTGTGTTTTCCTTGTTATTACAGTTCAGATTCTTTTCAAGATGAACAAATAGTGCAATAAGTTATTGAGATAGATTTAAATGGCTAGCTGGTTTGCCATTTTGTGCCAACTTGTTTTCTTATGGTGCTGATTGGCAGTTGACAAAGAATCCGTTTACAAGGCTTAGGTGCATGGTGATATGTGTTTGTCCATAACTTCTTTTCCCATTATCGTGTCTTTGTGAATTCTACAAATACATGGCTCAAAATAAGCACATGATTTGATGTCTTTATATTTTGAAACTTGGATTCTGAGAATATATAATAAATCTGTTTTTTTATCAGATATGCTATTGCATATTAATTTCTCTGCACCTAACATATTATGGTTCAAATGTGTTTTCATAACCCTCTAGTTCTTGGACATAGTCAAGTTCAAATGGTGACTGGATAGATCTGCTTGAGGATTAGGTACATTATCTGCCATGAGTCTTTAGAAAAGAACATCTGGAAAGATGAAAGAGATCTGTTCCATTGAAACAACAATTAGCTGGTTCCTTGAGTATTGAGGTGGTCTATAACCTAGAACTCTATCATTGACATTTGTTCAAGGGACTTTTTGAGAAAATAAATTAGCCACATGCAAGATCTAGTGAGGAAGAAACAATATAGGAGATGAACCATACACAAAAATAAAACTCAATCAAGTGGCAATCTCATATTCTCTCATGATCAATCAATGTACAAAGAGGTCCATACATAGCACACAAATTGGTTTAACCATTTGCTCAACCACCAAAACAACTCCAAGTTAATGACATAGAACAACTATAGGATAGGGAAATGCGCAATGTGAGCAATATCCAACAAAACCCATGTAATTCAATTCAAAGTAGGCTCAAGATTAGATATGAGATATGCGAACATGCCAACTATAATGTCCCCTTTCTCCTGACCTAAATCAACCCTTTTTTAATCTATGTTACCGAATCATCACATATCAAGGTCGATTCCGGGTATGAAATGTCTCGGAATTGGATCCTAGTTCGAGTTGCCTATGGATTTGACCAAGGTACGGATTTTTCTTGTAGGAAACGTTTTTTTAGATTTACAAGTCGAGTCCGACCGACTATTGCACAATGAAATGGCGATTCAGAACCAAATCATGGGTGTAAATGGTGATTCAAAATTGAATCTTGGGTGTTTCATTTGAGAACACAATTTTTGACTGGTTTTTTTTTCTCCCTTCAACATTATTGCATCACAACTTACTGTCAGATATCTCATTATTATCCGCTTTTTCCAGTTCAGAGTTCATTATCTGCCCTATTCTATTGAGTTCTAAAGGATTTTTGACATAGTTTTCTCAACCAATGAATTTTCTCCCGATTGATGGTCAGTTGACAACCACAACTGGCGAGTCAAATAGAGTTTAATGGATTTGTGACTTCGTTAATTTTTGAATCTGGTCAATCTTTGTGAGCATAATTATGCAAAGAGCATTCAATTTGTTTTGGACTCCAACCTAGCTTATTGTAGCGAAATAAAAGGAGCAGGAAGTTACTTGCTAGGCAGGGATAAAGTGGGAAAACAAAAGAAAGTATTTAGACAACTTTAAATAGAATTTTATTTAATATCTTTTTTAATTCATTAGTATTTTATTAAATTTAATATGCTTTTTAACAGATATTAATCTTACAATTATTATTTTATTAAATTTAAGTTATTGGTATATAAAATATTCGTTAAATATATATTAATTATATTAATTACAGGGCTTTGAAAAATAGTGTTATGTATATTTCATATAGTATTCCTAGCCCGCTTTGATTTTTTAAATATTTATTGTTAATATTTAACATGTTCAAAAATAAGTATAATATAGTATAGTTTTATATTAATTTGTAGGGCTACGTTTATATTAATGATTTTATATTTTTTTTGTATGGATGTCTCAAGAATGTATCTATGATTTTATGCCTACTTCAATTTAGTAACTTAAGTCTTAGATTGTTATATTGTATATATAATAAATATTATATAAGTTACCATTAGTTTAATAGTTAATTATTAATATTGTATATAGTTAATATTCTACATATTATATATTAATAATGTATATATAATTATTTATGATTTTTATATGTTTTTTGTATGGACGTACCCAAAATGTACCCAAACCCCCCTCAAGTTTTGTCGTACCAACGTATTGTACCCGTACTCGGTTCCAATTCCGATTTGGTAACTTAGATTTTAATAGTGTTTTTAAACACTAGTATATATATTATATAATATTAAAATATAAATATATTAATAAATTCAATAAATAATAAATAAAATAAAAATAAAAATAAAAACACTTTATTGGGGTCGGCCAAGTTTGGAGGAGAAAAAAAATCAAAATAAAAGATAAGTAAAGTGCAAGTCATTTGGGGTATCCATTCATATTGAATTTAATTTTGGAGATTCTTCTCTTTGGCTGCAACCTTGGTTGAGCTTCATTCCAAGGACGAAAACCCTTGTGAATGTGGTGAGTTGGACGAAACCCTAGGTCACCTTGTAGAGAGCTCATGATGGAGTTCTAATTGCACTTCATTGGAGACAATTGGAGGTTTGGAGCATTATTGCATAATCAGATTTGAAGATCAGATTTAGAGCAGAATTATTGTGGCATTTTGTGAGCAGATTGCATTAGGGTTTTGCCCTAATTTGGAGCGCCACTTTGGAGCAAACTTGAGTGCTCACTTTGGAGGGTGATTTTGCATATTTGGAGCAGCAGACGCTAAGCATCTAGGGTTTGGTATTTGAAGACTATTTTGCATATATTTTGTATGTATAATCATAGTTTCAGATCTGATTTGTAGAGCAGAACTTTGGTATATGTCTAGCATGTTTGAGCCCATGAATTCATTGTAAACTCAGTCCAGAATATTCAATTAGTAATAGCAGAAGATATCTACAGAAAATCAGATTTTTATGTTGCATCTGGATGCCCTATCTTGTGTTTTATGGTGGATTTCATGTTTGATACGAATATCAATTGGTAGCATCATTTGGCATGTTTTTTTGTCATGTTTGGGCACTTGTATGTTCGCTGTGATATTTTGTTTGGAATCAGAAAATAAAAATCAGAATTCAGTCCTATGGTTTGAGTAGAAAACTAAATCGGAAAAGTCCAGAAATATGAATTAGAAATCTAGGGCATAAATAAGAAATTTTAGGGCAGATCTCATTGGGGATACTACATTGGTATCAGAGCAGCAATCCTGCCAGCATGTGGATCTGATTTTGTGAATGCAGATCTACAACAAACACATGAAGGAACATTGGATAAAGAAAATAGATTGGCGACCTAAATTTTTACCCAAGGAAGAAGACATAGATCCTATTCAAGAACTACTCTTAAAAATACAAAAGGATCAAGAAAGATACCCATCTGAAGTTGCCAAAGTTTTGGACCAACACCAAATTTGTCAGATCATGCAAAGGCTTGTATTCCCTTTGATGGGTGCTTGAAGGCACTCGAGTACCAATACCCCCACAAAATAGGCCTATATGAATACACAAGGAAAATGGCTAAGGAGGAGGTCAAGGAACAAGACCGAAAGAAATCAATTATGTTGGAGAAACGATGTTAGAATCAGAATCAGAATCACCAGAAATTATCATTGAAGAAAGGATAGAAAAGAAAGAGGAATCACTTGCTTGTGATTTGCATTCTACAAGTGATCATGGGAAAGACAAAGATCAGTCAACATGCCTAGAAGTTTGGATTCCTAGCTATACATGTGGAAGCCCTAAAGAGGATGAAGCCATGTTCACAAGTTCACTTCAGTCATATGAGGATATGGAAAAGCAAGAATCAACTATTGCATCTACATGTGGAGAACACATAAGTCTTCATGGCGACCACAAGGTTTAAGGAAATGCTGTCCCGAAGTTTTCCAAACCAGCATTGATTGATCAGCTATGTGGAGGTATGAATTCCACTAATGTTCCATTGTGTGAGTCTTGAAGAGTACACGGTTATGTTGAGAAGGGGGGGAGGGACGGGGGGGTGAAATACAATAACACATGATATTTACGTGGAAACCCTTATGAGAGAAAACCACGAAAAAAATATTACTTATATAAACTCTTCTTTTACAAACTTTGTAGGCACCAACATATAGGAGACACCAATCCCCTTAATTTGTAGGCACCGACCCCCACAGTTCTTTGGCACCAACCTACTGAAGGCACCAACCCGCAATGCCAAGCACCAACTTAGCAAAAGATAATCACTTGAAAAACAATGTTGCACCTTCAATGTTGCTTCTTCAACGGGTGATGGACAATTCTGCTCAAATAGATCTCTCAAACTTGTACCCAGTCTACTAATTCTCCTCTTGGATCTGAGACTGATATAATTACCTCAGAATGTTTTCTCCAAATCTGCTATAGTCTTCTTTAAACATCTGCTATAAGGCTTCTTATAAATCTATTATGATATTGCAAATAACCCCTCTATAAAATCTGCAATTAGAATGAGATTTTCACAACAGATCTGCTTTTGCTTCAATTTAATTCCTCCTTTTTGATGTAAGTTGCCTCTTTAAAACTCACACAAATGACATATACTTCTGCTCTTCCTTTTACATAATCATTCTCACTCTTCCCTTACCTCCAAATCTGAATTGAATCACATTTATATATGCTAGTCATAGATTGCAACCTTTGGTGAAAGATCACATCATTCAAAATCTGTTCTTGCACCCTTTAGAAAATCTGATTTAGTTTGTCTCATAATCGCACCATTTCATGAAGATCTGAATTTTCATTATCAAAACAAATCATACCATTCATTTAGAAATCATACCATTTTAGGGGAGCGCTTCATCTCTAATGAAATTGTATCATTTCATATTTGAAACGTATTTCTCCAAAGAGTCATGTCATTTCATTAATTGATTTTGCTTTTGATACATTAATCTTTGTTTTAGTCGCACCTTTCCTTTGATAGCTTTTTCTTAATAAATCTGAATATGGATCGCACCACTTTAATGTATTAATCAATCTTTATTGATCTGAAATCGTATCTTCCATAACTAAATTTTCTTTTGAAAAATCTGAAGTGGCATTGTTTAAGAAGAATCACATCAATTCAAGAACAAGATGTGTCATTTCTTTTAGTCGCACCCTTCACTAATTATTAGTAACCAGCATTTTAAAAAGTCCTTCTTCTCCAATTTGAGTTGCATTAATTCAGTAACAAATCGTAACTCTTTGATTTTAATTTGATGTTAGCTTAGCATCAAATCGAGTTATCTTAGTTTAGCATCGATTTATCTTTATGTTATATTGATCTTCATCTTCAGATTTAAATTGATCATACCTTAAATTGAAAAATCTGAAGTGGCATTGTTTAAGAAGAATCACATCACTTCAAGAACAAGACGTGTCATTTCTTTCAGTCACACCCTTCACTAATTATTAGTAACCAGCATTGTAAAAAGTCGTCGTTCTCCAATTTGAGTTGCATTAATTCAGTAACAAATCGTAACTCTTTGATTTTAATTTGATGTTAGCTTAGCATCAAATCGAGTTATCTTAGTTTAGCATCGATTTATCTTTATGTTATATTGATCTTCATCTTCAGATTTAAATTGATCATACCTTATAATGTTGTTTCTTCTTTCAGATTTCGTATGCTGTTCATGATCACACTGCTTTCTTTCTTCCTTGAAATTCACTGTTCAAATCTTCTAAATCTGTTCTTACTTCTTCTATATCTGTTGTAAAAGCATGTTGATATCTTTTATTGAGCGTTTTCTGTATACCTTCCATTCACTCACAAATGAGTCTTCTTGAGTGAACTATTGTATTTTCTTCATATACACTCTTAACTTGACATCAATGACAATATTGAGGAAGGTAATCCATATCTTTACCTTTCGAATATGTTATCTTCAGTTATGCTAATCTTCTCACTTTACCTTGACTCATCGATGACAATATCCAACAATTTCCTCATTCTTCCTTTGACATTAATGATAACAAATTTTGTCTTTGTACCTTTGACATCAATGACAATATTTCCAACAAGCTTTGCATTGCTTCACCAACTCTACATCTTATTGGTAAGGAATCAATTTGTGATTTGGATAACTTGGATAGTGATGATGTTTAGACATATGAAAGCAATACAAAATTTTTGCCATGTAGTGAGCAAAGTGACTATGATAAAGTTGATTTAGCATTGGAATAGTTGAGGGATTACTTTATGATTGTGCATACACCCTCTAGATCAGCAATTGAAAAGGAGCATGAATCTACTTGTGTTTTGACACCCTACTCTTATGATGATGATTCCTCTATTGTGCATGATGATGATGATGTTGTCCTATGGGAAGAAGATGATTCTACTCACTACTATGATAATGATGCCTTCATTGAATTTGATGTTGACCTAGCCTCAAAACATGAGTTGTGTGAAAAGGATGTCATAGAGGTAGCTGATTTGGGAAGTGTGGTTGTGAATATAAATCAAAATATTTGTATGAAGATGATAGGCCCCATGGGTCTCATCATTTGGCAAGGGAATTGAAGGTCAATGAAGACATGATTATTGCAGCCCTAATCCATTTTGATAATACTCATAAGTTGATGGCAGATTATTGTTGGAGGGCTCCAGGGACACACAAGAACTTTGAAGGAGAACCATCTCTTGTAGACTTATAGGTACTCAAAGAAGCCTTGGTGGTAATGAAATCAAATTACCTACACCTACTTTCAGATAGAAATCATCTTCTCAAGCTTGATGAGATATATTTTGATGCACTAAGAGGGAAAAAAGATGAACTTGATAAGCTTACATATGAGCTTAAGGTTACTATGGATTCTTTGAAGAGCACTCAAATGGCCCTTCAAGAATAAAAAATTCAGGTTGATGAGCTATGTTTGGAGTTGAGCTTGGCATATTCTTCATCATCCACAGTAGAAACTCAGTCATCTATGGCAGCCACATCCAATGAACAACAATCCTATGCGAAGAGTGTGAAGATTGGAAAAAGAGACGAAGAATTTGAAGGACCCTATTGTGAAGTCTTAGGTATGGAAGAGACATGTACACATGAAGATATGACTTGCAGCCATGAGGCATAAATTATGACAAATGATACACTTGATTTTCAGTTGCACGCATCCACTAGATCAACACGTGATATAGAGCATAAAACAATGAAGGAAGAAGTGCTTGGGGACCTTGAAGACACTACACAAAGACATGAGGTAGGTTCTGATTTTCTGTTTTGCAACAACAGTCCGTCACCTTTACATAATCATGAGATGGCACTTATAATGGATGAGGATGATAGTGGTAAGAAGCCTTACCTTGTTGATACTCAAGATTTGATGGCTAAGATGAGGTAACGGTTGTGGATACAAACTACAAACAACCTGATTTTGTACAACATAGCATAGAGGATGTAGAGAGGACTCAAAACAAGTGTGAGGGATGGCTAAGAAGGGCTAAGGAAGCCAAGTTGTTGACTGCTCAAGCAAAACAGCACCTACAAAATATCAAGGAACAATTCAATCACATGGATCACGAGATGCAACTACGAGATACATTTGTTCATCAATCGCTAATACTTCCAAGGGAAGAAGCTATGATGGTTGAACTTCTTATGATGGTAGAAAATGAAGACCAATCAGATTTGCATGAACTTTTTGAGAGGTATGATTTTGAAAACAAATCAGAAAATTTATTTTGTGCAAATGATTTTGATCATAGGGTTCATGAAACACATCATTTGGAGAGCCAATTGAAGGCTTATGTCAGCGTCAAGGAAGAGGAAGTTGTGCATAGATTTTGTGGATGAGCAAAGAATGACTGTTATGCATATGTAGAGAAGAACATTTGTGATTTGGATTTGGTTAAGAGTTTAACCATTCTTGGAGAGCTCAATGAGCCTACTTGTGTTTTGACACCATGCTATCATAATGATCCTTTGGGTGAGTACAATGCTGTCCTAGCTTCAAAACCTGAAGGAGATGTCATGGAGGAATCCGATTTGGAGTTGTATGGGGATGTTGAGTTTCAGCTGGACTATAGTCCAAGTCATGGAAATGAGCATGAAAGTAGAAAATTTTAAGACCCAATCTATTGGTTTTCAGCTATGTTCCATGGGGACGCGTCCCCTAGGTTTTTGCCCCCCGTACCCGTCCCGGAAACGTCTCGGGGACGGGGGACGGCTGACAGCCGTCCCCAAAAAGTCCCCGAAAATCGGGGACGTCCCCGATTGGAGGAAACGTCCTGGACACAAAGGGGGACGGCCAGCCGTCCAAGGGACGGATAGGGGACTCCTAGCCGTCCCCCCGTCCCGGAGACTCGGTGGAACATAGGTTTTCAGTTCATCCCATGATGATTGATGGTTATTCTATATTGTTGATCACGGAGTTTTCAGACTACACATTGATGTTTGCAGCTATTAGGATGGATTGGTGTGCATGGGATTGTCACTATAGCTTTGGGAGGTTGCATGATGATGAGATCCTATCATCTTATGACAACAAAAGCATTCTTTGCATGATCATAAGTCTTATTTTCAGTTTTCACAGTGCTGTTATGATTTGCAACAACAACTTACAGAGGATTTGCATGTTTGGTGATGCACTTATGATGATCACTTTTCACATCCATAGGAGACGATTCAGATCTAGGAGGATAGTTTGTTATGGTGGCATGATGAGACACTTATCTATTCATTTTCAGTTGGTGTGATGGTGTAATAATTTGGGATCCAGGTACAATATTTCACAGGGATCGTGGTGAATTGATTCAGTACAATTGGATAAGTGATATTTGTATCAGAGTGGAGCAGCAAAAGGCTTGGTGCAGGTGGTTGGTTGTGTTTCAGAAAACATTAGTATGATATCACTTTCGCATATTGATAGACATAACATCTTTCAAGGCCTTGTATAGATATGACACTTTGCCTTTGGTAGACTTAGCATTTGTAGATAGAAGAGCCTTCAAAGTGAAGGGGTTGATGCAGGATATGCACATGACACTTGAGGTTGATGAATTGGTATTCTTGTTCCTACAGCTATACAAACAAATTACATTGAGGAGTGGTGCAGGGAAGCTGATGCTTCATTTCAACAATCCTTTCAAGATTGAGAGTGGAGCTGGAGAGGATGCTTATGAGTTGGAGTTAGCTAAGGGTAGTTGGATTCATGATATATTTCATGTATCTTGCCTCAAGAGGGCAAGTGAGCAGCATATCACATCTTCTCCCGAGCTTCCTCCTTCGGATGAAGGGAAGTTGCTACTTGTACCTGATACTACTCTTGATGATGGGAGATCGTCAACCTTGAGGAGCAAAATTTCAAAGTTTGAGTGTGTATGGATGGCATTGTTTCATTTTTGGTCATCGAAACTCACTTTGCATACTATTCTTCATATTCATTATGGAAGGAGTAGTCACAAGTTGAGCAGGGTGATCATGGAGTATTTGACTAGCTGGAGAGACTTCCCACTTGAGGATGTTTTGTAGTGTCCAAGCTTGCAATTGCTTGCCAACAAACAATACTGGGAAGGGAGGACTGTAATGTCCCCTTTTTCCTGCCCTAAATCCACTCTATTTTAATAGTGCTTTTAAACTCTAGTATATATATCATATAATATTAAAATATAATTAAATAAATAAAATAAATAAACAAATAACAAATAAAATAAAATAAAAATACTTTATTAGGGTCAGCCAAGTTTGGAGGAGAAAAAAAAAGGAAAAAAGTAAAATAAATAAGTAAAAGAGGTCGGCCTTTTAAATTTTTTTTCTGGAGGGCTATAAAAGAAAGTAAAGTGCAAGTCATTTGGGGTATCCATTCATATCAAATTTCATTTTGGAGATTCTTCTCTTTGACTGCAACCTTGGTTGGGCTTCATTCCAAGGACGAAAAACTTTATGAATGTGGTGAGTTGGATGAAACCCTAGCTCACCACTCTATTTTAATAGTGCTTTTAAACTCTAGTATATATATCATATAATATTAAAATATAATTAAATAAATAAAATAAATAAACAAATAACAAATAAAATAAAATAAAAATACTTTATTAGGGTCAGCCAAGTTTGGAGGAGAAAAAAAAAGGAAAAAAGTAAATAAATAAGTAAAAGAGGTCGGCCTTTTAAATTTTTTTTCTGGAGGGCTATAAAAGAAAGTAAAGTGCAAGTCATTTGGGGTATCCATTCATATCAAATTTCATTTTGGAGATTCTTCTCTTTGACTGCAACCTTGGTTGGGCTTCATTCCAAGGACGAAAAACTTTATGAATGTGGTGAGTTGGATGAAACCCTAGCTCACCTTGTGGAGATTTCATGATGGAGTTCTAATTGCACTTCATTGGAGACAATTGGAGGTTTGGAGCATCATTGCATAATTAGATTTAGAGCACAATTATTGTGGCATTTTGTGAGCAGATTGCATTAGGGTTTTGCCCTAATTTGGAGTGCCACTTTGGAGGAAACTTGAACACCCACTTTTGGAGGGTGATTTTGCATATTTGGAGCAGCAGACCCTAAGCACTTACCAAGGAGGAATTTCACCCATCTTGGGTTTGGTATTTGAAGACTGTTTTGCATATATTTGGTATATATAATCATAGTTTCTTATCTGATTTGTAGAGCAGAAATCTGGGCATATGTTTGGTATGTTTGAGCCCATGAATTCATTGCAAACTCAGTCCAGAATATTCAGTTTGGAATAGCATAAGTTATCTACAGAAAATCAGATTTGTATGTTGCATTTGGATGCCCTATCTTGTGTTTTTATGGTGGATTTCATGTTGGATACAAATATCAATTGGTAGCATCATTTGGCATGTTTATTTGTCATGTTTGGGCTCTTGTATGTTCGCTGTGATATTTTGTTTGAAATCAGAAAATAAAAATCAGAATTCAGTCCTAGGGTTTGAGCAGAAAACTTAATCGAAAAGTGCAGAAAAATAAATCAGAAATCTATGGCATAAATCATAAATTTTAGGGCAGATCCCATTGGGGATACTACACCAACAATCCCCCATAATCCAAAGTCTCAAATCTAGCTGCAAAATATGAATCTCTCAAATGGATCCATCTCCCCACCATCATACCTATTTATACTTATTGTAGATTCAAATTTGAACTAGTGTGTTTCTAAATAAAGATCACAAAAGAAAATATACACTAGAGGGTTTTGAACCCTTCACCATCCAATATCAAAGCCTCTACACTGAATGTTATTACCAATTCTGCTAGGCACTCCATTGAAAATCTGGACTTATTTAATTTTTACAAAGTATTTCAGAAAAATACCTATAAAATAAAATAAGGAGGTTACATGCGATTCCATTTCTGTGGGCCACTATAGGGAGATACGGTAAACAATATCTCTCATCTTTCACTGTGATTGGTACTTCCTCAAGAACACAAACTGTTTGTCATTATTATACTGGCATGTTGACTCAACGACTTGCCTATTTAATCTTAACAGTCAGACTTTATGAACATGTGCATCCCTGAAGATTGATTTGAGGATCTCTCAACTGCAGATAAAAAGCTCTCTGCCACCTCTGTAGGAGTTACCTCCGCTGATGTGTAAGCCCATAATTTTTTTTGAATTGTGCAACTAATTGAAAATGAAAATTAAATTAATTAATGCTAAAAATATATATACATTGAATATATGCACTTCAGACACATACATATTGATTTGAATTCTCAAAAGACATAAAGCTGTTATCCTCTTGTGCTTTCTAATGAGAAGAGATGCCATAATTATATATGTGATATAAGCTACAGGCAGTCCAATTGTATGCCAACAAACAACTTCAAACAAAATTGGATTTATTTTTGATTTTCACTGCTTTGATTCTCTTCACAAAAAGGGTCGCACAGTCAAAGCATACTCCAAATTAGACTCTTTAACAATGATGCCTTTTGCCATATAGTCAACATATTTCAAACAAAATGGCAGCAAAAAATTGCATTGAAAAGAATGGTGTCTTTTTTCACCACATACGCTTCCTCCTTCCAAGGATTATTCACCCATACAATGCTTATCAAAATTATGCAATTCCTTTTAACTTATAAAAAGCCATTTTAAATGTAGTTGCAGAGTCTATAAAACAATTCAGCCACATAATTTATTCCTTCTTCACTGGCACATGATGAATAAGACTTTATTACGATTTTTTGAAAGTAAGTCATCTACGCACAGAAATTTCAAATTAGTGAGGATGAAACATACAGGAGAGGAGACATTACACAAAATAAAACTCAATCAGGAGTTAAATCTAATATTCTTGTGATTAATCAGTGTACAATATAGATACATTTATGGCATGCAAGGTGGTCCAATCACCTGCTTAACCACCAAAACCAACCCTAGTTAATTATGGTATGTTTACTGCAAATCATGAGATGTGGAACAACTATAGGATATGGAAATGTGCAATGTGAGCAATATCCAACACTTTTTGCCTTATTCCATTGTTTTATAGATTCTACAATTACAAGAGCAGGTGGTGCATGTTTTGTATCTTTTTATTTGTCTTGTGCCTAATTGTTTATGTTAGAGGGGTTTATTAGGATTCTCTCTCTCTCAGCAATGTAATGCAAGTTATGTAGTCTAATTCTTATCTTGGTGTCCAATTTGCCCTAGTAACTGATGCCTCAGTTAAGATACAATGGTGATACCAATCTTTTATTGACTCATTTTCTGTTTACCATTTTCCTTTAGAGGATATTGGAGGGTTTTGAAGGGTGTAGATGGATGCATGCCTATATAGTTATTTACTTATTATTTCCTGGCCTTCTGGGAAGTGGATAATCTTATGACTTTGTAACTCATCAACCGTATAACAATGCTCAAGCATGTCCCTGAAGTTTAGCATTCAGTTTCTGGAAGCATTAAAAAACATATACAAAAGAAAAACATTTAGGGGATGTTCTGATGACATCCATTATTTCCAGGGCGAAACTAGCCAACAGACATAGCCATTACAAAGGACTAAGATGTTGGTGTGACTTCATATAGCTTGAAATTCCTTGGAATATTGGAAGTCCAATTGGACCCTACACCAAAACCTTATCCTTCATGCTTAGTGAATTTCAATCCCAGCATTTTCTACTTTTCCAACAAAAAGAATTCCAAGGAGAATTTTTATCATCAAAACAAGGATTATTTACAAAAGAAACTAGTTTTTTCATAAGTTATAGTTGTTTTGCTACTAATATCTCTTGGGTTATTGTTTAGCTTGAAAGTTGTTGAAGTAGGGGTGAGGAGTGGAAAGTTGAAGGAGAAAAACTATGATACAACACAAATGCAAAAGGATGAGATTATAAACAAAATTGAACATAAATAAGGTCTAAAAGTTATGCATGATAGCACACCTTTTACTCAATGAGAAGTGTGGGAGTGCCAATCCTATTACAAATTATGATTGGCAACAATTGGTTAACCAATAAGCATAATTGGCCTAAGTTGATTGTAGAAGAAAAGTTGGATAGAAGAAAGAATACTTGGATAAAACAAAAAATGGATGGAAAAGTGGGGTGTGAAAATGCAAGATTGTCCAAGTACAAAGTTGAAGGAGAGAAACTATGATACAACACAAATGCAAAAGGATGAGATTATAAACAAAATTGAACATAAATAAGATCTAAAAGTTACGCATGGTAGCACACCTTTTACTCAATGAGAAGTGCAGGAGTGCCAATCCTATTACAAATTATGATTGGCAACAATTGGTTAACCAATAAGCATAATTGGCCTAAGTTGATTGTAGAAGAAAAGTTGGATAGAAGAAAGAATACTTGGATGAAACAAAACAAAAAATGGATGGAAAAGTGGGGTGTGAAAATGCAAGATTGTCCAAGTACAAATGAAGAAATAAAAAAATATGTGAAGCAAAAATTCAAAAATGCTATATGGACAAAACAATCAAGACGAAAGAAAGATTACTATATCAAAGAATCTAATCCCAAGGGGGACCATGAAAAAAAGGCCTATATAGGAGCGAATATTAAATGGAGAGCAAAGATGTTGATAGTTCAGCTCTGGACTAGCTCACATTGTCTTAGATGTGAAATGGGCAGATGGATGGTTCCTAAAGAAGAGTGGGAAAAAAGAATATGTCGATTTTGCAACATGGGATTGGTGGAGACAAAATGGCACTTTGTTATGGAGTGCTCAGCGTATAAAGATATTAGGGCCAGTTATGAGGACACCTTACAAGTTGATAATTTAAATACCTTGTTTGAGGAGTAAAGGTTGGTCAAATCGGCAAACTACATCATCAAAATTCACTGTTGTAGGGCTGACCTCGAGCGAAGATCTCAAACTGTTTAAGGTTTTCCTTTTTTGGTGGCGGTCTTGTGCTGTTCTTGGGTCCCATAGGCTGCTGTGGCCTCATGGACTTTATTAAAATCTTTCATTTCATTTCATTTCAATACCCCCGCTTACTTGATCCCATACCAAATGAAAAAGATAGCTTGAAGATATTGGCTTAACACATTTGCTTTTTCTGTACATGGTTTGATACAATCTGTATACTGAGCTCCAATTGTAGTGTGATCAAATGTGTGCATGTGTCCTCAATTCGACAGAATAGGGGGTATTCTTTGAACTTGAAGTCTAACAATAGATCTGTAGGGTGCTACATAGGTTTTGGACAATGATAATAATTATTAAATTATGTTTGGGCATTGAGTAAATTGTGCATCTCCTTAAGTACATCTTGATGAGACATGTCTCTATGTAAGCATTCTTCCATTTTGGATATTTAATGCATGTCTTTTTATATTCAGTATCTGTTTTTCCTAATATGTTTATTTTTAAAGAGCCTTTCCTTTGTTTTCCTTTTTCAACACTTAGACAAGCTCCTTTTTGAAGGTGCGTGGACAAATCAGCTTGTATGAAGGGACTCTCAGCTTTGGGTTGTTGCATTATCCGTTTTCAGAATTTGAGCTGATGGCAGAAGAGCTTCTAATGAATGTTTCCACAATAAAGGTAGGTTCACCTTGGCAATGATCTGAGTTTTTTCATTCTTGTATGTAAACTTCTAGGGTAAAAGCAATGCCAGTGTAAAATTGACAAAGCTATTTAGTTATTTGGTTCTTGGCCAGTAGTGGTTGCATTTAGGCATGTGGTCCTAACACATTCACTTTAGCCTAATTGATTTTGTGGATCTGACAAGCCCATTTTTACTGCAAAAGCAGTTGTGTTGATCAATGTGACAATATAAGACATGATTAGAGTCATCGTGAACTCGACCATTTAATCAGGTTACTTCAGTCAGGAAGTCAAGGATACCGATTCTTTAGTTTTATTGCACATCACAGGTTTTATAGAAGTTTGGTTAATAAAGTTAAAAGAAACCATGATGTCTGCGTTTATATCAGAATCAGAACTATATGAATAGCTTTTTTAATATTACTTCTGTTTGTGTTTGTGGCATGTTGTCTTACTTTTTGATCTATTTGAAGTTACCTTCATGTCTTTATACTATTTTGTTCTCAGTTCATTGGGTTCTAAAATATTGTCTTTGGCAAATAAAAGGTCTATGGAGCATTGAGAATGTCTGTTAAAATGCTATTAATGTTGAAATCTGAACTGCATATCGATGGTGGAGGAGATGAAAATGTTGCAACTTCTTGGCTGGATACTAGCAACCTGGTGGTTTTAAAGGTATATTTCAGGAATTGTGCATCTCACAGGATATAAGTTGATAATAGAAAAAATTCTTTCCTTTGAGATGATTTCCTCCTTTTGTTTTGTAGGGAAGATCAATTATAAGGTCTAATTCAAATCTGGGAATTCATGGACAAGGTCTACTTAATTTGTCAGGACCAGGAGATGCTATTGAGGCACAGCGCCTCACCCTTTCACTTTTTTATAATATCAATGTAAGATTCTTTTGAAAAAAAGGTTTTTTTTTTTGTTCGTTTTGTAAAAGATCTATTTATGCCTTCTACAAGATAAAGATGCAAGCTAATGTTCTATCACTAGCATAGTATATGCATTCTGGTTTGCATTAGCTCACCATTGGCAGTCCTTTTCTGTTTCCCGAGGCATCCAACTATGTGTTTTGGTTGTAAAATCTATTATGGGAATATTATGTAGAGTCTTTGACTTCCATTAGGTTCGTTTTGTTTATGTTGTTCTTTCTTTGAGTTTTTATATGGTTTACAAGAAAATTTATCGTATTCATCTTTCCCATCTATAACTACTGTCTCATTAGAATGGGAAGTGTATAATGTGACTGTGATCATGCCACGTGTACATGGAAAGATCAATACATTATATTTTTGGGAGCTCTTGACTCTAGACTTGTAGTAGGGCCATCTCTCTTTAAAGGGAAAATTACAATGCACTGAAATAAAATTTGAAGGCAGCAAAATTATTCGATTGCTTTAAAATAGTACCCAAAAAATATCACAATCTCAATGAATCTAGTTTAATATGTCTATTTGGGATTAGACTATCATTATGTAATCTGTATTTTCACTCTTTTGTATTGTATTGTGTATTATGGTCTATGTTAATGTATTACCCATTAGTACTTATGGTAATAGCAGAACATTTTCATGAAGAGACATTGCTTTTGTCATGATTATAATGAGAGATAACTGATAAGTGAGTTTATTTTGACAGGATTGTTGGATATTAAATACTTTATATATAAATGTGCCAAAACTCTTTGCAATGTAATGCATTTGCCAAGGTTCAGGGAAATTGGTGGAAAAATATTGGTCTAGTCAATTGTAATGTTTTCGCTTAGTTGAATCACCATCAAACATTTAAGACTTTTAACTGAAATTTTTAATGCCTATGCTTTATTTAGTTTGCTGTATACCTTCCCATGGCTTTTGCAAGTGTTATAGAGACACACCAGTTCTTGGTTGGTGTCAAGTTACAGGATTTGTGCATTTTGAAGGAAAGAAATTGAAATTTGCAAGCTATTAATCATGCAGAATAAAACTCAGATTTCTCAGATTTATATGGGTAGGATGGTTAATGCCCCAGCCACATGTAATGGCCTTTTTGCTATGTATTTTTTAGGTTGGTCCTGGATCTATGTTACAAGCACCCTTAGAGGATGCATCAAAAGGAGATTTGTGAGTATAATTTTTCTGTGATTTTTTCTTTCTCGAAGGACATCTAAATTTTGACTTTGATCAAGTCTCTAATTTCTTCAACATTTGGGATAAAATATTGTGTTCATGCATAATTCCTGTAGTTCAATTTGATATGCAGAACACCCAAACTCAATTGTGAAAGTCCATCTTGTCCTATGGAGCTTATTCATCCTCCTGAAGATTGTAACGTAAATAGCTCATTAGCTTTCACACTCCAGGTGAGATTTAAAACTTAATAATTTTGTAAATATTAACTATATAGTAGATTTATGCTTATTATTATGCAGACACTACTAACATTATTTCTTTGTACTGCTAAATATGGTATTGAAATATTCTTAAACATTACTCTATTTATCCGTTCCATCTAAGGTTAAATTCCTAACTGCAGCTTTGTCGAGTCGAAGATATTAATGTTGATGGCCTTGTTAAAGGAAGTGTAATTCATATTAATCGTGCAAGGACAGTAATTGTGAATAGTGCTGGTCTGATAACTGCATCTGGGTTAGGTATAATGTTTAGATGTTTTTCTTCTATGTATGTACTTAAGAATTGTATTTGGCAGCTTATATGATTGTATCTTTTGTCATTCTGTGTTTAGCTAAATTATGCAAAGCCATGTTGTTTCACAAGGTCCGTTTTACATTTAACATAGCTGCATCTGCAGGTTGCAGAGGAGGTATAGGCGAAGGTAAGGTTCTAAGTGCTGGTGCTGGTGGTGGTGGTGGTCATGGTGGCAAGGGTGGTGATGGGTATTTTAATGGAAATATTAGTAAAGGTGGTGAAGAATATGGAGATCAATACATGCCATGTGAGTTAGGAAGTGGTAGTGGAAATTCAACTTCAGAAGGGACCACTGCTGGTGGTGGAATAATAGGTAAAGTATTATCTTTTTTCTTTCATTAGGATCTATATCTACTACAGTGCTGTTGTCTTCCGTTTTAATTCTGAAATCACTTAATGCAAATTCAATGGCATTATTTGGGGCATAAAAATTAGACCCCTTTATCCAGTGCATTTTTTAATTCCATGTTCTTTTTAGAAAATTTGCCTCTATAATTTCTGATTGGTTGTTTGTGTTGTAGAAATATGATGCCAATTCCTTCAACAGTTTCTTTTCTGTGTCCTGTTTGTACATTTTGATGGCTAGGTTGTTCATCTCTCCTCTTTTGATTGCCGAAGCTTTCTTGCTTCAAAGATGACAGATGGACAGTGCCTACTTTTCTGTAACAGTGCAAATGAAGCAAGAAACCAAAGTGAATGACAGAACTCTGAAAATGCAGAATTGTGCAAACGAATATGATACTAGGAAAATCTTACTTTCTTAGCATTTGCCAAAATGCTGATTTAATTGTTAATTACTGATAAGCTTGCATTTTGTTAGCCCCCTAGGAAGTTATCGGTTTATGTACTTTTGTAAGTTTGTAGCCCTTAATGAACAGATATGAATCTAATTTGAAATTAACATATATAATGTGTTTATGGGTAATGGGAACATAACCACATGCTTTATATGCAAACTTATTATGTTTAGGATAATCAGTTATAAATAGAAATAAAGGCTTGAAATATAATTGGGCTTTCCTTGTGATTTTTGCCTACTATTACAATGTTATTGCAAGCAGATTCTATTATTTTTCACTTGGCCCTCTAGCATTTTGTTTGTTGGGTGATTTTATATAATTCCAGCTTGTAACTATGCTGGTTATTGATTTAAGTTAGAGAGAGAGACACATGGGTATGCCTATCTAATTAGCCATTTCATGTGACAGTAATGGGTTCTATGGAGCATTCACTATCGAGTTTGGAAATATTTGGTTCAGTGAGAGTAGATGGGGAAAGCAATCAGCCAGTGACTAGATATCAGATTGGAGAAAATGTGGGCGGTTCTGGTGGCGGTTCTGGTGGAAGTCTTCTTCTATTTTTAGATTTCTTGACACTAGGAAACAATTCCTTGGTTTCTAGTGCAGGGGGTCATGGAGGCCATGTTGGTGGTGGTGGTGGTGGTGGTGGAAGGATTCATTTTGACTGGTCAAACATAGCTACTGGAGATGAGTACATTCCCTTGGCAAATGTGAAGGGGACTATCGACGTAAGGTTGTATATCTTATCATTCTAACCATCAATTTGCTTTGTTATTTAATATTTTGTCTCTTTGTATGTTTTAAACAATTTGAGTATTCCTGAAATGTCTATTTTGAGTAAGGATCTAAAAATTTTCAGTTTTCAACCATGGATATCCGAAAAACTGAACTCACCATTTTAAAATTCCTGTAAATTCTTACCAAACTAAAGGTGAAATGGTTGGTGAATATGGTTATTGTGAATATGGATATCTAAGCATGCTTAGTGAGTCTAGCCAAAACTTGCAGATTCAGCCGGGTCTAAAAACACAGAAAATTAACTTAAAAAAACCATTACAAACATTTTGGCCTAGTTTTTACACTGACTCTGAGTCTCAGACAAACAAAAGCTCGCTTAGTTTTTTTCAATACTAAGCCTCAACTCTATGGGTGCTAGGTCTTTCTTTATGTTACATACAATTGTTCAATCATCTTAGTTATGCTGTCTTCCTAGCAGAAAGCATAATTGCTTCCCATCTCTGAGACTTGTTATAAATGTGCTTCCCAAAGTTTATGGCACTGATCTCAGTTAAACTTACACAATGTTTCATCAGAAGATTAGGTGATTGAATCCATCTATGACCTTCCATCCCATTCCATATAGAGCTTTTGAAGCCAAGTTGGAATAGTTGATGAATTTTTTGAGTAGAAGATTTTACTTTTTAGATTAGTTTGGCAGGTTGTCACTTTTGAAACATACATGTGGAAACAACCTATGATAAAGAAAGGTAGATAGAACACAATGGTTTCTAGATACATTTTTTGAGAGCCATAAGATTTTTTTGTTAACTGTTGATTAAGGGTATTGTCTACTATCTATGCTATTTTGTTGTGAAGGATGGTTTTGATCTTTTCAATTATATATTAATATCTTTCATTAGAGATATTTGTTAAACGATTGTATTTTGAATTTATCCATAAATTCTATTCTCTTTAATAAATGAGGGATGTTTAGTAAATGTTATAACTACTGCCATATGATTGTTCTACTTCTAATTGAGTAATATTTTTGACAGTGGGGGAATGGGAAATAATGGTGGCCACCCTGGTCAGGACGGCACAATTACCGGTATAGATTGTCCGGAGGGACTTTTTGGCATCTTTTGTCAGGTAAGTAAACCTTTTATTCATTATCAATGGGTTTGTTGTGTTGTAGTTCCATTGTAAAATATGAAGAATTTGAAGTCCAGTTGATTCATATTAAGTCAAAGGTGTTAGTATTGATGAATTTGTTCTTCCTAGGGAAAGTGGGGAGACGGGGGGAAGGTGAATGACTTTTTTCATTTTTTAACTGTGCTGATAAATTGAAGGTCTCCTATCGTAGTTTTGTGCATACAGATTAACAGTCCAGACAAAACTGAAATAAACACATGAGAGGTTATGACTTTAAAGGAATACATTATCAAGCCATTCAAAGTTCAAACTTGACTGTTAATATTATTGCTGCATTGAAATTCCTTTTGATGATGATGAGCACAGAGAAGAAAGAAAGGTTCAAAGAAAGAAACAATTTTAATGTCCACAAATTACCAAGATTATCTCAAAGAAACTGGAACATACAATTGTTACAATAGCAAAGAATTAGGACAAAAATGGCCCTAGATTCAAAGCATACGAAATAAGCAAAGTAAGAAACCAATGAAATAATCAAGCTGGGGTAAATTATATTCACACCAGAAACAAGTATAAATATAAATAGATGTGCAAAGGGAGGACCCCTCAAGGTGGTACAAGCAGATGAAGATGAAGTGGCCAAGGCAGGGAAGGAAATATGAAATGACCCCCAAGTTCTAGAGAGCACTTTCTCATGTATAGTATTTGCCTTTGGCCAAGTTACATTTATACTGGTGGTACAGGGAATACAGAATTCTTAGTAATCTTGGAGATCAAATGGCATGGAAACGTCTTTAGTAAAAATACATTTTATTTATTTATTATAAAGGTAAACAAAAAACTGTCTTTCAGTACAAGCCTACAGCAGTATTTTGTGGTCAACATATTTTCCCTAGATGACAATATTTTAAAACTTGCAACTGATAAATGCCTCTTACTTTTATAAACATGAGGTCTTTCATCCATTCAGCTTTTCCAATGACAAAATAAAAGTACTGAGATTTGGCGCAAAATGTTGTGAGTTCTCGTTATTTGAGAATTTTCTCTAAACTTCTGTTCATGAATCTGTTAAAATTGTTTCCACTTTGTTTGATCTTATACTAGATTGTGAAGACTGTTGTGCCCATTATTAAGCAGGATGTGTTTTCTACATGATTCTTTTCAATGAAACTTTAAATATGGAACATTGTTTTCAAACTAAATTATAGGTAAAATTCAATATTGATAGATGAAATACAAATCATGCTATAGTACGCACAAATCTCAATATTTAGCACTACAGTGCAACCTGCATGTTTTTTATTATACTGCCTTAATAGCAGGTGCAGGTTGTTTGGAAATGTATTTATGTTCTAGGAAATGTCCTGGATGCATTTGGTGTTTTGAGGTCATTTCAAGGTACTGCCCAGTGTTTTGAGTGTTTCCTAAGATACCATGTTGGCATGAGGATCAGGGGCAGGTCTTGTAACATTTCAGGAGTGAAACATGGGGCTACCAGCCATTTCCAGCAGCCCAGGCTTTTCTGGAGCTACATTTGAACAGTAAATTGAATCTTAGAAATGTCCAGCTTCAAAATTTGCTGACACATCAACTTTATTACATATAGGCTAAACATCTAAAATTCCTTCTGCATTTTTAATATTTGGTTTCCACATTCTCAAACAGACATAGGGTAATAATCTGAAAGTTAGCTGGAGTAAATTGCTTATCACAAAGGGCATTCTTTAGATGCACAGATATTGTCCAATGCAATTTTTTATTTTCATTTTCATAATCAGAATAATTTTGTATTAAAATGTAATATAATATTATTAGAAAGCCAGCTTGCTAATGCTTCCAAATCTAGCTCGAGCCCAGCCCTAAACTGCGATCTGCAAAAGAAGAAGATAACTTAACAGTCTAGTCTATGCGTGCTGTGACATTGCACTATATGATTTAATATTGGGCCCTATGGATGATAGAAAAAAGTAATACAGATCAAAATAACTATAGATCTGGTTCAGGTCCTTAGCTACTTGGTGGTACAGTAAAACCTTGATCTTGAATGCTCTGAAAATTATGGAAAATATTTTGTTTGCTTATGTTATCCTAGGAACTAAAGTTCCTTTGGTTCTTAGCTTCATTTGCTTTTGCTTCAATTGTTTTGATTTTCTTGCTCGTCTTTCGATATCATCTAATTTGGCATTGCTTTTCTTGTTTGTGCATGGCTGCCACTAGAGAAGCTCTCAAGAACATCTACTGGTCATTTTTGAGGTTGGAATATTGTGTCTATTGGTGTGGCATCAAGATATACTATTGAGCTTAGAAGGGGAGCTCTCACAAGTGACCAATGATTTGACTTGCTCATTCAGAATTCTCAGGAAAATCTCAAATGTTATTGTTTAACTGTTATATTGAGCAGCCATGTGTCACAATGGTCAAACAGTATGTTGCAGTTCTTTGAAAGGAGGAGGTTGGGTTGGGTACGATCTGTCTTGGTTTTGGATCCTGCTGCAGTGCGGGCAGGGATGCATCAAGGTCTGTTGGGTTCATCCTTGACAAATTGAGGTGAACCGAAAATGAACCTATGTGAACTTTGAGGAACTTGTGGCAAATTTGGCTAGTTTGACGCTTTTTACAAGTTTTTTTGGCCTTTTTAATTCTTTAAGACATTTGACTTAGACTTGAACACATTACTAACCTGAAAACTTCATTCCAAGGCCATTTGAAAGACAAAAACAAAATAGTTTGCCTCATTTTTAATGCAAAACACAAAAATTATTCATTTTTTCTTAACTTTCATTCTTGATTGCCATCATATGAAAAGAGTTGGAGATTGATTGGTGAAGGTTCCAAAGTGATTGGTTTGCTGTTCCTACGTATGTGCAAGAGCCCATTCACTAGTTTATTAATTTTGTTGCCATAGGGATTGCAATGGTAATTAGTTCAACCTTTGTGGGCTGACCCCACTTCAAAACAGATCCAAATTCTCCTTTTAGAAATATGTTAATATGGTTTAACTGGTTCTAGGTGGAGGGGGTTATATTTGGATTTGCAATGGGTGTGATGTTTAGTATTCAAGCTCATACAATTGGATGAAATCCCATTTGTGTGGCATCCCTATGATGGGCATTAAAACTTGGCTAGGGAAAGATAATGTACCCATTCCATCAAAGTAGGTCATAGCAAATGTAATGAGTAGGAAAAAGCATATGAAGCAATGATCTGTAAATCAAATCATCCTTTGCTAAAGAAAGAATCTTGAGGAATGGAGCATCCTCCACCAATCTAATCTTCAACCTATAGGGAGTCACTCATTTTTGGCCGTACTTGAATAATAACTTGTAGTCTTTACATGCAAGAGATCAAGGGACCATTGAAAATGACATTTCTCATTGAGTCTAATGAGATTGTTGATCAACACATTGCAAGATGTGTCTATGCAAATGGATTGGCTTTAAATGTTGTTTTTTCACCATATTGGCAACAGTTGGTGAAAGCGAATAAGAATGCTCCAAAGGGGTACAAAGGCTCGAGTTATGAGAAATAGAAAAGGAGTTGAAGTTTGTAGAGGAGTCATTGAACCATAAGGTATTCTTGAGCTGAGATAGGGTATCAATTGTTTCCAATGGATGGAAGGATGCAAAAACTTGGCCATTGATCAATGTTATTGTAGTGTCCCTGAAGGGTTAATGCTTTTGAAGGTAGTGGATTGTGAGGGGGGGAGGTGAAGGATGGTGTAATTATTGTTAATGTTCTCTGTCAAGCCATTGAGCAAGTGGGGTCTAGAAATGTTGTTCAAGGCATGATAGACAATGTCAAAAAATGTAAAGCAACTATTTATTTGTTGAGGAGCGTTACTTACATTGTCTTTTGGACACCTTTTGCGGTTCATGACATGTCCCCGCTAATTGACGAGGCCCTATTTCAAATCTTGGCTGTAAAATAGTGTTTTTGAACACTCCCTCTGAACTTAATAATAATTAAATATTTAAGACTAACAGTGTTAAATATTAATATTAAATAATAATAATAATATAATAATAAATAATTAATAAATAATAATAAATTTAAATTATTGTTAAATAACATTTAAATTTAAATAAATCTGGGCCGACCTTTGAAGGCATACAATTTAACAATGTTTTCTCTAGCTGACATCTCTTGGGAGTAACTATATATGGTGGACGGAGGGCATCTTGGAAGGTATCAGATTGAGGTAAGGAGTCTTGGTCTCGTAGCGAGTCTAACCTGGTGGGACGTAGTTGCCGCATGGGATTTCTTGTCTTGATCCTCACCTCCGTTAGCCCATCTTGATCTCCGATATCTACTTTTGTAGGTAATGATAATACAGGACCAAAAGTGCACGAAGAAAACGATTCTAGTGTGGCCGAGCCTTTGGCTTTGGCCACCCCCAAGTACGATCATCTCGCAATATCCTCCCATCACGAATTTGAGAGTTTCCAATATACATCATCCGAGCATCCTGCCGTGATCCCAACAGAAGCATTGCATATTACTTGGTGTCAGTTTAGAGCACTAAGACATTATACTTTGCAAGACGTCCATCCAGCTGATCGCGCTGCTCTCAGGATTGCAGTGAACATCGCCTGAATAGAGAGCATCTGGGGAGTTTGTCATCACAGCGTATTTCCATTTGGGAGGTGCCTGCTAGGGTGGATTGACTCTATCATTCCTACTTGTATTCGGTCGACTCTGTTTCAAATTGTGCCATTGTATAGCTATCAACCGCCTCTATAATACTTGTCAGTCCTTGTTATCAGTCAATCTGAGATTTTCAATATATCATTGCTATGCATGGTTATATAGACCGTTTCCAGATTCTCATTAGTTTCCGTGCCATGTGATATGTTTCAGTCATTATTTTCATATACATTGTTTGAAGTCTGATCACTACTACTGTCAGAAATTGAATTTTTCAGTTGTTATTCCTTTGCACTAAGGTCCGGTACCTTACAGTTCACTCCCTCAACATATACTGAGGTTGAAGAGATTCAGATGTACATAACCAACCACCATATGCTACAAGGCATATTCAAAACATTCTTGAAATTCAAGCTATTGTATGTAAGTGAACCAATAAGATTTATTAAATATTTCAGTATTTATGTTTTAGTTTAATAATTTAAACAAATTATGTTTATTTTTTCTTCTATAAGAAGTTGAGAATATTTTTAAATATTTAAATTTTGATTTCTATTGAATATTTTGTTGAGACTTGTTTTCCCTTCAACTCAATTGCCTTAAGATGACTTGGAAAGGTTTAGGAGGCACTTTTTAACATGGTCATTGATCAAAATTGATCCATATGGAGGCAATCTAGTATTATAAGGGTGGCAAATATTAAGTAGATGATTCTAGATGACATTTGGTTGGATTGTGTTGAACTTTTCCTAAGTAGATGATTCTAGATGACAAAGAAAACTGCAAGGAAATTTGTAGCTGGAAACCTCCTTTATTTAAAGGCTAAGAAGGATCCATCCTTGAAGGTGAAACTCCTAGACAACATAAGTTACTTTGAGGGTGCATGGTTGGATGACTCTGAGACCTTGGCTGGCACTCTCAAGTGTATCAAGCTGGAGAAGAAGCAGATGGACAAAGCAGCTAAGAAGGCCATAGTACCTATTCCTGTGGTCAAACTAGTCAAATCGTTGGCCCATAGGGAGATGCTCTTTGGTTGTGGTTCTAGTTCCCCTGTGATTAGTTGGGAGGTTATGAACGAGTACCTATGAGTACATCCACCTTTAAATTTGTTCTAGCAGACTTTGAGGGTGAGGAGGAACTCGAAGAGATTCCTCTTTCCGACAAAATCTTCTTGTTCTGAATTGTTAAAGTTTTTGTATTAAATAAGGACACTATGTAAATCCATTGATATTATAATAAAATTTTGGAAGTTTTGCAAAAATGTCTCCATTTGATTAAGTTGAATGAATGAATTTGGTTAATGTTTATTAAATAAATGCTAAAAATTAGAGGAACTAATTATATGCTTAAACTGAAAACTTCAGGTGAAGTAGAAACTCAACATGGGTTCGAACTAGAACAAACCTTGGAGGTAGCAAGGAGGTAGGACAACCTTTTAGCAACTCTGATGCAAAATTAAATCAAATCTTTGCAATGCTTAATGAAACAAGAGCGAGAATTGGTAACCTAGAACAAGAGGTCAGAGGCCAGAGTAGGCTTGAGAAAGAAGCATCTCATGAAGGTGAAGATGAAAACTGTCATGAATGCACCACCCAGAGTGGGCATAGAGAAAATAATTCTGAGTCAAGGCTTGATATTGAGAAAAGGAACCAATTGGCTCTTGAACTATCCAAGGATATGAAGGTGGTCACACCCCCTAAATTTGATGGAACTGTGAGTGGAGATGCAGCTGAGGTATGGCTCATCGAAATGGAAAAATAATTTGAAATCAGGTTCTATTCAGAAGTAACTAGGAAGTATTGGGAGCATATCAGTTTTCTGGGGAAGCATCCACTTGGTGGATGAATAAAAAGATGGAATTAGGGTTGAGTTCACTTAAACATAGAGTTTTTCATTTTGGAAAAAGAGAACGGGGCTGGTGCGTGAGTATTGGGAGAGAATTCTATCATCTTTGTTTGAGTATTGTAGGTGTCATTTTGGGTTGAGGGAAGGATAACATTTTCATGCTCTTGCTGGGAGAATGAGTGGCTTCTGAAGAGTTACCTTTAGCATTATTTAGGAAGCATTCTTCATTTTAGAGCAGGCTGTGCATGAGTGATTAAATGCAGAGAGAATGGAAAAGAAGGGCGTTTGAGGCAGCAGCTTAGTTTTCTTTTTGGGCATTCTTTCTTTCATCTGTTCACTATTCTCCCAAGTTGCGCACTGTCACTGTGTTATCTGCAATATATAAATATTATATATTATCATTCCAGTTTTTTTAAAAGGAGCTTTAGAAGTCAGTGTTTCCTTGGAGTACTCGGGCCTTTAGACTTATTTTCATTTGGAAACAAGCTGAAGCTTTAGGAACAGGGCGACTGGCACAGGAACTAAGTCTTTTTGAAGAAATTCAAAAGTGCAGAAGCACAGTAGTTACATAGGCATGTTCTTTTTTCTATTTTGCTGTGCAGTTCAAAAATTTCATTTACTACTCTCCAAGTTTTAAAAGAGAATGATTTTAATAAATATTTTGTGGGTTATTACCTCAGTAAGAGAGAAATAGGCTATTCTGAAATTCCAGAAGTATATAAGGCTGAGATAATTCCATTTTCTCCCTTGTTCAAGATAGTAGAATAGAAAAGTAATTCTCTACCTTATGAACTAAAAGAGTTTAAATTATATTCCTCAGACGAGACTACTTATCCAGTTGGGTTAAAAATATTTTGAAGTATAAATATGTGTATATATAGTTTGTATTAGGAAATTAATATAAGAACATGATATACACACACACACACACACACACACACACACACACACACACATTTATTGTTATTTATTCCTGAACCTATAAAGATTTATTTGGGCAAAGGATTGAGAAATTATGAGATGTCCAAGTTTGGACAGACTAATAGGCTGTTTTAAAGATTAAAATTTCAATATTTGAACCCTATTGCACTTTGTGTAATCTTAAACGATTTTGATATTGTGAATAACCAGATTTAACATAGTGTTCTTTACGAACAAAACCATAAGTTTTTAACATTGAAAACCTGAAACCTTATTATGAAGAAGTAACCTTCTATATAAGATATTGTATTATTGAAATTATTGGACAGATTGTCAATATTGTTAGAATGAGACTAGGAAGGTTGAGTCAATGAAATTTTCTCGTCATGTTTAACCAAAATGCTTAAAAATAAGAAAGTGGTTACTCTCATGGTTAATAGTAAGGACTTGAACAATAGCCAAGACCCAATATGTTACGAGAATGTAACATGGGTGTTCAAAGTCAGAGAAACTAACCAACCTAGTCATGTATTGACTTAGTGAGTCATCATTATATGAATACGAATGTTATAGAAGTCAAACCATTTGGTCAAACAGTAAGTAACCATAGGTCATTAATAGTGGTACACGGGGACGCCTTGGGGATGTTTCCCAAGCGTCCCCAAAAAGTTTCCTTTTTTTTGGAACGTCCCCGATTGGTGGGGACGTCCTGCGGACAACAAGGGGACGACCCCCTGTCCCCGAGACAGTTAGGGGATGCCCAGGCGTCCCCTAACCATCTCGGGGACAACCAACCGTCCCCTTTTTTCTAGCAAGTTTTTACAAAAGAAAAAAAAAAACTCTTAAATTAAAAAGCTTATTTTTTTATTGTTTCTAATTGGACCCCACACCCTCCCAAGCCTAAAATGAAACATAAAACTTCAAAGACATTTGAGTTAATTTTTACATTTCAAAAAAAATTGCAGCTAAGAGGAAAGTGAGCAAGAGAAAAATTGGTAGTGGCAGTGGCAGTGGCAGTGATGCATATGTTGAGTAGAGGCAGCCATCATACTTTCTATTACTATGGTTTGGACATTTGTGACATTGTCATTTTGACATTTGTAGTGCAAACTTGTAGCCTTTGGGCATTTTTAAAATTTTTTTTTTATATCATATGCACATTGATTGTTTGACATGAATTATGGAAGCAATTATGTAGTAGTATTAATTTGTTTGACTCTATAATGTATATGTCAATATGATTGGTGATTACATTTGCAACTTTATCAATGTTCATTGTTATGATTATCATTGCTCATATGAATATTTGAAATTTCCCTATATTATATATATAGCCGCCCCCCCATCCCCAAAAATCCCCTAAAAAAATGTCGTCCTCGAAACATGTCCCACCATTTCGCCATCCCCCCGTATCGAAAACTTGGTAAAACATAGGTCATTAAAGCTTTCCAACTTTCCAAGTCAAGTTAGAGGTGGGTGAACGCACGACTCCACTTTTGAAGAAAGTGGTCAAATTTTATTGAAACTTTGGTTAAAGTAGGTGCAAAAGTCTCTCTGCTTGCACTTGTCGGTTCATTGTGCTCCAGAATTTCACTACCAGTCAGCAGTGTCACACTTAGTTAGAGAAGTCTATAGTTATATGACCGTATTGGTTATGTAGGACACAACACTAGATATTTAGATGGCATACTAGGGGTTCCTTAGTCTATACTCTTTGTTGAAGGCTAGGGCCACTTCGAGTTGGAAGGTGTGTGGGGGACTGCTGGTCTGTGGTTGGAGGGAAAGTGCTTAGTTGATGCTCTCCCTCTTGCAAATGACAACGTCGAGGCTTGTCAAACAAAAGATTAATCCAAATATGGAAGTCCTGACCTTGAACTATTTTGTAAATTGTAAATTTGTTAATTGATTATGAAATTGTAACTAAGTCAATACATGACTGGGTTGGTTAGTTTCTTTGACTGTGAACACCCATGTTATGTTCTCGTAACATTTTGGGTCTTGGCTACTACCATTTTTTCAAGTCATTATTTATTACACAAGTAATTGGTAAAATATTCGTTGTATTAACAAATGAGCGAGACTCTCAATAAATAGTTTAGAAGATTAACAAGATAAGCAAGTTTCTAAAATAGAAATTGCAGATAAGATCGAAAACGATCTTATCACAATATTTACAATAAGATACAATATTGAGCATTAAATAAATAACAAATATTATTTTAATACCCTCCTTTAATGCTCAATCTATCAACTACACCAAGATGCCCTCTGAATTTTACAAACTTATTTGGACTGAGCGAATTGGTGAGAATATCCGCTATTTGCTCGTCGGTCGGAACATTCAGCAATTGAACTGATCCGTCTTCAACAAGCTTCCGAATGAAATGACAATGAGTTTCCACATGCTTGGTTCTTTCATGGAAGACTAGATTCTTGGCAAGTTTGAGAACTCCTTGATTATCACAGAACAAGGGAGTCGGACTTGCTTGAGATATGTGCATATCTGCAAGCATCCAGCGAAGCCAAAGTGCCTCACAAGCTGCCTTAACAGCTCCACGATACTTTGCTTCTGTTGAGGAGAGAGCCACTGCTTGTTGCTTCTTGCTAGTCCATGTGACTGTACTAGATCCCAAACTGAACACATACCCAGATGTTGATTTCCTGTCATTGACCGAACCTGCCCAATCTGAGTTTGTGAAACCACTAAGTCGAGAATCTTGACTCCGAGTGTACAAGAGTCATAATCAGAAGTGCCCTTCACATAACACAGCGCACGCTTCGTTGCTACCCAATGATCAGCTTTGGAGGTTGTCATGAAGCGTGAAATGTAGCTCACTGCAAAATTGAGGTCAGGTCTAGTGGCAGTGAGATAGATGAGACTGCCCACTAGTTACCTGAACAATGATTCGTCAACTACCGGTGAGTCTGACTTAGCTGACATCTTAAGCCCTTTTTCCATGGGTGTGGAGGTAGGTTTGTAATCCTGCATTTGGAACTTATCCAGTAGACTTCGGCATATTTGGACTGGGAGATGAAGATACAGCTCTTAGTCTGCCAAACCTCAACACTTAAATGATAATGCAAAAGTCCCAAATTTGTCATGTCAAATGTGTTGCACAAATCCTGTTTGATCTCAACGATCAAATGTGTCAAGCTGCCAGTAATGATCAAGTCATCCACATAGACAACAAGAATAAGGATATCATTACCAGTATGTTTGACATACAGATTAGAGTCAGATGGAATCCTTTGAAAGCCATGGTCTGTACAGTACTTGTCAATCTTGATGTACAAGCCCGAGGAGCCTGTTTCAATCCATAGAGTGCTTTGACCAATTTGCGCACCTTGTGTTCTTTACCAGCAACCTTGAACCCTGGAGGCTGCGACATGTAGACTTCTTCCTTCAACTCACCGTTGAGGAAAGCACTCTTAACATCCATCTGATGGACTTTCCAACCAAACTGGGGTGCTAAGGCAAGGACGAGCCAAATGGTACTCATCTTGGCTGTAGGAGCAAAAATCTCCTCATAGTCAATGCCTTCTTTCTGTGAGAACCCCCTAGCAACGAGACAAGCTTTTTACTTGGCAAGGGTTTTGTCAGCTTTGTATTTCACCTTATACACCCATTTATAGCTAATGGGTTTCTTCCCTGGAGGAAGATCAGAAAGGACCCAAGTGTTATTCTTCTGAAGGCTTTGGTATTCAGACTCCATAGCCTTTTCCCACTCAAGAATTCTTTTAGCCTCTGAATATGTTTGAGGCTCATATACACTGTGAATTTTGGCCATGAGAGCAAAGTTAACTGTATGTTGTTGTTTTTTCTTGTTTCTGGATGATCTCCCCTCAATGAGCTCATCATCATGAAGATCTCCAATAGTCTTAGCCCACCATTTAGGCCTGTGAAAAGAAGTACCAACATCAAATGCAGGAGGAGTTGGAATTGGTTGTGGATCTGGAATAGGTTCAACAGGGAGAAGATCAAGATCATCCGGAGGAAAATCAGGTTGAGCATCATCAAAGATAGAATCTGCATCATCCCTCCCATCAGGTAGACCTAACGGAAGATGGACACTCAAATCAGAAGCCTTCAAGGGCTGATCCTCTGAATGCTGAATAGGCGAGAAAAGGTGAAATTGACCTCGTTCTTCATCAAAGACAACATCCTGACTGAAGACAAGACGATCAATGTCTACGTCAATCAGTCGGTAAGCCTTATGGTTGTCACTGTACCTTGTGAACATAAGCTTTTGACTCTTGGAATCCAACTTAGAGCGCTTGGCATTTGGAATCCATACATATGCCAAAGAGCCAAAAACTTTTAAATGACTGATCCTGGCTTTCTGACCAGTCCAAGCTTCCTTAGGAGTCTTCCCTTTAACGACATGGGTAGGTGACCGATTAAGGAGATAGATTGCAGTGAAAACTGCTTCTGCCCAAAATTAAGTTAGGAACACTCTTGTGTTGCAACATGGAGCGGGCCATCTCAACAATTGTACGATTGTGCAGCTCTACAACACCGTTTTGTTGAGGAGTGTAGGGTGTGGTTAACTGGTGTTTAATCCCATGTGTATCACAAAAGTTGGAGAATGTAGTAGAACAAAATTCCCCCCCATTATCTGACCTAAGAGTGATTATGCAAGAACTAGACTCTTTTTCTACTAAGGCCTTAAACTTCTGAAATACATTATACACATCTGATTTCTATCTAAGAAAATACACCCACATTTTCCTACTGAAATCATCAACAAATAGCAAGAAATATCTACAACCAGTAATAGAAGAAGTATTCACAGGCCCACAAATATCAGCATGAACTAATTGCAGTACCTTGGAAGCTTGCCAAGAATCTCCATCCGTGAATGGTGTTCGATGCTGTTCCTCGGCCTGACAAGCGCCACAAACGTCATGATGCTGAGTTTGAATGTCAAGTAGACCAGCTACAAGTCCCTCCCGAGCAAGCTAAGAGAGATAGTGCACATTCAAGTGCCCATACCGTTGATGCCAAAGACTGGTGACAACAGAGTTTTTGGCTACCATGGCTAACTCCAGAGAATCCTCAATACCAACTGCCACCGTTGCGTGAGTCTCCCAATCTACAATAGAACATTTGTGCGAGTTGAAAACCATATCCATCTGAGGAGAATGCTGCATGATCTGACTGACTGAGAGAAGGTTTAGTTCCATGCCAGGAACATAGTAGACATTGAGGAATATGAGATTCCTCCCGCCAAACTGAATTTGAACAGTGCCCTTACCGACGACTGTGTATTCTTCGCCTCCTCCAAAAACAACTGAATCAATGAACGGAGATAAGTCTCTAAACCAGTCACGCCGATGAGTGAAATGTCGCGAAGAACCTAAATCTATGTACCAGGCAGATGACTTTACATGATTTGCAGGCCTTTTAGCCATAAAAGCATAAAAGGTAGATTCCTTCTGCGTTTTGTTGAGGCCCTCCCTACTTCTTTTGTTCATAAGCCAAACAGTGAAGGCAATCCTTCTTCATGTGACCAAATTTGTGGCAATAATTGCATTGAATGTTCTTTTTCTTAGAGCTGTCCTAAGGTTGTTTAGAGCCTTTCTGTTGCGAAGGCTGACCTTTCCCTTCATTCTTAAATTGAGTTTTAGTTGCAAAGGATTGTTCTATAGAGGATGATGAACCACTACTACCAAATTGTTGTTTCCAATGGTCCTATTGCAGGAGGATAGTACAAAGCTCCAAAAACTTCAGGTCAACATTAGCAGACGTAATGTTGAGAGTTTCTATGAAATGTTCATAAGACTTAGGTAGGATTTTCAGAGTGATCACAACCATGTCTTCCTCCATTTTTCGACCAATAGCCTCCAATTGATCTCAGATCTCTTGGATTTTGTTCAGGTGCCCTTGTAATGTTGTCTTCTCATCCATCATGATAGAAAACAACATATTTTTCAAGAAGAACACATGACTTTTGTTGAAAGTTTCATGCAAGCCCTTCAAATGGTCGCAAATCTCCTTTGTTGATTTTCCAAGCGGGATCTGAGGTAGCTGATCATTTGTGACTGACAGCTTAATGAGCATCATCGCTTTACGATTCTGCTCATCAAACTTCTCTTGGATTTTATCCGCAGTGGTGGGTCAAGTAACATTGCCCAAAATCATCTGATCAAGGCAACAATATTCAAAGATTGTCATCATTCGTTGCTTCCAGGTGTTATAATTTTTGTTGTTGAATATCTAACTGCCTTCCAACATAATGTTGGTCAAACTCGCCATCTTCACGCTTTTCGAGGCATGAAAACGAGGAACCGAGAAGATGTTGATGCACAAAACTCGAGGTACGAGTTTCAATATATTGAGGTAGGTACAGACAAAAAACAATGCAAATCCGTTGGCACAAAATTCAAGGCATGAAAAACGATGCACCCAAAAAAATCGAAGACCAGCCCAGTTGAGCTATCGAAAAACCCATCAAGAATCTGCAATCAATTTTTTTTTTCTGACTTGAAATGATTGGTCAAAACCCTAGTTGAGTTCTAAAAAAGCCCTAGGTGGCCATGGAAGCTTTAAAAAATGTAGAAAATGTCACGAAAATCTCTAGAAATCACAGCAAAACCCTAGTCGACGTGAGTGAAGGCAGAGACGACTAAAGATGCAGGGGAAATCGTCGAATTTCAAATAGAAATCGCATTCACGAATAGGTTAAAAAAACACATTCAAAAGAGAGTTGGAAACGCAAGAAACAAAAAAAACGTCTAAAAGACTTGCACAAAAGCTTTCACAAGCACAACCCTCTAAAGCACACATACGTGTCCAGAAGGGCTCTAAAGTCACGTTCTAATGAAGCAGAAAAACGTGACTAAAAGCCACACGAATCCTTTGAAGAAAACGCAGCCAGGAAACAAAGAAAAAACACAAATGAAAAACCATGAATCTTCTCAAACCCTTGCAGCAATAGGACGCGCCGTTGAACACACAAAAATGTGCATGAAATTACAAAAGAAAGGCCACTATTTTCAGAATTCAAAAACCCACGAATTTCAGAGCAAGAAAAATTGATCTTCAAAATTCTTGAAAAATTTCATTCGAAATTTTTAGAAAAATCGATTTTTAAAATTCTAGGCTTTGATACCATATTACACAGGTAATTGGTAAAATATTCGTTGTATTAACAAATGAGCGAGATGCTCAATAAATAGTTTACAAGATTTACAAGATAAGCAAGTTTTTAAAATAGAAACTGCAAATAAGATTGGAAACGATCTTATCTCAATATTTACAATAAGATACAATATTGAGCATAAAATAAATAACAAATATTATTTTAATATTATTAGCCATGAGAGTAACTACTCTCCTATTTTCAAGCATTTCAGTTAAACATGACGACAAAATGTCATGGACTCGACCTTCTTGGTCTCATCTAATAATATTTGGTTACTCACGATGATAATATCATTTAAATTTATTCAAAGTATATCTAGTTTCAAATATCGAAATTTCCACCTTAAATTGGTTTAATGGACTATCCAAATCTTGGACTCCTTAATTGAGAAAATCTCTGTCCATTCTCTCAACTTCTCAAATTCATTTGTTTTTAACCACAATATGAACAAGTATTTATATGCATAAATAATTGAAATAAAAATATTTAGAACCAAAGCTGGAATTAACCTTTGACTGAGAGAAATAACTAAATCATTTCGAAAGTCTGGTAGCATAATAATCATTACATGTGATACTGCAGTTGGTATTTCATAGTTTAATAATTGGTATCGAAGAAGCACATAAAATTAACTTCAACTGTCGAACTTTCACATATATTCACCTTAGTACTTTAAAATTGGACATTTTAACTTTCAACTTCTTTATTGTTCTCAGTTGTTGTGAAGAAGAAAAAGAAAGAAAGTAAAGGCAACATACACTTGGCTGGGATATTTCTATCTCTCCTGCGATATATGTTAATTTTATTAGTATTATCTTTCTATTTGTTTAGTTACTGGTCATCTAGTTGTATTTAGTTAGTTTAAGATAGTTTCTAATTTCGTCTTCTATCAACGTTTGTTTCTTTTAGAAACAATGTCTTTGTAAATCTATATAAGGAACTTTCGTTCCTCTATTTAATAGATAACATCGATTATTTGAACATGGTATCAGAGCTGGTCTGAGCTTGTCTTCCTCACGGGAGGGCTCAAGATTTTGGGAGGGCCTGTTGAAGTAGGGTTTTTAAAAATCGCGAGCTAAGGTTTGTGGTTTTGTTTTTCCAGAAGTTTGTATTCTTACTTCTAGAATTTCGTGGGCCTGTTAGTTTGAGATTCACGTCTTTTTGAAGGCGTCAGTTCCTTCTGAAATCATGATTTGTCTTTTTTGCGATTTTTTTTCTTGTTTTGAGCCGCGCACGAGGGTTTCTAGGCATTTTCCGGTGCACTTTCTCTTGTTCTGGGCATGGATTTGAAGAAAATCGCGTTGTGTTTGGGCACGCGATTGTGAAAAGTCGCGTTTTTTTGCTAATTCGTGGCCGTGTTACTAGGTCATTTTTCTGCACTCGACTTTATTGTTATTTCTAGTGCAATTTGTTCAAACTTTTTGGCTTGTTTTTTTCACTATCTTCTGGTCGTGATTTCACGAAATCGTAGTGCATTTTGTGGAATTTCTGGCTGCTACTTGGGTGCTTCTAAACGTGTGAATCTCTTGCATTTTTGTGCGTTGTCTCTCAAGATTTGGAGGAAGATTGCCGTCAACAGACATCATTGGTTTGTTGGGTTTTGTAAATCAATGTTTTGGGTTTCTAATAATTTTTTGTGCCTTTAAAATAAAATTTTGATGAGTTTTACAATTTTTGCCCCTATAAAAAATTATACTTGGGTTTTGGTTTTTTTATTTTTTGCTTGAAAAAATCATGGGAGTGTTTATAATTTTTTCATAACAAAATTAAGAGTTCCCTCTTGTATGCCCCTAGTTAGGGTTTTCACAGTTCAGGAGGGCTCTGTGGTTCATGGAAAGGTTTTACCATTTTTCCTTACAAACGATGTTATGTATGTTGATCTGTGCTTCAGGTTTTGTGCCAACTACCTGTTTGGTTTTTCAATTTTATCCTCAAAAATCGTTTCTGGGCTTTTGTAATTCGTAGAGTTGCGTGAGATTCCTTTATGGGATTTTACCATTTTTTTTCGAAAAAAATGATGCTTTGTAAACTTTAGTTTTAGGGTTTTTGTGATTTTTCCCTCAAATATCGTGGTTTGTTGCAGTCTGGTTTGGTCGCACCTAGAGTTGTTGGGGCGAACATTTGCAAAATTGACTTCTTGCAGTTTGTTTTGGAGCGTCGTGCTCATTTGCAAAAGTTTGGAGGGTTTGCCGATTTTTCCTCAAAATCGTGGCAGCTGTTCTCGGCGTGTCTTTGGTTACAAGGAGGGACAATTCTGTTACCCAACATCAGGTTGGATGTTTTGTGATCAGTTTTGGTCATTTTCGAAAGTTCTGTAGTTTCTAGGAGGGTTGGTGGCAGACTCATCTCAAGTGGTAGAGTTAATGGCAAGCTCTTGTCTTTTGTTGCATAAGCGTTTTGAGAAGAAGGGGGCAACTTGCTCTGTTATTTCTTTGGGTAGTTAGAACAGTGACCATTAAGGGAGGGTATTAGTATAATATCTTTCTATTTGTTTAGTTAATGGTCATCTAGTTGTATTTAGTTAGTTTAAGATAGTTTCTAATTTCGTCTTTTGTTAATGTTTGTTTCTTTTAGAAACGTCTTTTTAAATCTATATAAGGAACTTTCGTTCCTCTGTTTAATAGATAACATCGATTATTTGAAGAAGTTTTTTTCTTAGACTAGTTCACTGTAACTTCTCCTTTAGCTCAACTCGCAGCTCTCTTATTAAAATTTTTTAAGTGTGGAACAATACACAGGAAAAGGTTTGATATTGGCTAGTAAAGACAAAACCTTGGTTGCTGTCCTCTCTCACTTTTTGAGAATAACCACTAGAAGAATGAAACTCTAAAACAAAAGAAAGAGCTTCCTAGTGAAAGTCACGACCTCCGTACTTAATTTCCATGTACAGTCTCTTCTAAAATGGAGAACCTCTCCAAAATGAACAATCTGCAACCTCGAAAAGGTGCGCCCCTTTACTCAGAATGCAACGAGAAAAACAAAATGATATCTACCAGCCTTTCTTCCAACTTACACCTTGCGCTTGCAAAGCATCCTCTTGGAATGAAAAGCAAGAACAATAATCTCTCCTATAATGCACACTTTATGCTCATTAAGGAGTAAGCTAAATTTAGAAAGCACTCCCCAAAACATGGCTCGATTCAAGACCCCTTATTGCCACGTTTGAAATTTAACTATAAGCATTTTAAAATGTAGTTACCAAAAAAAAATGCAACAAAACAAACTTGGTGCCTTTCAATAATATGCTGGTGTAGTCTTTAAGCTTTTTTGTTTTCAGATTTTACAACTGAAACTTTACCTTAATTTTTGGTGCCACCTGCATAAGAAATAACTCCTCTATGTCTAGTTAAGGTTGCGGCCTTCCTGTTCAAATTGGAACATAACTGGTTGTCTTACTACATAACTGTTTCTCTTTGTTAATGAGTTTGACAACAAAACATGTAGTCTCCAAGGCTTCAGGAAAACTTTAATAATAAATTCCTCACTTGAATATATGCACTAGTTAGGCATGTCTTTATTAACTCATGCTCATATGTATATATAACTTTGTTACCGGGTTTGGTCCATAGGGGGGTTCTACTTTCACAATGCTTGATTTAGAATTTTGGAAGGGCACATCAATTTCCACAATACCCACGTCGCTGCTACTGATTTTAGGAACCACAGGACAACTCTTCCTGTTGGAGTCCTCCATCCTTGGGCGCATGGAATATTCTCTCACAATTTTTTCTTGTTTTTTAGTGAACATTTATAATAGAATCAATCACCTGTTAAGGTTAGCATAACCCAAAACGTACATGAAAGAACTCTAACCAAGAATGCGCCCTAAAACCACTTAAGGAGGAGGGGCGGGCATATGGTCAGAGGATCCCTAGGATCTACTGAATCAAAGAGTACGAGATTACATTGAAAGAGAGATATTAAATTCGACACCAAGAATGTGCATTCAAGATCCTTTGACAGACGAGGTGCTAACATATGGTGGAGTACTACTGCTGAATTGAAATGAAATAAGGCGGATCACCAGCCAAAGAACTTTCCATGCTACCACCAAATAGTGGGGGGAAAAGATTACAAAATTAATACTTCTTCTGCTGCGGCAAACATCCACTGAAGAGCGGGGATTCACCACTTGAAAGTGGGCATGAAAAAGATTACGAATCAGATTATCCACATTGGCGGTATACCATCCAGGGGTGCTTAACGTGAAGTTAATTAAATAATGCAGGAAATGCTAAAATTGAAACATTCACCACTTGAAAGTGGGGGCATGAAAGAGATTACAAATTAGATTATCCACATTGGCGGTATACAACAAATGCTAAAACTGAAACAGTACTACCGTTAATAGTTTGTACAAATAAGAAAGTTGCAAATTACATTGTTTTTCACCATTTTTCAAAGCACCACGTTATACAATGTTTCCAAGTTAGAATATAATAAGAAATGAAGAAAGGAGATGGAAACAACAAATGAATTGCTTTTGTCTCAGAAATATGCAATTTTGGAAATGGCAATCAACAACTACAAAAATTCATAAAATATTCATAACTCAACCAAAATACCTCCGAATTGCGTGCAACCAAAGGCTATGATCAACTAGAAGCTAGGCGCCCCTACTGAGATGAAGAAACAACCTCAAAACACCAATAATTATTTTTGACACAAATCCCAATGCATACAGAAAAGTACGACCCTCCTTGAGGGGCGATTTTGCTCTTTAAAAATCCACACTTCAATTTAAATTATGGAAATTGGTGAGAATGGTCGCCTAGGCCTTAGAAATGGATAGACCAAATACCCAGAACAAAAAAAAATTCATACAAACAACTGTGAGTGAATTCGACTTTCAGCTTTGTGCAAACAACAATTGCAAAAACTGGTAAAAACTCTAAAATTTCACCTTGAAGCTCTATCTGCTAGTCTAGATGAGAAGCAACAATAATTCAATTAGGTGTTATCTTGCAAACATGAAATTGAGATAGGTACTAGGAGGTCAGCATTCCTCGAAGTGCAAAATGCGAAATCATTTCGACAACATAAGTTTAGCAAAATATGAGATAACCAAATGTTGGAGCCAAGCCTCATTTTTAAAGGAAGATGGTACGCCAAAAGCCATCACACAATTCTTTTTCAAAAAAGATATAATTCTTCACTGAAATGCGTCCCACTTGAGACAAGGAAGAATTAATTAAAACCTTTTTAATTCCCTTCATGAGGCGCCACCCTTTAAGTCCCTCTTTTAACACAACTTGAAGTTAATACCTTAGGCCAAGGGGTCAACTGCAAATTAAAACAACTTGCCTTTTAATGAAGAATTTCATTAAAATAATATTTTTCAAAAGGCCAAGGCTTAGTCCAGAATAACTTCTCCAAATGACGTGATGAACTGAAGGCTGACAACTGCTAATTGCCAAAAATAGTATTTACTATAAATAGTAAATATTAAGGAAAGATCACAAAAACCTCCAAAACTGGAACCCTTTGATTCACCTCAACGAGCCTACAAGATTCTGGAATAGGCTGATGAGCCACTGACAGGATTATTGCCAAAAGGGGAACATTACAGTTCGCCCCCCTCGAAATTGCTTGTCCTCAAGCAATTGCAAAGCTGGATGTTATAAAATTTGTTCACCTTTCCATGTAGCATCTTCAATAGGTAAGTTTTTCCATCTTACCAAATACTCCTTGATTGTTCGCCTCCTCAAGGACCGCTCCCTATTGTCAAGGATCTCTTCCGGAAGCAACACCAACTGCCCTTCTTCATCTAAGGGAGGTAGTTCTGAAGTAGCCACCACATTGTGCCCAAGTGCCTTCTTGAGGCGGGACACATGAAAGACATTGTGAACTCTGCTATCCGCTGGAAGTTCTAACTCATATGCCACTTCACCAATCCTTTTGGTGACTTTAAACAAACCATAGAAATGTGGCTTTAGTTTCTCTGCACCACTCTTTTTGATGGAAGAGTGTTTGTAGGGTTGAAGTCTTAGATAAACCATTTCTCCTACCTCATTTAATTTAACACGCTGCTGATCAGCGTACAACTTCTATTGATTTTGGGCTTGCTGCAGATTTTTTTTTAGTGACTTTAAGATGTCTTAGTTGTGCTGAAGCATATCTTTTGCCTGGGGAGCTCTACTATCACCAAACACCAAGTCTACAAAGTTAGGAGCATCATACCCATAGAGAGCCATAAAAGGAGACATCTTAGTTGACATGTGATAAGAAGAGTACTGACAAAACTCTCCCAAGTGGAGCCACTTAACCCAAGCCTTTTGCTGCCCTGAAACATAATTTTTGAGGTAGCCTTCTAACCATGTGTTGACAATCTCGGATTGCCCATCCGTTTGCGGGTGATAACTAGTGCTTGGAGTGAGCACTGTACCACTCAACCTGAATATCTCTTGCCAAAACACACTTAAGAACTTGTTGTCCCTATCACTGACAATGGTCTTAGGCAAACCATGCAAACGGAAAACTTCTCTAAAGAACAACTCAGCTACTTGAGCTGCTGTAAATGAAGTAGTGATAGCATAAAAATGAGCATATTTAGTTAATCTATCCACCACAACATAAATACAATCATGGCCTTGCACCTTGGGTAAACCGGTGATGAAGTCCATAGCAATACTTTCTCACTTTTGATTTGGAATTGGCAAGGGCTGCAATAAACCAGCTGGAAAAAAATGTTCATTTTTATTCCTTTGACAGGTAGAACATTCCCTTGTGTAGTTCATGACTTCTTCCTTCATTCCCTTCCAAGCAAACCTTTCTCTTATCTGCTTGTAAGTCTTGAACATACCTTGATGACTGGCAAGAGGAACATCATGAAATGACTGAAAAATCTTCCTCTTAAGTTTGGATTCGGGTACCAAAAAGATTCTACCCTTATAAATAATCAAACCATCAACCAAATTGTACCTTTCATCAACCAAAAGGCCTTCTATAATGCTGGTTGTGAACTGATATTTTGCATAATCAACAACAATCAACTCTTTCCAATATGCTGAAAGCTCACAAAGTGACTGCAAATGAGGCTTTTTGGACAAGGCATCCGCAACTACATTGTTCTTCCTCTTAACATACTCGATATCGAAATCATAAGCCTGAAGTTTGCTTACCCATTTTTGTTGCCTTTCATTCAAATCTTTTTGGCGCATGAAATGTTTAAGACTATTATGATCAGTCTTAACCACAAATTTACTTCCCACCAAGTATTGGCGGAATTTGGACAAAGCATGCATAATGGCAAGCATCTCTTTGTCATAAATCGAGTATAACTTTTCTGCTCCTCTCAATTTTCTGCTCTTGAAGACAATAGGGTGTTTGTCTTGCCTGAGAACAGCTCCAACTCCTTCACCTGAAGCGTCACATTGCAATTCAAAAGGCTTTTTGAAATCAGGCAAAGCCAATAGTGGACATGAACTCATATTTTGTTTGAATTTAATAAACACTCCTTGTGCTTTATCTTGCCTGGCAGAAAGAGTAGCAGTAGTGAGGTAAAACAAGGACTAGTGATTTTGGTGCTAATTGGCTAAAATTGGGTGCACCAACCAATCTTTGGGGACTAGAGGGGTTGTTCGTCATTGGGTGCCAAATAGGCCTAGGTGGTAACATGTAGAGGAAGGGAATTAAACATGTGTTGACTAATAAGGCAACTAACCCAACATGTCACTACAATGTTATAACATAAAGTGCTTGGGAGTCACTTGGCAAGATTGCAACATGAATTTTAGACGTGTTAAGTATATGGATGAAGACCATGCAAGGGTCGAAGCCCTTAGGATTTAGGGTTAATGAAGATATCTATTAGATGACAAACAAGCTTGAACTAGGACACAATTAGGAACACCAATAGACACTAGACATGTAGACTAGGATGCCATCATTAAGCATATTGGCAAAGCACATAAACAACCTATAGACTAGGATTCCAAAAATCAACATGGACAACCCATAACCATTGCGATGACCTTATCTTACACATGAAACCATAACTAAATTCTTCTCATATTGGTGATAAACATAGGGCATGTAGGAAAGTGGGTAGGTAAATTTTACATTTTTAGGATGGGCTGCCAACACTATTCATGAGATAGATTAGAGTAGTTTATGTATTGTAAATTCTTAACATGTGAAAGAAACTATTTATGAATTGTAAGGTATGGAAATCTGAAGTTCCATTCTTTATTTGTATGAAAATAAGTAGAAAAAAAGATTGCATGAAAATATATGAAACATGCATCTCCACATGAGATAAATATTGATTTGGAGAAACCCTCAAGGGATGGAAATTTGAGAAAAATGTAATGAATTTGATTCCATCTAGAACTATTTAGGACAAAGAAAGGGAGATGCATAGTGGTTCCTCATTTCCAGCAAGTGCTCCAATGGACTAATTTATTTTTCTTTTATTTTTTTATCATGTTCCCGATGCTCTCCAAAATGATCCGAGGATGATATAAGACTGGCCTTTCATTTAGTTACCTTGGTTTGTTATTGGAAGGAAAACATTTTTTTTAGTTGCATAAAAATCGTCTTTCCTCGTGGGTGTTGCTTTGAAGAGTCTGCATTTGGTTCATTCAGTTACTTCTTGTTCCCTGGCTCTTGAATATTCATTACTTGGTGGAAAACAGAATGAGTGATGTGTTTATTGTTTGACCTTTGGTTTCATTTTCCTATGATTTCTTGTGTTAGGTGTCCAGCTGAAATTGAACAGTACTTAAATTTGGGGTGCCATTAAATATTTCCAAACAAAGATTATTTCTTTTCCTGGGCTGGATGTGGTGTTTCAGCAGCTGTTGCTTGGAGATGAAATCCTTCAGGTGTGGATGTCAACCATTGCAAGGGTGAAAACCCTCAGTGTGCAGTATGTTTTCTGTAGTGTCTATAGGATCATCAATGGCGTGCAGTTTGTGTAATGTCCCCTTTTTGGGATAACCCTAAATCTGCCCAAATTTATCAATTTCAAGTGATCACCTCGGGTTTGGGAATATTTAAAGTGTGAGTAGATCCCACAATTTGCTGTTATTCCTCTATATATTTGCAATTCAATCATCACATTGAATTTTTAGCTGCTCACAGGTCTTCCCCACACCCCCTCCCCCCCCCCCAAATGGATCTGCTCTGATTTCTGACAGCCCTTAAGGCATTGTTTCGAGGCACTCTATATATGCACCAAACCAATAACCCTGTCATATTTAGAACACAGCCATATAAATAGGTGAAGCAGGTCATCATGTTTGTGAAGGAGCACATAACTTTAACAAGGGCTCTTCCTTGTGTTTATTTATATTCTCTATAAGTCAACCAAATATATATATATATATATATGAATACAATTGTTTTACTTCCCGATGAGGTAGAGTGCCGAGTGGCTGGGTGGTTACTCATATATGCGTAACTCAGTCACGTCCTTCTTGAGCTTATCAGTAGACCAACATATATGAATAGAGGTAGTGTCCAGGTTTGGATGGCCTCCGATCTTATCTAAATTGTATTGTCAACAATAATTGAATAGCCTGACTATGTCTGATAGCATCTGTCGAACCAATCAAGATATCAATCTGAGTGTAGTCAACCTGTCTCTTTATTAGATGTAGACCCTATTAGGGAACACGTCTGGCTTCTATATGATTGTGCACTCTAGGAGTCGCTCCTCATACATTGCCCGATGTCCTTGGATGTTACGCTTGTGTAACTTGCAATGGTCCGAAGAAACTTATATTAATGGCTACATCATAACTTAAGAAATGATGCTTCCCTTGATGGATGTCCCCTGTGATGATTATATCCATTGTGATGATTATCGTATCCAAGTAATCTACACTTCCCATGCATAGAATTCGTACAACCGACATGTAACACTGCTAGCAAAGAGAAATAACAAGGATGTCGACGTTTTGTCCTACGCCAAGGCCAGAGAGTTCCAACAGTAAGACAAATATATGCAAATCTAACATACATAAGGGTCATCCGCCAGTGTAGAGGACGTGTGGGTCTTCAATATAGTATCTTCAATGTGTAGTCTACAGTTGTCACGGGATATTACTCATCGGATGGTGTTACTCCAGAATTGGATCTCCATGTACCGGCTACTGTTTCTTGCTATCGGTATTATATCTCCATAGGCAACTTTTGGCCCCAAGTTTGTATCAATTGACTCTGCACTCAAGATATAAATACCTGTATATTTCACCTCTATTTATTCCCTGATCGATCATCTCTAGAATGACTATCAATTCCTCTTATATGGATTTTCTGTGAGGGGTCGTGTCTTCTCACTATATTTCTCCCCAACCAATCGCTCCTCCTTATTCATTGATTTCAATTAATATCGATCCCTTGAATATTAATCTCCTTTATCTAATGTTTGTTTCATGATTCGGTAATTATTTCTTTCTCTTCTAATCAGTGTAACTATTATATTATTTTTGGTATTTATAATATTGTTAGATATTATATATTTCCTAAGTTACCGGTTCGGGTTCGAGGACGAGAACCCGGTACGTGGGTACGTGAAAAATTTTTTTAGGGGTTTGGGTACGTATGGGTACGTGTATATATATATATATATGTATTATATATACAAAAAAATAAGAGAAATATACAGAATTGTAAAACTAAATCATTTCATAGTATGATACTTGATCATTGATCAATGCCAAATGCCAAAGATAAATATTAAATGTCAATTGATAGTTGAAAATTATTCAAATACGCCATATCAATGATATCAATTATGGAAATCATCACAATTACAGTATTACTGAATTACAAAATGTAGTTCTTGAAAGTTGAAACATGACTCAATTTCAATGTTCATCAATCATCAAAAGGATTATCAAAAAAGTCATCGTGATTTGGATTTTCAGTGGCTTCAACTTCAAGATCATCATCATTTGAACCCAAAGCGGTTCCGCTTCCACTTCCAGCACCATGCATGTCATGATCATCATTATCATCCACATCATCCATAGTGGCTCTAGCAAGATCCTGAATGGTTGCATCCAAGTCAGCAGACTCGAGTGCTACATCCCAAAGCTTTGCTACCCCTTGCTTGTATTGAGGTTCCTTACGTGACAAAAGACGCAAATTGGAATGAATATACACCAAGTCTTCAGCTCTTTTTGCAGCCAACCGGTTACGCTTCACTGAGTGGATAAAGGAGTATGTACTCCAATTCCGTTCAGCAGCAGAAGAGCTTGCAACCTAGAGAGAAAACCAACAAAATAAAAAATAAAAAATGCAAGATAAATTCAAGAATGTTAATTGTTAAATTCTACAATACAAGTGGCAAAAAAAAAAAAACTTACTTGTGAGAGGATCTTGATTGCAAGAGGTTGGAGGTACATATAAACTTGACCATGGAGTTACCACCATATAATAGCATCCATTTTGTATTGGTCTTTGGCAACAGAAGGGCTAAGATTTTTTCCTATGATAAACATTCCAAATTCTTTCAGAACACTTGTCTCCATTTCTGGATCACTGAAGAGTCTCTTAAATGCACTCTTATACCCTCTAGCGACTTCAAGATCTCTATATGGCGGTATTCTCCCTGGGATAGAAAGTACTTCTCTAGTATAGTACCTTGGAGATAGGGCATATGCAAGGAGGTGCAATGGTGTTGTCATCTTGTTCCAACAATGAAGAACGATTGCTTCCACCCTTTTGTAAAGGGTGTCTTCAGGATCATTCTCTCTTTTGTATTTCAATTTTTATTTTCTCCAACATTGTGTCCATGCTATCATAGACATCCCCCAAGCATGGTTCATCTGTATCAGCAAACCGAAGCATAGACATGATAGGTTCGGTCATCTCCAATACATAATTCACACGATCCCACCAATTGTCATCCAAGATCAATGCCTTGACCTTTTGGGCCCTCTCTAAATTTGATTGCTTCCATATACCCCATTGGTTGCTAATAACCATTTGACTCAATGCCTTTTTCACCTTCACAAGTCATCTCAAAACAATTGTGTGAGATGCAAATCGGGTCTTAGCAACCTAAGAACATGTAAATAACTAAATTAGTCTAAATAAGTTAAAAAAAAAAATTATTCAATTATGTAAAACATGACATAAATGAAACTAAATAAATAATAAATTAAATTTACCTTCAACAATTCCAATCTTGAAAAAATTCTGAAATTGCTTGCGACATATGGTGGTTTGTCACAAACATCTGGATCTCCTCGGCCTCCTGGTATATTTCTTTCACCCACTCTATTTGGTTTCCAATTGCTTGCATCACCAAATTGAGGGAGTGTACGGTGCAAGGTGTCCAAAAGATGTGCTCATATCTAGCCTCTAACAAAGCACCTGCAGCCCTGCAAACTTTTGCATTGTCCGTAATTACTTGGACAACATTTTCATCACCCACCATCTCTATGGAGTCAATGAGAATCCTAGAAATGAACTCTGCATCTTTCACTTCCCCTTCACAGTCAACTGCCTTCAAAAACATTGCCCCCTTGGGGGACACTGCAATAACATTGATCAATGGACGGTTTTTGCAATCTTTCCATCCATCGGAAACAATAGATACACCTGTTTCAATCCAAGAATCTCTAATTGGTTTTAGTTGGGCCTCTAAAGATTTTTTCTCTCTTTGCAATAAGGTGGTACGCACCTTTTCAAACCCAAGACTTGTGAAACCAGGAGGTGCACTATTTATTGCTGACACCATGTCCCGCCAATATGGTGATCTCACCAAGTTGAATGGAAGACCATTGGCATAGAGGCAACGTGCAATTTTTTCTTCAGCAATATCTCTTGCCTCCATTTTAAATGCCCTCTCCAATGGACCTCTCTTGCGGGTGGTGATTTGTTGTTCATCTTCATCTTCCTCTTCCGTAGAGGGCATAGGCAAGAAGGGATGTCTGGAGGCCCTAACTGCTTGAGAGGGTAATGTTGGTGTTTTTTTCTTTCCGGAAGAATAGCTACTTTCTTTTCCTTTTGCAATTGATTTGTCGGCATCTTCTTGTTCTTTTATAAATTCTGCTATTTGTACAGAAGACAACCCCTTCTTATTTGGGCCCACACACATATTAATCCCTTTGCCACTAGGGCCGATAAAATGAAGTTTCACTCGGTAATAGGAGCTATTATATTGTGCATTGCATAAATTACACTTCCAAACAAAACCCCCACCTCCAGGAATTTGTGAAATTCTTGTGGTATGTGCCCATAAAGGAGATCCTTTCTCAATTTTGAACTTTTTACTTCCCTCCCCACCCACTGAACTTTGACTACTGGCCATTGTTGCAATCTATAAAAAAAATGAAAAAAATAAAATAAAATTTGAAAAGATTCTTCACAAACTTGAAAAAATCCATCAAAAACTAAGAAACTTGAAAAAATAGTTCAAAAGATCAAAGAATAGGGTTTAAATGCATACCTTAAACACTTAAATCTCCTTTGTAGAAGCTATTTGGCACTCCACAATCGATCTCCTTCGAATACAATCACCTCCCTTCAAAATGCCAAGATGTAGAAAAAATATGGTGAGAGCAAAATGAGAAGTAGAAATGAAATGTTTTAGTGTTGAAAGGCTTCATATTGGGCCGGATTAGGGTTAGGAAACAAAATAATATTATAAAAATTGCTTTTTGTTTATGTTTGGGCGAACTTTATTAAAACTGGGCCGTGGGTTCTTGGAGGTACACTCGGGTACGTGCCTGGTACCTTCGGGTCCACGTACCAAACACCTGGGTGCGCCTTGGGTACGCACCCTGTGCATACCCAGGACGTACCCGCAGGCGAACCTGTACCGGGTTCAAACCCGAACCGTGTTCGAGGCCTCCGGGTACGAATCCGGTAACTTAGTATATTTCCTAGCTTAGTATTATACTTATAAATTGATTAATTTTATATCTTTAATATTTACTTTATTATTTAAATTGTCCATATTTGTATTTCTTTTTAGTATCATAATGATCCTAATATTCAAATTATTAATATTTATATTTAATTTGTCTTTTACAATTATAATTATGATGATATTGATTTGGTTAGTGTTTTTGTGTAATGTCGATATATATTTATAATTACCATAGTATCTTATGATAATTGTAATTATAAAAGTGTTAAATCGATAATATTCCCTTTTGTACTTTTAATTTGCATTTTGTTATCCATTTTATTTAATCACGTGAATTCCAATGTTTAGGGCTTTTTTGCATCAAGTTTTGGGGATATGACAGTTTGAATATGCAGAAATTTTTGAGAAATATAAAAAATACAAAAGTATTTACTGCTGTAGTGTTTCTGGGTTTCTTATGTTACTGCTATAGTATTCCCGAGGTTGTATTATGCACATTCAGTTTGGTTATTACAGGTTATGTGCAATTTTTCATTTGTAAATTTGCTTAAACAAAATGCAATGCGATATACAAGGTATTAGTGAATTCTGAAATCAAACACATTCAGATATGGGTTTGTTACAAGTCATGTTATACTGTTCCAATTTTTAAGTTAATGTACCATGTGTTTCACACAAAATGCTTTCAAAGCTGAAGACATTAAGCACTTTGTCATCAATGTTAATGGGAAAAAAATCATATTTCTTTTTCTTTGAAATGCTTATCTGAACAAAGGCACTTAACTATTTAATTTTTCCTATCAAATTCTTTCAAGACTGAGAACATGGTCTTTAATTCCTTTAATGTAAGTTGTATTTTTCTGGTCTAATATCCAATTTAGTAGGTTGTTTTAATGGAAATTAAATTAAATGTGTGGTGGAAGGAAGAAATGTAAATTCAATTAAAATTTTCATGATAATTAAAGTCTACTTATCTAAATTTAATTCAAAATCAAGGAAATAGATGGCTAATCTTGCTTGTTTGAAATTTGTTTTGTTAACATTTCATATAGCATATAATTTTATAACTTTAGATCCACATTCATCATGTTGATTACTTAAGTAGACATTCTGGTATATGGCTGATGAGTAAATTTTATTGTGCAGGAGTGCCCTATTGGTACTTACAAAATAGAAACTGGATATAATCAAAGTTTGTGCTGGCCTTGTCCACCCGAACAACTTCCCCGTCGAGCAAAATATATAAGTGTTCGTGGTTAGTCTTATTTATTTATGTTTAAAATGTCTTCAAACATAAGTTTCATTGGTGAATAAACAATTCTGACGAGAGTATATTAGAATGTTGTTTTTGTCTTAATGTGGCAAGTGTGGTTCCTCTGGATGTTCTTCTCTTATGGGTCTTTACAATTCTTTGTAAACATAGGCTTGTTTGACCATGTTAGGAGTTGCGTAGAGATTTAGGCATTTAGTTTCTAAGTTCATAATACTTAGAAATATACAAAATAAAATAATATTTGGAAAGTAGTTTTGCTAGTTTAAATGCTAGAAGAAGAAGACCATGTTTTTTTCCCTCAATTGTAATTGGATTTATTGGGTTTCAGGAGGTGTGACTCAACCATCTTGTCCATTTGAGTGTATATCTGATAAATACCGCATGCCGAATTGTTATACTCCATTGGAGGAATTGATATATACACTTGGAGGTCCCTGGCTTTTTGGGCTTCTACTTTCTGGACTTTTGGTACTTTTAGCCCTTGTGCTGAGTGCTGCCCGGATGAAGTTTGTTGGAACCGATGAGTTTTCTGGTCTTGCTCCAACTCCACATGAATCACAAATTGATCATTCATTCCCTTTCCTTGAGTCACTCAATGAGGTAAGGTGGTTGGAAATATGACTACGTGTTTATTTTTGTCAATTCCAGGATAATGTGAACTTGCACTTTTTGCATCATCTTTGCCAGATTGGCCTATATTGCTTTTAATTATGTATATGATTCTGCAATTTGAGGTACAGGTTTTAGAAACAAATAGAGCAGAAGAATCTCACAGTCATGTGCACAGAATGTATTTTATGGGTCCAAATACTTTTGGAGAACCATGGCACTTGCCTCACTCACCTCCAGAGCAAATCATTGACCTTGTGTAAGTCATATTTCAGAAGACTTGATTTGTATATATTTTGTTTTACAAATAAGTTTATCAAAGGAGAGGCTCTTCAATGACCAGGTAAAAATGAAGTAGATTTTGAGCCACAACACATGGTACTATTGCAAATAAATATGTATATCATAAACTACTTATCATGGAAAATGAAAGAAGCAGCATACAAGTAACAGATATAAACAAAATAAAAGCTGAAGGCTGGCCATTGTTATTGAGATAAAGAAATCTGTAATAAGGATATTGAAAGCATCATTATGGCTTAATTGCATCAGAAGTGGTAGACTAGTGCAAACTTTTTAGTGTTATAGATTATCTATTGGATAACATGACATACAATAATATTTTAGTTATTGTTATCTTGCAGGTATGAAGATGCATTCAACAGATTTGTTGATGAGATTAATTCTTTGACAGCATACCAATGGTGGGAAGGTTCTGTACATAGCATTTTGTCGGTGCTTGCATATCCATTTGCTTGGTCATGGCAACAATGGCGTCGCAAAAGAAAAGTTCAGCGCCTTAGGGAATTTGTGCGCTCTGAGTATGACCATGCTTGTCTTCGCTCATGTCGGTCACGAGCTCTTTATGAAGGCCTTAAGGTTAAGTTCCTCCCAAACTGCTTGTCTGTATGTTTATGTACAGAGTTTTGTCTGCGTGAACTCTTAGAATTGACTTACAGGAAGAGTGCTTGATTCTTTATGCCTTTCAAAATATTAATGTTCCTCAAAAGGATACATGGTAAAGGTCCCAAATTTAAGGTTTGCAGACTCAGCAGTATGCATTTAGTTAAATTTATATTAAAGAGAATCCAAAAGTATAGTCAGAAAGTGAGGTGCAAAGTTGGAAACCATATTCAAGTATAAATCAAGATAAAATTTATTTATTTTCACCTCTTTAGAAAGCTTCATTTTCGATTTTAGAATAAGGACTGAAGCATTTGTTTAAAACAAAGGCCCTTGCAGATTGTGGCAGCTGTGAACTGGGTTTATGAAAATTTGAACCTTTCCTTGTACATTTGTAAAGGAAAACAGCAAACAGATAACCAAAACCATAACCTTGTAAACCAAATTTTACCCTTATTGGAGATTAACAAAAGTTGCATGGACACAGATATGGATCTAGTATTGGATACAGTCATTTTTCAAGACCTCTCATATGGATTTGACAGGATACAACATTTATAAAACACACACACATATAACACAATTTTCTATGTTATTAGAGAAGATTTTCATTACTTTAGAAGCAATATAGATACATAATTGCTTCATACTTTAAAAATGCTTATATTTAAATATAGTTTTATCATAAAAACAAAATTCAAATACATTAAGAGTTTGATAGAATCACATTTTATAAAAATATCATCACTGTTCTCCTAGATTTCTAGATCATCAAGAATTTGTTGAAGAGTTATGATAGTTGGATTGAGTGCGACCATCGGCTAGATTGTTAGAACAAAATGAAGATTCACTAAAGGATTCTCCTACAATGTTGAATTCTCATCAATAGGATTGAGATGTGTCAATGCATTTATGTATACATCAATTTCACCCATCTCAAGTTATACATCCCAAAGCATACTAGGTCCCTTCATGTAGTATGTGGAGGAATGCAAAAAGAGTTGGAGATTGGAATGAACATATACAAGGTTCTCTGCTTTATTGGTTGTGAACCTATTTCATTTCATAGAATGGATGAAGACATATGTGCTTCAATTCCTCTCAGGTGCAGAAGATCTTGAAACCTATAAAATAAATTGATATTAAAAGTTATACAGACAAATAATAAAATTTAAATAACTTAAATTAGAATATAATTCATATAAAGTTAAACACGCGATAAAAGTTTGATAGCTAGTTTTTGCAAATGTTTAGTCGTGGCACCATGGAAGTTCCACCACTTCATAGGATCCATTTCTTTTTTGTCTACCGTTGCATCAACATATTTCATAGTTCCATTAGAATATTGGCAATAAACTGGGTATCTTTTCATCATCCTTGCGTTCCACAACTTTCAAAATATTGCCCCCTTTGGGCTGATTGCAATCACATTGATTAATGGCCCATTTCTAGTATCCTTGCATTCATCACAAATGATAGAAACCCCTAGGATTTTCCTTGAAGCTCAAATCATTTGCAATTGCCTATCAATAATGTCTTTGTCTTTAGCCAAAAGGGTGGTATGAACCTTTTCGTAGCCTAGGCTTTTGTATTCTTTTGGTGCCTTATTAATTGACTTCACTATCTTTTGCCAATATGGAGAGCGCACCACATTAAATCCCATTTGCACACAAGCAATGGGCAATATTTTGATGTGTATTGTCTTGACTCTACAAGTTAACTGCTTTTTCAAGGTCCTAAATTGCCCCTCTTGTGACTTGTTTTTGAATCTGATTTTGGATGCAAGAAGGGTTTATTTAGACTTAGGGTTGAACCTTGTTTTGTTGCTTGAACATGATTATCAACTTCATCTTGTTTTTCTTATTTATATTTTGCAATTTTTTCAATTGACAACCTCTTCCTTGATGACCATCAACATTTTGATTGGGGCATACAACACACCCTCTCCCTATTATGTGGCAAAGTTACCTACCAACTCTAGTATAGGAACCTTTGTAAAATTTTAGATACTCAGGACCTCCACCACCTTGAATTTTTTCAAGAATGTATTAAAGTATTTATTGTAATATTAATGGTCATCTTAGTTTAGTTAGTTGTAGGTTTACTTTTAGTTAACTTAGTTAGCTTTTAGCATAATAATGAGACTCGAACTTGACTAGGGTGACTCAACTTGGGACTTGGGACTCGGTGCTCAGACTTGGCAAAATGAAAAAAACCCTAGAAATATAGAGATTTCTAAGGATTTAAAACTTGTTTCAAGCACCCTTTATTGAATAAACCTTAAAGACACAATATCATTAAATAGAAACAAACTTGATCACATACACAAGTATACATCGATCACAAAAGTATAAAGTACACAAATTGTAGCTGAGCTGCTGAAGGAAATATCACACTTAGATATATAAATATAGTCAAATGTATACAAAACTCATAAAATTTGAAATCCATGACCTCAAATGTTCAAACAAATATGAAATATCAAAACAATAACTACAAGTCTATGGCTCAAAGGAGTTAGCATCCTTCCTACAAAGGCATCCAAGGTGGGTCCTAGATGATGTAGCAACTGCAGCCATAGTCTCTGCTTGTGACTCCATCCCACCCTCACCAACATTAGTTGTGGATGTGTTTGCTCGTGCTTTAGCCTCCTCCTCTGACATGGATATAGCCTCAACCCCTCTATCTACTTGGTCAACCCAATCAAGGTCCTCATCACTAACACAAGTATACATTGATCATATAAGTATAAACACAAATTGTAGCTAAGCTGCTCAAGGAAATAGCACACTTAGATAGATAGTCAAAGACTCAAATGTATACAAAACTCATTGACTATGAAATCCATGACATCAAATGTTCCAAAAAAATATAAAATATCAAAATATTCAAAACAATAACTAGAAGTCTATGGCTTAAAGGAGCTTGCATGCTTCCTACAAATGTGTCTAAGATAGGTCCTAGATGATACAACAACCATAATCTCAAGTATCAGGGCAATTGCCCTAATGGGTTTGAGGGGTAGTGCCATTTGTGGGGGTCTAGGCGTAGTGCCTCTAGTGGGGTTGAGGGGCAACGCCCCTTGTAGGGGTTTGGGGGCAACACCCCTAGTGGGGTCAAGGAGCAGTGCCCCTTGCGGGGGTTTGGGGGCAACACCCTCAGTGGGGTCAAGGGGCAACGCTCATTGTGGGGGTCTAGGGGTAGTGCCCCTTGTGGGGCTCTGGGGGTAGCACCCCCAATGGGGTCAAAGGGCAACCACACTCGACTCGGGACTTGTCGAGTCTTGGCGAATCCCGTTTCAATGGCTTTTAGTAACTTTTGTTTATGCTTCAGTTTGTTTTAGCATCTTACGGCTATTAGCTTTAGTTTGCTTCAATTAACGATGGTTTCTTTTTAGAAACATCGTTTTGTAATTTTCTTTATAAGGAGTTTTTCTCTCCTTTTGTAAAATACAAAATAATGAATATCGAATATCAATTAACATTTCATGGTATCAGAGCTTAGGCTCAACCTTTTTTGGCAAATTTTTTAGAAATAAAAATTCATTGTTTTCCTAAGGAATTTTTAGAAATTTCTTAGATGTTTTAGTTATAGAGAATTTTGTGAGCCGATTTTTTATAATTGAAGGGTTTTTTTCATTTGAAAAATCGTGGTTTTTCTGCAAAGAATTTTTGAGGGTTTCTAAGGTGGCATTTTGAAGAAAATCGCACCTCTTTTCTTATGCAAATTGCGGCTCCTTTTTTTGATGGATATTCTTTGTTCGAGGCTGAGACTTGGGGATTTAATGCGGCGGATTTTCTTCCTAAAATTCGTGGATTTTAGTCATGCCTTTTTAAAGGGTTTTTTCCACAGGATTTCCAGCCATTTCGTGGCGAAATTTTTGAGTTTGTGGGGCACACAAATTTTTGTGCGATTGGTATTTGTTTCCCGCATGCATCGTGAAATTTTTTGAGGATTTTTCGTGGGCCCTTTTTTATTTACTTTGGTGTTCTTCATATCTAGTGCGACTTGCAACTCATGATTTTTGGTTTTGATATTCACAGGCATTTTATGGGAATCTTGTGATCTTTTCTCAGTCTTTTCAATTGTTTCTTGAAAATCGTGACTTGCAGTTGTATTTTTTGGGTGTTTTATATAGTTTGTGGGTTGAAGATTGTTTTTTCTAAGAGTTTTTTTTACAACAGGTATTTCTAAGGTTTCTTCTATGGCAGATTTTTGATCAATTATGGACATTTTTCAAGATTGTGGGTTGTCATGCTTGTTCTTGCCAGGGCTTTTCTGCTACGACTAGGGTTTCAACAAAGTTTTGAGACTTCTGATGCTTTTTTGACAATTTTTCTTTGTAAAAAAAAATTGAGCCAATTTTTTGATAGAATTTTCCTAGCAAAGAGTTTTTCAAAACAAAAATTGAAATTTTTTTATAAGAGTTTTTGAAATTTTTTCTATAAAATTTTTGCTGCTTTTCAAAAGTTTTTGAGGATATTTTTTGAAAAATCTTACCTTTTTAGAGTTTTCGAAGGTTTTTATCTAAAAAATATTGCTATCAATGAGCCTCCTTTTTAGACAATTTTTGAAAAAAAAATCGTAAGTTGTGCCAGCTGATTGTCTAGAGTTTGTGTCAGCTTATCACGGAATTACGTCGGTTTTCGTGCTTTGGAAAATGGGATGGATAGTGTCTTTGTCCAATGTTATTTTGGAAAATACGCATAGGTTCAATGGAAAGAATTACAACACGTGGAAGCAGAGGATGCTTACCATCTTTGAGTATTGATGTCTGGTTGCGCTTGTTCTAGGTACAAAAATTCATCCCACAACTGTGGGGAAGGATCAGGACAAGTATGATGGAGATATGAGGGAGGCAGTTATGCTTCTAAAATTATCTTTCACCGATGAGATTTACCAAAAATACCATCTAGTAAGTCTGCTATGAAGTTCTAGAAGCATTTGAAAGATCTTAATGAGACCTCAGACAAGGCAAATAGATATTTCTTTGGCCTAAAAAGATGACTCACATCCCATCCAGAATACAAGTGACCTAAGCAAGCACATATTGCTAATTTTATTTGTGCTATTATTGGATCTTTGAACTTGGGTGTGAGGAGATTTTATGAGAGACAAGGTAGAACTCTTCCTAATATTGCCTAGCCCAGGTTTATTAGCTTAGGCCAATCACATATTGATGTGTTGTGGGCCCTTCATGGTGATTGATCAGAGTGTTGATCCTTCTCTATTGCACAATGCAGACTTGTGACAACCCCAACCTAGGTCCCCATTTCCTTGTTGATGTAGGTTTTTATTTTGCTAGTGGGCTAATTTATTTTCCCTTAGTCCTAGGTTTTTTCTACACTTTTATTAAGCTTGTTTAGGATAATAATGTGAGTTTATCATTTAATAACTAGGAGATAAGTTATGTGGCATCCCCTTCCTTAAAGGGTGGAACACTTTCCACGTTTGGTGGTGCATATCCACTTTTGGTGGTTAATTCCCATTGGTTGGATTTGCCACCTTCATCATGTCCTTAGTTCTATATAAACTCACTACCCAACTTGTATTTGCATATATACTCTTGTATATTCTTGCATTGCTGCATAATTTGACATACATGCACCTTGATGTATGCAGTCATTATTTTGCAAATTTGCTTTGAGCTCCTAATGCAATCTTGTCATTTTGATCTTTTCACATCTTTTGAAATTTCGGGTTTGTAATTGTGTTATTTCATTTATAGTTTTATAGCTTATCTCTCTCATAGAAGATCTTGTTTCAAATTTCTAACATGGTATCAAAGCTTAGATTTTAAGAGTTTTGAGTACTTGGATTCTTGATTAAGAGATTGGAGTTTTTTGTAGGATCTTGTAAATTTCTGTATGCTCTTCTCTTGTATTTCAATACGATCTGGAGAATCATAAATGAATTATGAAGATCTATTAATCCTATATTTGCATGTGTGTTTTTGGTGAGATTTGGTGATTGCAGCTATTTTGGCTATAGTAGCAACATTTTTTTATTGTCCCATTGCATCCGGAGAATCATAAATGAATTATGAAGATCTATTAATCCTATATTTGCAAGTGTGTTTTTGGTGAGATTTGGTGATTGCAACTATTTTGGCTATAGTAGCAACATTTTTTTATTGTCCCATTGCATCCGAGAGGCTTGAGAAAGTCAGATTTGACTTTTGTTTCACGCAATTTGGCCAGCATATGACACAATAGCAAACAAGGGTTTGAAGCTTAGATCTAGCGAACAACTTTTTGAAGGAGCATTTTCGGCCCAAACGGACCTTGCCATTGCACTTGGATGACCCAAAGCTCCCTATTCTCATATAAAATTTGTCTATTTTAGATGAATTTGATTTTTGACAAATTTTTATTTTGGAAAGCTAGAGATGAGCACTTTCCATCCACAAAGGTTTTAAAATGAAAATTTTCCATTTTATACGAGATATTTCAGGTTGAAACTACTATTGCATTTTTCCTTAAATAGGCCATAACTTTCATCACAAAGTTTCGTGTTTTGGAAACAAATATGCATTGGAAAGGTATTGAAGAGCACTATGTAGCTACAAGGCTAATTGTTTCAGATTTTGTATCAGGTTTATTTTTTATCAAAATTTGTAATTTTGGTCATTGTGGGCCTATTGAGCATTGTATCTTGGAAAAGGCTTTGTAAACGCACTAATCACAAAGTGCCAACATTGTAATATCTTGGGGGTGATTTATGAGACTAGTGGAAAGGGGGGGTGTCTCTTGGTTTCTCTTTTGTAGTTTTCTTTCTCGTTTCATGCACTCACAAACAATCTTCTTTTTTGCCTAAAATGGATCAATCAAGAGTTCCTATATTAACACCCTACAACTATTTTGATTGCAGTGTTACCCCAAGTTTCCGAGATGGGGATGATAGGGGACAGCGAGACGAATTCCCAAGTTTCCCATTTTTGAGGCCAAATTTGCTAATGGCGGGACGAGTCCCCAAGTTTCCGATTTTTGAGGCCAAATTTGGGGACGGTAGGGGGACGGCTATATAAAATATAGGGAAAATTTTAAATATTAACATAAAAACATGGATAAAGCATGCATAATATACATTATAGAACCTTAACATATAACATTTGTGTTCAGTGTTCTTTGTCAATACTCAATACGCATTGAAAATTCAGAATTAACATACATGAATCATGATACAACCTCCAAGTTATAATTTATAAACTTATATCAAATTACATAAGGTTATTTTCAGCTCACAAATTGGGTGAACATTTGTGATTACAGTGAAGATTGCTTCACCTAGGTTTTTGATTACTTGGCACATAACAATAATGAATAGTTGAGGCTTCTGAAGGCAAAATTATTGTAGTTTGGTGGGAGTGTGGACTACTGAAAGTAAATTCAATGCTGGTATATTGTCTGATATGGATTTGAGTAGTTAAATGTTGGGAAGATTGCTACACTCAAGGAGTTTTGGGCATCAAATTACCTTAATATTCAGCCTATTTCCAATTTTGAAGAATTGTTTAAAAAGGTCAAAATCCTAAGTCTGTCTCTAAAACATGTTAGTGAACAACAAGAAAATAAATTGAAGTTTACACACTTCTAGAATAAGTTTTTGTTATTTTCATATATCTCTAATAGAGCAGCAAATATTTATCTTCAGTGTTACCCCAAGTTTTTGGGACGGGGACAGCGGTGGGACGACTATATAAAATATATAAGAAAACTTTAAATATTCATATGAAAACATGGATAAAGCATGCATATATACATTATAGAAACTTAGCATATAACATTTGTGTTAAGAATTCATTGTCAATACTCAATATGCATTCAAAATTCAGAATTCATTATGTGATATTAAACATAGTACATTGTTGCCGTCCCTTGGCCCCAAGACGTTTCTGAGACGGGGATAGGGGGATTTAGACCCGGGGATGCATCCTCGTGTAACATTGTTTATCTTGTGAGTGTTCCAAATATTGTGAAAGATATATGAAAATAATTTAAACCAACTCCTCAAAAACCAAAAAACTGAAAACTATTATATACTACTTTTTAATTTTAAAACATTCTTTGATGTTCCTCGAGACGGTTGGGGGACGACTCAGGCATCCCCGAGATTGCTGACTTTCCCCCTTTCCCCATTGGCCATTTCCTTGTTTCGGGGACGTTTCCCAGCTTTTGAAAGAAAAAGGGGACACCAAAGGTGTTGATGTTATTGAGCAGCTTCGGTCTGCACTTCCCAAGAAAGAGTGCATGAATTAAATGAATAGCCTTCGGCTATTTAATTCATGATCACTATTATTAAATGCAAAGGGCCGACCCTTCATGGTTCGCATATTCTAGTTATAGCTTGGGCCGACTTTATTATATTTGATATTTCCTTATGTGAGCCGACCTATCTTGAAGAGGCGCCTCACTTGTATAAAGGCAAGGTCAGTTTGTCATTGTTAAGACATTCATTCAAGCAAGTTCGAATATCTCTTTAAGAGCAGAATTCGCACTTTATAGCAGCAGGTCCGATTTAAAGGAAGAACATACTCATTTGTATCTAGTGCATTTAGAAGAGGTGCGACCTCTTAGCATTCATTATTGGCCATTGCTGGGCCTGAGTTGTAAGCAGATTTCTGCCATTATTCTATATTATAGAAGAGATTCATTGCTGGGTTTTTCTCCCTCAAGAGGAGGGTTTTCCCAGGGTATCTTTGTGTGTTCATTGTCTTATGTGATGCAATTCTATTAAGTGCTTTCATTATTCAATCTGATCTAAGAAACACTAACATGGTATCAGAGCGGGTGTGAAAAAGATCGTGATCAGATTTAGTGTGCAACACTTACTTTATTCTTTTTCAGTCTATCTCTTATTTCTCAAATTCAAGATGGTGAACGGTCTAAAAATCAAGGATAGACTCGAAGGGATTTCGAACTACACATCATGGAGGTTCAGAATCATGCTCACTTTGGAGGAGAATGATTTAGCTGAGTTCGTGAAAACAAAAGTTCCTGAACCTGAGGAGGAAGAAGATAAATTGCAGTGGAGGAAGAAAGACACTAGGGCAAAGAAAGTATTGGTTGATTCCGTCAAGGATCATGTTGTACCGATTGTCTTCAAGTTGGATACAGCAAGAAAGATGTTTACAACCTTGGAAGAGATGTACGAAATCAACAACACTAGTCGAGCTCTTGCACTAAAGCAACAACTTCATGATGTGAGAATGGCGAAAGGAGAATCTGTCATTACATACTTCATGAAGATTTCAGAGATAAGAGATCAGCTCTCTACTATTGGCCACATGATTGATGATAAAGACCTGACTATGCTTGCTCTCAATGGTCTTCCGCTTTCATGGGAGGCGTTCATTCAAGGAATTAGTGCAAGATCTGAACTTCCCAAGTTTGATCGATTGAGGATTGACTGCATCCAAGAGGAGTCAAGACTAACAGCAAGGGGAATTGGTCAAAGTTCAAAGAATGAAGATTTACAAGTTCTTGCCTCTCATTCATCAAACAAAGGAAAAGGCTTTAAGAAAGGATTCTTCAAGAGGAATCGAGGAGATGGAAATGATGATGCTCCTGCCTTCAAAAGGAAACAAGACATGTCCAAGATTCAATGTTTTCGTTGTGATAAGTATGGTCACTTTGCAAGGGTTTGTCCTCAACGACCTAAGCATCAAGTTGCCACTGCAAATGTTGAAGAAGTCGCTCCACAAAAGGACTCCAGTGATTATTTGTTTTATTCAGCTTTGTCTAGCAATGTTTCTACCGACTCCAACACTTGGCTGATTGATAGTGGTGCTTCTAGGCACATCACCGGTTTCAGGGGCACCTTTCAAACTTAGTGGAAAGCAACTCCAGTGATCAAGTTGTTATTGGAGATGATGCTAGATATTCTGTAAAAGGGATTGGAAATTCCACTCTTCACTTGGATTTTGGGATTTCTTTGGAGTTGAATGATGTACTGTTCGTGCCAGGGATAAAGAGGAACCTTGTTTCAATTTCAGCATTAGAAGACAAGGGTTATCAAGTTGCCTTCTCTAAAGGCAAAGTTCTTATATGGGCAAAGAACTCCAGCTTCAAAACTGCTCAAGTGATTGGAGTTAGACATGAATGTCTTTACAGCTGTGCACTCGTCCTCTTCAAGCGCTTGTGCATAACAGTACCAGCATGTGTGATCTTTGGCATCGAAGATTGGCTCACATTCACTTTCGTGCTCTACCTATCATGGAGAAGATGGTCACCGGTCTTCCGAAATTCGATCAAGAACATGAAGGTACATGCAAGGGATGTGCCCTAGGCAAGAACACAAAAGGTACGTTTCATTCCAGTGAAAGTAGATCTAAATGTATTCTTGATCTCATTCATTCTGATTTATGTGGTCCAATGTCTATTGCATCATCTAGTGGTTTCTTGTATTATATTATTTTCATTGATGATTACTCTAGAAAGACTTGGATTTATTTCTTGAGATCTAAAGAATCAGAAGAAGTATTAGAAAGATTCAGAGAATTCAAAGCACAGATTGAAAATCTGTCTGGGAAAAGGATCAAGGTATTGAGATCTGATAATGGTGGAGAATACACTTCTGGCACATTTCGTGACTTTTGTATTGAAGCAAGGATTAAGAGGGAGCTTAGTGTTCCCTATAATCCACAACAAAATGGTATTGTTGAAAGAAAGAATAGGTCTATTGTGGAAGCAGTGAAAGCTATGATCTATGATCAAGACTTACAAATCTCTCTTTGGGCTGAAGCATCAAGAACAGCCATCTATGTTCAAAACAGGAGTCCCCACAGGATCTTAGAGAACAAAACTCCTGAAGAAGCATTCTCAGGCGTAAAGCCTGAAGTTAGTCATTTGAGGATCTTTGGCTGTCCAGTCTATGTTCATATTCCAAAGGAAAAGAGAACAAAGCTAGAGCCTTCTGGGAAGAAAGGAATTCTTGTAGGCTACAGTGAGACATCAAAGCTTACAAGATATACATTCCAGGACAAAAGTCTATTAAGATTAGTAGAGATGTCACATTTGAGGAAGATGTTGCTTACAGAAGATCCAAAGGTACTCCTATGGAGATTGATGAAGAAGAACCTCCTCAAGATATGGAAGTTGACCATATTCCAGAGAACCTAAACAAGGATACCTAATCTAAAGAAGATATTGATCCAGCTGAGCCTTTGGATCCTACTGATGGGCCTCTAGACATTGTGATTGGAAAGAAAAGACCTCTTTGGGCTCGTAGGACAATGCAGGAAGCAGAAAGTTTTGCAGCTCCAAGAGGAGCTTTCAGAGAAAGCAAGAGACCTCACAAGTTCTCTAGTTATGTCGCCTTGATGAGTCAGATTATTGGGTCAGAGCCTTCAAATGTTGAAGAAGCTTCTAGTCAACAAGTATGGAAGGATGCCATGACTGAGGAGTATCAGTCCATACTTAAGAACGATGTTTGGGATATAGTTCCTAGACCCAAAGACAAATCTGTGGTGTCTTCTAAGTGGCTCTTCAAGATCAAGCATGCAGCTGATGGGAGCATTGAGAAACACAAGGCTAGATTTGTGGCTAGAGGGTTCTCACAAAAAGAGGGAGTTGACTATGAAGAAACTTTTGCTCCTGTGGCTCGTTACACGTCTGTTAGAACCATCATTGCTATTGCTGCATCTAGAGGATGGAAGATTCACCAAATGGATGTAAAGACAACTTTTCTGAATGGCATAATAGAAGAAGAGGTTTACATTGAGCAACCAGAAGGATTTGAGGTGCATGGGAAAGAGTCTCATGTCTGCAAGCTGAAGAAGGCCTTGTATGGTCTTAAACAAGCTCCTCGTGCTTGGTATGAAAGAATTGATCAGTATCTTTCAAGTCTGGGTTTCTCAAAGAATGATGCAGATTCTAACCTCTACTTCAAAGTAGTAAATGGTGAAGCATTGATTTTGGTTTTATATGTTGATGACTTGATCATTACTGGTGAAGAACATCTAATTCTAAAATGCAAGAAGGAATTAGCTTCAGAGTTTGAGATGAAGAATCTAGGTCTTATGCATTACTTTCTTGGCTTAGAAGTTTGGCAAAAGCCAGATGAGATGATTCTAAGTCAAGGCAAGTATACTGTTGACATTCTCAAAAGGTTTGGTATGATTGACTGCAAACCTATGTCTACACCCATGGAGACTAATCTAGATAAGTTGAAAGAAGCTGCAGCTAGTTCAGAACCAGTGGATTCTACGATGTATAGACAGTTGATTGGTTCATTGATGTATCTAGTTAACACTAGACCTGATATCTGCTATGCAGTGAGTGCACTTAGCCAGTTTATGTGTGAACCAAAGCAAATACATCTTGTAGCAACTAAACATATCCTGAGATATTTATGTGGCACAATTGGATATGGGTTGAGATATTCTTCAAACGTGGATTTGGAGCTGCATGGTTTTACTGATTCTGATTGGGCAGGATGTGTCTCAGATCGGAAGAGTACCTCTGGTTGTTGCTTCAGTTTGGGGACTGCTATGATCTCCTGGTGTAGCAGGAAACAGTCTTCAGTGGCCTTGAGTACAACTGAAGCAGAGTATATAGCAGCTTGTGTGGCAGCTCGTGAGGCAGTGTGGCTTCGTAAGCTCCTTGCAGGATTGTTTGGACAATCAATGGAGCCTACTATTATACACTGTGATAATCAAAGCTGTGTGAAGCTATCTGTCAATCCCGTGTTTCATGACAGAACAAAACATGTTGAGATCAAGTACCACTATATTAGAGATATGGTGCAAAGGAAAGCTATACAGTTGAGGTATATCAGCACTGAAGAGCAAACGGCAGACATTCTCACCAAGCCTCTCGCCAGGATTAAGTTTGTGTACTTCTGAGAGAAACTTGGTATGGTGGAGAATGTAGCCTTGACTGAGAAAGAGTCTCAGTAATCAATGATCCTTGATTGATAATGCAATTCTTTGCTGAGAGAGAGTTGAGGTGCAAGCCCTTGATAATGCAATTCTCTGCTGAGAGAGAGTTGAGGTGCAAGCCCTTGATAATGCCCTTGATAATGCAATTCTCTGCTGAGAGAGAGTTGAGGTGCAAGCCCTTGATAATGCAATTCTCTATTGAGAGAGATTTGAGGTGAAAGCCCTTGTTTCCACCCTCTGGGAGAAGCTATGGTGGATGTCATGTGTGTGACTCCATGACAACATCACGTGAGGGAATCCGTGATGATTTTATTTATACCATCTATGGAAGTAGCCATAATGGTTAATATCACGTTGAGGTGATATTCTATTTTGTTTTCATTCTAATATGATGTGTCTTGTGCAGATGGAAGTTCATCCCTAGCTGAGAGGGAGTGTTGATGTTATTGAGTAGCTTCGGTCTGCACTTCCCAAGAAAGAGCGCATGAATTAAATGAATAGCCTTCGGCTATTTAATTCATGATCACTATTATTAAATGCAAAGGGCCGACCCTTCATGGTTCGCATATTCTAGTTATAGCTTGGGCCGACTTTATTATATTTGATATTTCCTTATTTGAGCCGACCTATCTTGAAGAGGCGCCTCACTTGTATAAAGGCAAGGTCAGTTTGTCATTGTTAAGATATTCATTCAAGCAAGTTCGAATATATCTTTAAGAGCAGAATTCGCACTTTATAGTAGCAGGTCCGATTTAAAGGAAGAACATACTCATTTGTATCTAGTGCATTTAGAAGAGGTGCGACCTCTTAGCATTCATTATTGGCCATTGCTGGGCCTGAGTTGTAAGTAGATTTATGCCATTATTCTATATTATAGAAGAGATTCATTGCTGGGTTTTTCTCCCTCAAGAGGAGGGTTTTCCCAGGGTATCTTTGTGTGTTCATTGTCTTATGTGTTGCAATTCTATTAAGTGCTTTCATTATTCAATCTGATCTAAGAAACACTAACAAAAGGATCGTCCCCTAGCCGTCCCCTTGTACCTGGGACGTCCCAGGGACATGGACGAGCCATTTTGGGGGGGGGGGGGACGCGTCCTCGGGTTTACCTATTTGATTGGAAAAGTAAAAAGTCTATCCACTTGAAAAAGCATGGATTGCATAGGGTAAAAATGGGACTAGAAACTGAACCAACAATTGATGTAGAAAAGACAAAATGGTTTAATAAGTGTGATGAAGCATTTTGGAACTTTATGTATGTCTGTATCTCTAGATTTACTCTTTCATGTTGAATCTTTGTCTACACCAAATGAAGTTTGGACAACATTGGAAAAACTCTTTGGTACACAAGATGAATGAATAGGTCATCAATTGGAGAATGAGCTAATAGGTTTAAGTCCTTCAAGTTTTGATACAATACAAGACTTCTTCACCAAACTAAAGGCCATAAGATTGCCGTGGAATTGAGAAAGATGATAAATAATTGATCTTAAGTATTCTCTCTAAACTTGGTCCAGATTATTTAGTCTTTGTTTCTACATTCTATGCCACTAAAAGTGCCTTAGGAGCTTCCTACAAAATGGCTTCTCTTGATGTGTTTGCTAATGAACTCAAAAAAGAAGAAGACAAGTTGATTCAAATGGGCATTATCAAATCTTCTAAGTCTCATGCTTTGGTTGCAAGTCAAGGCACTAAAGATCAGAAAGATAATGGCAAACAAAGTAAGAAACAAAAAAATCAAGGAGAGAATGCTTCAAATGTATCTTCATTTGTTTCTAATGTAGACAATAGACCTTAAAATCAAGGAAAATCTAAGAAGGAGAATGTTAAATGTGCTTATTCTAAGAAACTTGGTCATGATGAACATAAATGTATGAAGAAACAGATTGATCACCTCACATGTCTTCTTGAGAAGAGTAACATGACTTAATTGTCGGGGACCATCATCTTTTGAATCCTCCTAAGCTACACTTAAGGGGGTGTTGGTGTAGGTTTTTATTTTCCCTTAGTCCTAGGTTTTTCCTACACTTTTATTAGGCTTTCTTAGGATAATAAAGTGAGTTTATCATTTAATAACTAGGAGATAAGTGATGTGGTGTCTCTTTTCTTAAAGGGTGAAAACACTTTCCACTTTTGGTGGGTATCTCCACTTTTGGTGGTCCATATCCACTTTCTATATAAACTCACTATCTAGCTTGTATTTGCATATATACTCTTGCATATTCTTGCATTGCTACATAATTTGACATACATGCACCTTGATTTATGCAGTCGTCATTCTGCAGATTTGTTTTGAGCTCCTAATGTAATCTTGTCATCTTGATATTTGCACATCTCTTGGAATCTTGGGTCTATAATTGAGTTTTTTCATTTACAGTTTTATAGCTTATCTCTCTCATAGAAGATCTTGGTTATTTAATCTATTTCAGATTTCTAACATTCCTTTCTCCTCTTGATCAATGCCTAGGATGGGAGTTTCTTTCACATGACCAGTTGTAATATTTGCAATGTTTTTTAATATTTGTGCTGTGTGTACCATCTGTAATTCATGTTGACATGTCTCCCAACATAAGTGGGGGTATGTTTGGAGTTCACTCCTAGCATAGTCTTTTGTACTCAGTTCTTAGTGTGGAGTATCATTTTACAAATTTTTAAGGCTACCCATATTATTGTAACCGAATGTACTTGTCAAATCGCATTGACATACATTAGTCACTTGTGAACATTAATATGATTTGTTTCTTTATTTTCCCTACATTTTAAATATCAAAACTAATCTTGTTTATTTCTATTTTTATGGAAAAAGACACCTTGATTGTTTTTTGTTTTTTCCTAAGTTATCGGTTTGGTTCGGGCAGATTTTTTTTCTGGTGTTGGGTTTGTTTTGGGTTCGTCCATACAAAAACATATAAAAATTATATAGATGACTTTTTTTAATAAATAAAAAATAAATATAATAAAATAAAAATAGATTTAATATCCATTTAAATTAAAATTAAAAAATATAATTATGATTATAACTTTTATTAATATTTATATTTGTATTAATATACTTAAGAACTAATTAACATTAATTATTATCTTTAATTAATATTCATATTATTCTTATTTTTGACCAAGCTTGTTTTAATTCGTATTTTTAAAATTTAAATTAATAAATTACTAATAAATATTATAATATATAAAATTATAAATATTTAAATTAATAATATAATATAATATATAAATATTGAATATTTTAATATAAATATTATCTCCATATCATACTAAAATTAAATAATAGAGATCATATTAAAATAAAAATATTAAAATTTAAATGTAATTGTATTAAATATAAAATATTAATAGGTCTACTACACCTAGAGCTCAATTAATATCGATCGAGCAGGGTGGGCTTTGGGTAGATCGGGGATGGCAAAAACCATAGTTTTGTGTTGTCAAATGAAGATCAGTCCCCTCAAATTATGCCAACAAACAAGAACTAATGTCCGCCAAGGAAATCAATTTGAAGGACTACATTCGACAAATATTGACGAGAATTCCCCCATTCATGAACGTCGAGGCTGTAGAACTGATAGAGCCTGTACTCTCGACTATTAGAGAATGAAAAAAATAGAACGAGGGCATTAGGAAGGTCTCAATCCTCAGTGCCGAGCAAAACAAAATGAAAAAAGTAAAAGAAATTCCACGGGTCGGAAGTCAATATCAGAGAAAATGGTTCAGGATTCGCTATGGGTTCGTCCGACTCTATTTGGTACAAACCCACAGGTGTTTTATCGAACCCTGAAAGAGCCCAGGCCAGACCGAACCAAAATCTTGAACCGGGTTCGAATCGGACCCGAACCTAGGGCTTCTAGTTGACGAACCGATAAGGTTTTTTCCTGTCTATGTACATTTTCTTCTATCATTGGATAGAGGTGCAATCTAGACTAGTAAGATGCACATGAATCAGCTCAACCTTTCCCTTTAATCTTTGACTGCCAAAATAGACTGTTTACCTCACGGAGTGTTTATATCGACGTACTACGTACACAAGAAGTAAACGGAACTATATGTAATACACAGAACAAAACAATACAATATGCTAGAATCATGAGATGTTTGTTTTCATTTCCAGTAAATATCACCATGTACAATCACAAAGTATTCCCGTACTATCAATCATGGACTCATAATCATAATGACAATAGTAGTGTTTTTTTCCTGACTACAAAAATGAGTACATATAACGTTCGGTGATTGGTTGAGCAACCAACCGTCGTGGCGTTCCATAACACCCTGCTACAACTAATCGGGACTTAATTACCCGAATGTACATGCCAATAATTATTCTTACTAAGACTATAGTTTATCGAATTATAATAACTTGGCCAACTACGGCCGACGACACTAAGGATATTTGACCACTTACATAGACATTGGAAAAGAGGTCAAGCATTATTTGCTTGTAGTTTTTATTGTCTACTGCTGTTCTCTTGAGTTCATGATTTAATTTTCGTCATCTGTGGACGTTAATATATTGCTGCCCTCTCCAGTTGCAGTTTTCCAAATGATATGTTTTAAGGATCTTTCCAGTGACAGCCCTGGGATATAACCATTAACTTAAAAATAATAATTTTATCACTCCATGACATCTAATAATCATTTCTAGTTGTCACACATAATTTTTTGGTTTTCTTTCTCTAATTGTCTACTTGTTATTTCTACAATTTTATGCCATTTGTATAACTGATCCTTGCAAAGCTGAAAATGCACACAAACAGTTTCTGTCAAAGTTGTAGATGCTTCTTAAACTGAGTATTGAAAATGAAGCACTCTTCTGAAAAGGGTTTAAATTGAACAGCCTTTTAGTGCCATCTCGGGTGAAAGTGTTTTATGACATACCATTTAGACATTGCATATAATTTGCTACTGTAATTTAAAGTTATTACTGGTAAAGATCATTACATAGATGTCAAATCTCTAGCCATACTATGTACACAAAATTTCACCACATGAGCCCGTTGAGCCTACAAAAATGCATTTGGTGGTGCTGCAATTGCTACCTATCGTCCATAGATATAAATTAGTTCTACAATCTATAGATTGATTTTTTGATTATTTAATTGCTTATCTTGTTTTTACCTTGACTGATTGCAAATTGATTTACAATTGTGTGTGTAGATATTTATTTTCATTGTTCAATTGTAAATAAGGAAAATTTAATATCCTAATGTTCTCGAGACATCAAAGTTGAGATACAAGCTACAACATTTATTAGCAATTAATTCTGGTAGCTACTTTGGTGCAGGTAGCTGCTTCGCCAGATTTAATTATTGCATATGTTGACTTTTTTCTTGGAGGAGATGAAAAGAGGCCAGACCTTCCTCCTCGCCTCAAGCAGAGATTTCCTATGTGTATCATTTTTGGGGGGGATGGAAGCTATATGGCTCCTTACTCTCTTCATAGTGATAATCTACTGACAAGTCTTTTGGGACAGGTCTGTGACAAATATGTAAAGCTAAGATCATTTCTTCAGACTTAACTAGTGGTTATTATCATTACATATCTCAAGGGAACAGTAGGAGCTCTATTTTGCACTTATTAAATATTTAAATATTGATAAGTCATAGGGAAGGCCACCATTGCCTGGTTAAGAACTTATTTGTTTTTCACTGTTTTTTCCTGTTATGGCAGTCTGTTCCAGCAACAGTGTGGTATCGGTTTGTTGCTGGTTTGAATGCATATTTGCGTACAGTGCGCCAAGGTTGTCTCCGTATTACTTTGCTGCCAGTCATAAATTGGCTTGGCACACATGCAAATCCTACACTAAGCTTGCATGGCATACAGGTTGACCTTGCATGGTTTCAGGCCACATCATCTGGCTACTACCAACTAGGCCTCATTGTGATTGAGGCTGATGAAGTGCTTCAGCATACAATTCTTGCAGATGTTGGAGGCACAACGGCAATTGAGCAGTTGAGAGACTGCTATGTCCTCCCCTTTCAAATTTAAAATGTTATTTTCATGACTAAATGTTCTTTGATAGTTGAATATATGTTGATCCCCATATTGTAACTTTACATATAAAAAGACTTTTGCACAGCAGTTGCATTGTTTTTGTTCACATTGAAACATAAAAATGCTATAGTGGCAGATAAATTAGATTCTTGATTCTACTAAGTCACAGAACAATTTTCATTCCTTAGTCTTGTGCTAAAGTTTCCGTTCATTATTTATTTTTATCATGTTCAGGATACATAACACCCAGAACAATCACCAGACTGTTCGATGGCAAGAAAATCAACAGTACACTGGTTGGTCTCACAGACGGATACGTGGAGGAGTAGGTGGAGGGGTTATAAATGCAATTACTTTGCAGTCTATAGAGGATAGAAAGGATGTTTTCTTCCCTCTATCTCTTATACTGCGGAACACACGGCCTGTTGGCCACCAGGTAATTAGTGTGAATTGCTATCTATGTTCAAACTTCTTACATGTATGTCATGATATTGGTTTAAACTTTAACTTGAAACCTATTATTCGATTATTCCTTAGCTAACACTAATCTCTTGTTTTATGTTTCCTGCAGGATCTTGTGGGTCTAATCATCTCAATTTTGCTCTTAGGAGACTTTAGCTTAGTGCTGCTTACATTGCTGCAATTCTACTCCATTTCGTTGCCAGCATTTCTTGTGGTCCTGTTTGTGCTTCCGCTTGCTTTGTTATCACCTTTTCCTGCTGGTATCAATGCTCTCTTTAGTCATGGTCCAAGGAGGTCTGCAGGTCTTGCTCGTGTGTATGCTTTGTGGAATATCACATCACTCAGTAATGTTGTAAGTTCCTATTTATATTATTTTCAAATGAGTTATATGTTAGTTATCTACTTCTAGTATAGAAATTGGCAATTTCAGTTACTTTCAAACTGTTGAATTACTCAATGGTTCTAAGTAAAAGGATAGCTTATAGTGCTGAGTCTGAAGGTGCTGGGCTATACATAGATTTAATATTGAATTTGCTAGGAAAATTCTCTAAAAACCAAATTTCATGGCATAGCTCATATCATATATGTAAACTAGAAAAAGCAACATTAATGATTTCATTTGTATGTAGCCATGACTGCAGAGCCTTGACCTTGAATCTTACATGGCATGTTATGTGCTTATGCTCCCCATCTTCATTGAATATGCCTCTTGTTATAATGTAGATGATTGATCTTTATTTTGACAGACCAACAAACATACTGTTTCCTTTGCAGGTTTTCTAATTGTTAACTTTATTTTCCACAGTTAATCAATATAGTGTAGTTAGTTATATTGTTTTTCATATCTTTTTTCTCCCTATCTTCTAATTGCAATAAAAGATTTTGTTTTAATTATCTGAAACAAATAAATGGGGAAACATCCAAGAAATTCTTGTCTCTTCTAATCATAATGATGATAGAATACTTGTTGCGTGTAACTATGGGGGTCAGTAGAATTAAAAAAAATAGGAACATTGTTTCTAAATCTCAAGTCCATATGTCCCTTGGAACATTTTTTATTTTATTTTTATGCTGACATATTGTGCACACTTATTATGTATGAAGAAGGGTGGTCATTACTAATCCAAGAGACTTGCATGAGGCATGTGCCTAAGCTTTTACTACGAAGAGGAGGAGAAAAAAGAGGTTTGAAAGCAAGTATGAGACAATTCTTTACATTTTCAAACTAACAACCACAATAATATCAATTGCACAATATCATTCACATAAAATCTAACAATTATTCAACACAAGAACACACAATTTATGTGGAAACCCTCACCAGAGAAAACCACGACAAAGTATTGCTTATATAAAACTCTCTTACAAGTTTCGTAGGCACCAACCTATTGGAGTCACCAATCCCCTCAATTTGTACACACCAACCTACTAGAGACACCAATCCCCACAATTTAAAGGCACCAACTCCCACAGCTAAGAACTAACTTAGTGAGAGACACCAATCTCTCCTTTAGGAAGCACCAACTTCCAAACAAAATTCCACCTTATGAATGTTGTTTCTACAACGGATGATGGATATATTTCTCTTCACAAATCTGCATATATTTCTAATTAAAACTACTTGTAAATCTTCCTCACATCTGCTTATAATTCTGCCTTAAATCTGCATATACTCCCCTTCACAACTCTGCTTATAATATCTTCAATACTTTCCCTAAATCTGCTGCTACATACTCTTCCTTCATATGTTCTCTTCCTTCGTAAAATCGGCTGCAGTTAATCTGCTCTTGGTCTGCTAAATTTGTCATTGCATACTTCTAATCTTTCACATATATTCATGCTATAGATCTGCTCTTCATCTGCTCTTCATCTGCTCTTCATCTGCCTTTTTATCTACTGTAAATTGATAGATATTACATTATATTACTTGCACATCTCACATATATTTCTGCCCAAATGATACTCATTCTTCTTATTTGATATGTCTTCATTTCTGTGCTAGATGTGCTCATTACTCTTATGATATTACATTCAAAAACATATATACTTCATGTCTGACTTGCCTTCCTTTTATACCCATTGCACCTCTTTAACATATATTCTTGGAGGAGTCGGCCTCTTTAACACAAATAAACTTATTTTATTCTAATTCAATTTAACTCATTTAATTCCAGAAATGCCTTTTAAACTAATTCAAATCCTTTTAACTGCTGCCTTATGAACAGTAATCGCTGCTCTTTAAGACTTATTAATCACTCCATTTATCTTATTATTTTCTGCCTTTTAATAAAATGTCTTTTGCTGCCTTTTATGAATCAATGTCCTCTTATGACTCGCTGCTCTTTATTATCTTAATCGCTGCATATTAGAATTTGCTTCCATCTTAATAAGGAATCATGCTTCTCCTTAATAAACGTTGCTCCTTCATTTGTCATCAGCTATATCTCAAACTTAGGCGATTTCATATATATATTTGTCTCGGAACACATATCAAAGGGGGTCAGCCTCTTATGAATATTTCATTATGAATATGTTTTGGGTCGGCCAGCAAACATTACATTTCTCTTTCATAGTCGGTCATCATAAACTTAGTCTTGTCTTGCATATATGCCAATAAGCAAAAGTGGTCAGGCACCATTAATGCAAATGAATCTAGCTTCTTTTCATCCCTGCCTTTGTTAACGTAAAGTCTTCCCTTTAACAGCAATTAGTGGCTTTGGCCTTTCAATCCTCATTAGTGTTTTCTCAAGACTTTGACATCAATGCCAATTAATTCTTGGACAACGAATTCCTTCTTGACGTCAATGACAACATTTGGAACAAGCAATCCATATCTTTATGTCAAAGATGCTATTTTTTATGAAAAGGGCTAATGAGTATAGGTGGTCAAGGATGGAGTCAAGTACATAATCAAAGGACACTAAATTAATGGAAAAGTAGCCATGGGGAATGCTAATCAAGCAATTAAATTAATTCAAGAAAGTAAACTGTTTTGTTTAGTTTTTCTTAAAAATATGAATGAAGACGGAATTGGCATATCTACCATGACCTATTTCAAAATTGAAAGGCCTGTACAACGTCTTTTTTTTAGGAAGTGTTTTAAGAATTGAAAGGATTGCCACCAAGAAGGGAGGTGGAGCATGAGATTCAACTCCTATGAGAATCTCCTCTACGAAACATTGACTTGTATTGATAGTCCCTACTTGAGAGCAACAAAGTCAAAATGGAGCTACAAGTGCTATTGGAGCAAGGGATAATTCACCTAACATTTCACCTTGTGGGTCACCCATATTGATGGTGCAAAAGAAATATGGCTTGTGGAGAATGTGCATAGACTATTGGCTTATAATAAAATTACAATTAAGAAGATATCATCTCTCAAGGATAGATGATAGTTTGGATCAACTTAGACATGTTAAATTATTTTTCTAAGTTGAGTCTTAAGTTAGGTTACCATCAAATGCGAATAAAAGAAAAAGATATTTGTGAGACAACTTTAAAAACTAAGCAATGACTTTTGAATGGTTATTACTTCCTTTTGGCTCGAGTAATGCTCTTGCTTCTTTCATGAGATTGATGAATGATGTTTTATGGGAATTCATAGATAGCTTGGTAATAGTTTATCTAGATGATAATCTAATTGTCAGTGCTAAATGGGAAGAACACTTAATTGACTTTAAGCAACTCTTGCAAAGGTTAAAAGAACAACTACTACTATTCAATCTAAATAATTGTCAATTTGACAAAGAATTATTGGTATATTTAGGGCATGTTGTAGGCCACTGATCCATCTAAAGTTGAAGCAATTGTAAATTGGTCTACACTAAAAAGTACTACAAAAACTAGGAGTACAGGGGCTGCACAATTCATGAGAAAATGTATTCCTTATTTCTCTTACATAGATGCAACTTTACATCTAATTGCATCACATGGAAAAAACTTTAATTGGGGCAATGAACATAATGAAGTATTTGAAATATTGAAGTATAAAATAAGTCATGCTCTAGTTTTAGCTCTTCCAGATATACAAAAGTCATTTGAGGTAGAAACAAATGCTAGTAAATATGCAATGGGTGTCATCTTCCTTTAAGGTGATAAGCCTATATGTTATCATTTAGAGGTTTTTACTTCAGCTGTTAGGGGTTATGCAGTTTATGATGAAGAAGTATATGCATTAATTTAGGCTATTAAAAATCGAGAGACTATTTATAAGGTTGGAAATTTATGTGTACCAAAAGCACAAAGGCTTCTATTGATGAGGGATGCACATAACTCCAAAGTGGTGGGTCTCTTTGTTGTGGGAAAAACAATGGCTCATTTGCAAAGGTATGCATATTGGCAAAACATGCAGCATGAATTAGCAAGATTTATTAGAAGTTGTAAGTTTTGTTGCACTAGTAAATCTAAGACTAGAAAAGAAGGATTGTATATGCCTTTGCTTATTTCATAAGACCATGCTAAAGTGTTTGTATTAAATTTGCAAGCATTTTACCTATGAATAAACATGGGCATGATTACTTATTTGTGGTAGTTGATAGGCTTAACAAAATGTGTATTTTAATGGTCTGTAAATGATTATGATGAGGACACGATTATGCTGGTTTGTACAATCTTTTACTTTTTAAACTAACAACCACAATAATATCAATTGCACAATATCAGTCACATAAGATCTAACAATTATGCAACACAAGAACACATGATTTATGTGGAAACCCTTATGGGAGAAAACTACAGAAAAACTTTGCTTTTATATAAATCTCTTTTTACAATCTTGGTTGACACCAACCTACTAGAGACACCAACCCCCACTACTAAGCACTGACTTAGTGAGAGACACCAATCTCTCCTTTAGGAAGCACCAAGTTCCACAACAAAATTCCTCCTTATGAATGTTGCTTCAACAACGGATGATAGACAATTCAGTCTCTTCAACAATTATACAAATCTGCTTATAACTTTTCTCAATAGATATACTCTTCTTCACTGCATATGTTCTCTTTCTCAAATCTGCATTTATTCTCCTTCACAAACTATGTTTTCTTCAATGGGTGACTAACTCTTTCTATGCCTTTATAAAATCTGATTGTGCAATGACATACATATCCTCTCTCCACAAATTTGATGCAATCTCTTTCAAGTCTGAATATACCTCTTTTAGATATGCATGTATCTCTTATATCATTTCTGGTGTATATGATTATATCTCTATCACTTAACGCTTCTCTTCCTTCCCTTCCTTATTTGATCTTCTTGCATCTCACATCTATTCTTCAAGGAATGCAGGTGTATGTAAGATGTCTTTTCTTTTCCACACTCAAGACTGCTGGTGTATAAATTATAATATATATTTTTCTACTCTTCACTCCTTTCATGAAACAAAACTCATTCCTTTTTTACCTTTATGAGTAGAGAACCTTTTGAAAGGTGATAACCTTCCAAAGAAACATGGCTCTTCTTTATTGATTGTTGTCCTTTCAAAACTAATTGCAGCCCTTTGTTAAGCGTAATCGCTGCCTTTTATAATCTTTATTGCTGCTAATTATCACTTCCTTATAATTCTGCATATTAGTTAGACATTACTTTAACTTATAATCACTGCTCTTTTAATATAAAGTTGCTGCCTCTTTGTTGACATAGAATCGCTCCATTTATCATATTAATTGCTGTCTTTTGTGAAGATTTAATCTCTACTCCATACTAATTAAATTGCTGTCACTGAAGGCTTCACAAATCGCTGTCCTTTAACATATTAATCTCTGCACTTTATAATATCATTTGCTGCTCTTAGTACCAACTAAATCGCTGCTCATTATATCTTTAATCACTGCTTTTTATACTTATCTCGATCACTCAAACCAACCGTTGCTTTCATATAAACTTGATCGCTGTCTTTGTCCACCTCATATCTTCTATAAGTTTCTGCTCGTTAAGACTTAATTGATGCCTTTATAATCATTAAAGAAGTCGACCAATATAGAGTGTGGTCGGCCAGGCATTAATCTAGTTTATTTTAACTTCTTTATAAAGGACAAATGTATCAATGGAAGTCGGCCAATTTTTGGTATTTTCATTAACTTTATCTTCATAAGTTTTGTCTTCAATCAACTTGAAATGATATGATCTTGCCCTTGAAATGTTTAGTGGTCTTTGGCCTTTATGTGATGTCTTTCTTTGATATCAACAATATGGTGGCAATGGTTGCGTTCTATAACAACAATTTTAAATTATTTATTTGGCCTTAAGCGATTTACACCTTGTATGCTTTGGCATCAATGACATTAGTTTCACTTTGACATCAATGACAACATTTCAAATAGACTATAATATGGAAAGTCAAAGAGGTAGTTGAATTGCTCTTTAACGATGTATGGGTACATTTTAGGGGCTACCTAAGTTCATTATTTCTGATAGGGATACACAATTTGTTTGTAAGTTGTGGACTACATAATGAAGTATGATGGACACCAAGCGAAGGGAAAGTACAACCTTTCACCCATAAGACTTTGGTATAACTTGTTAGGGGGTATAATAGTTAGTGTCCTAAAACATGGAATGAATCTCTTCCATATATTCAACACTCATATAATATAGCATTACATTCTTCAACCAATATGTTACTATTTGAAGTACGGTTGGGGTATTTTCCTTCTAGTTCACTTTAAGTAGACTTTGATAAGTAAGATGAAGTAGGGAAAGATAGTGAGGCGATTAAAGCATCAAAATTTGTTGATAGGATCAAGCAAATCCAAATCAAAGTAAATAGACATTTGGAAACAACACAACAAATGTATAAAGAAAGGCATCATCAACATAGGAAGGAGCACAAACTCCAAGTGGTAGACAAATATTGGCTTTCTTTAGGTAAAGAAAGACATTGCAACTTTTGTGGCAAAAGCAATTTCATATGCTGCTTTTAAAACTTTGTTAGACATTTTGCACTTGGAAATCTGTCCAATCACACTTAGAAAACCTCAAAGATGAAGATGGGTGTGATTTCAAACAATCAAATGCATCTCCTTGCAACATAGGCTAGAACCCCATTTTGACAAAACAAATTGACCATCAAAGATAAAATTGATTAAAAATGGTCAAAAAAAGCTACTACTACAACTAAGAACAAGAACTAGTTGGACCCTATAGCATCAACAATTAATTTTTTAAAATTCAAAGTATAAAAGTTGTATCCAAATGAAAAGTCCAAATCCATTTGTAGGATATACCCTCTTCTAGGAGAGATCATGGGGTCTCCCAAGCTTTCTGTGACATATCCTTTATTAATATCCATAGTTGCCAGGAGACGCGTCTTTTGCCCTCTGAGATGCGTCACGGAGATTGGTACTTGTCTCTGGTACCAAAGACGTCCCTGAAAACACCTCCAACAACATGGAAACTTGGCGTGCCATCTCCTGACGTCTCCCAACGTTTCCCAGCGGAAATTTTGGCATCTCCCGTGAAATTTAAAGCATTAAAAAATAATATGGAAAAATTTATGTCATGATATTTTCTATAAATTATTAATTTTTATTTATATTAAAAAAAGATGGCGTCTCCAAGTATCCCTGTCTCCTATTTAAAAAAAAAGCCATACCGGTACTGGTACCAATCTCCCGTACCAGTACCAGTCTCTTGGCAACTATGCTAATATCTTATGAAAAAACTTGGATGTACATGTCACTTATAATTGGAGCTGACCCTAGAGATCATAGGGTCTCCCAAGCTCTCAGTGAGATATCCTTAATAATATATCATGAAAAATCTGAGATGTACATGTCCCTTATAATTGTAGCTGACACCTATCTAGGATTTAAGGTCAAAAGCTAACCCGTAGCATCTAAATATCCTCGAATATCAATCTTTGCCTATTGACTTGAATTCCTAGGCATTCTTTGCTGTATTAAATATTTATTCCCAGTGTTTTCTAGATTTATATTTTTTTATTGTATTTAATTGGGGATGGTTGGTTGTTCTTGAGAGAAGACAGTTAGGGGATGGCGGGGGGGATGTTTCCAAGGCTCCCCTACATCCTTTGAACATCCTTGATATGAGTATGCTTGCAAAAGGGTAGGGGATGTGTCCCATGTATCATAGGTAATAAGTAAAGGTTCAAAATTGAAGGACTGATTTTTTTTACTTGATTGCTGGTTTTCTCTCCTTAAAGTGGCCTAAAGTGAAGAAAAGTGCCTCCCCTTAACACTCTTGTAGATCTCCAACTCATTCAAAAATTTGTCTTTGATGTCTTGAATGTATGAGAAGTAAAATTTTAAGGTTAAGTAGAACAGCAAGGCATGTTCTAGTTGGTGTAGTTGATTTGTTCATCTACCAACAATGATGTACAAAATGTTTTTATATTTTTTTTGTTAATGCAAAATGACCTCTTTGGCTCTATCCATGGCCTCATAGAGATAACCCAATGCAAAACCTTCACTAAAGGCTTTGCCAACTAAAAAATTGAAAAAATAATTTAAAATGATTAGAAAATTAAAAACTAATAACTAACAATGAAGAGATAATTCTCTATAAAACTTATGTTTGTAATTGTTACTTTGTTTTTTGGAAGATGGAGTAATCCATCCAAGCATTTCCTTACATGCATCTCATTGAGAGAAGGAATTGAGGAAGTTGGTGAATCATGTCACTATTGATTGCGTAAACTCTTTGTTGTTCATGTGTTTTCTCATCAAATTAAGGACCCTAGTATGGTTGTATATTAATTTGGTTATTTTTCTAGCATATTCAATCTCATTTTGGACCCATCCAATCTTGTCAATGTCCTCTGAGCATCACAACAATGTGCAACACAATGACTCCAACAAATGGTGGGATGTCTCTCTTGAATAAATCTCTCAATGACTACATATGCCATTGTGTCAATCATGATAATTTGGACAACATTTTTCACCCCAACCTCTTGGATCACCCCCTCTAATAGATTGCATAAAGTTTTAGCATTCTTGATTTTGTACAAGGTGTCCATGGACTTCAAGAACAACAATGTGCCTCTAGAAGCCACAAAAGAGTTAATAAGTACTTTGTTCTTGCTATTTGTCCATATCCATCTGATAAAATGCTGCAGCTCTTTTGTTGCCATATGTTACTCTAATCAACTACATGCCTTGTATTTTTTATGTCTTCTTCTAGCAACGGGCCACTAAAATCCTTAGCTATTAGAATCTTAAACCCGACACGAACAATTGTTAATACATTGATTAACCCTTCTTAGCATGGGCTATTTATCACATTGAAGGGTATATCAATATATTACCAAAAGTTTGTCACTTCCATCCTAGCCTCATGGTGTTTCTCTTTGTTCCAAGTGGTACCTTCAAGTCAAGGTTGTGCCCTTGTACCATTGTTATGAATGAAGAAATTTTTTGAAGAATGAAGATTTCTAAAACTTCCCTTAGTAGAGGAATGTCCAATGTGTAGGGCCAATAAATTCTTTTTGTAGATGGTTCGAGATTGCAATTCATCACCTTTGTCATTGCTTCCCTTGTCCTGTTTTGTTGCATTTTCTTCACATCAAAATTGGTAAGTAGTGCATTTGTTTCTTTCCTCGCTTCTTTGGATACTTGACAACAGAATTTCACATACTGGCCATAAATGTGAGCAAGGTGGTTAATCTATGGCTCCTTGTCTTATAGTAAACCTGCAAAATTATAGGTCACCATGCCCTTGGGCTCACCCACTGTGCCATGGTTTAATGCAGGGTGTTTCCTACCGCTGCTTTATGTTGCCATTGCTGATTTTGTACATTGAAAAAACAAAATTTCAGGAGGATTGGCCGTGAAATTTTTAAAAATAAAAATGGTAGGGAAACATCTAAAAAATAAATGAAAATGCAACACTAGTAGGGAGGGTTGAGAAATGAGAAAACCATAAAAAATTGGACAGCATAACAGCAAGGTTTTCAGCATTTGACATTTGAAATTTGAAAGATAAAATCAAGAAAGAAGAATAGCAAATACCTTTGTCAAATGCACTTGAAACTTTTTGAAATATGAGAAAAAAAATCAAGAAAGAAGAATAGTAAATACCTTTGTCAAATGCACTTGAAACTTGATTCAGTCTTTGATTTTGACCTAAAATTGCTTTCTAATCACTCCTCTTTGCTCGATTTACACTTGTGGAAAACCAAATGACTGATGAGTGGAAAGAAAAAAAAAACGATGTATTGAAGGTAGCAAAGTTCTGTTTTTAATGAAGGAGAGTTTTCCCTCTTGGACTTGTGAGTCCAAGCCCAAGACTTGGTGAGTCTGAGTGAAAATTTTGCAAGTACTTGGGCTTGACATGACGTGCAAGTCTAGTGCAAGTTTTATGGAGACCTTGCTGACTTGTGAGTCTGTGAGTCTCGGCAAGTCCTTGCATGTCCCTATGAGTTTGCAGCCATGCATTTTAATATAGGTTAATGATATTCCTTTGCCAATCTTTCATTGTTTTATGGTATAACTATATACCATACAAGGCATAAATCATGGAAAACTTGTGATTAATTGTAAATCCCCCTGTTTTGGTTATTTTTACCATAAATAAATTGTGATTTTATCATTAAATTGCTGGGAAAAAGTTAACTTAACTCTTTTTCTCCTGCAAAACCATGAAAAGTACATGATTTAATCAGCAGAATTGTGACTTGGGAGTTGTAATGATTTTTAAATGAGTTTTTACAATTTCTGCACTTAGGGGTTTTCAGCATAAAAATTGTTTGCATGGTTTTTTTTCCACAAATACAAGCTTGCTTGGTTACTACAAGCATTTTGGAGCACTGTTTGCATATCACTTTCTGACATCAAATATAGGAATTCATTAAATAAATCCATTTGTTGGGTGTAAACTTCATTTTATGTTTCATTTTATTTTCAACAAATTGATTTTATAGGTTTGAGTTTGGGTGTTTTGACATTTTTTATAATTATTATTTCTAATATTTATTTATTAACTTTAGTATATAATTTATTAATTTGTTTAATAAATTTGTTATTTATTTCTAATATCATTTAATATTAATCTTTTCACATGTTTTTAGTATTTGAGTAGTATTTGAACTCAATAGGTTTAATATTTATTATCATTAAAATTATAATATTTAGGCATGAAATAATATTTGATTATAATAATATATTTTTCAATTTGCATTTGCTTTGTTTTAATAGTTTTTAATTTGCATTTATTATATTAATATTATAACATATAGATGATTGTTGTATCCCGCTGTATCTATATTAGGGGTATCCATATCCATATTTGTGTAAAGGAAGACTTAAGAGGAGTTGTGACAACTAAAAATATTACTAAATGGTGTGCATTCACTAACATTGGATCTTTGATAACTTTAACCTTTAGTGGATATTGGAATAGATTCATAGACCATAACTCTCATTTCTACTTAACACCTAGTGTTGACAATTCTTATCACTTATGTAGACTAATCCTAATGCCCATTGTTAATGTGGGAAAATAACCACTCATCCTCAGAGTGAAGATTGAAGGCAAAGTTTCAAATTTTATAAGACTTCATATGTTTTGCTCACATTTTATTTCGTTATCATTTGGCACTAGGCATTGTGCAATGCAATGTAATCAACAATATAAACATTAACGAAAAATCTATATTCTACAATTTACTCTCTTTTTTCATTTACACTCTACATTTCCATGCTATTAAAATGCCTTTAAATTTAGAGAACGATGGGTTTTTCTCTTTTTTTTTTGCATTGTTGTACATTGTTAGCAAGAAAATTGGGGAAACACAAACCAAAGTTCGGAGCCCCAAGTACTTTGAGTGTTGTACTTTATACCCCAAACTCAATGATATAAAGGGATTAATGGTTTGATTCATACAGAGGATTAACTAATCAATTATAGATTCATAGAATGCTAGATAACATCATATATATAGAATTTCGGTATCATTATATTATTTATATCAATGGAGTACATTCATATATCTTCCCCTATACTCTGTACATCTTTCTCTTCTTCTTACATATATTCTCTCATACATACATTCTTATACAAATATCTTCTTACATATAATTTCATATACACACTTGTATATCCATCTCTCTCTTTCTATTCATACTTTCGCTATACATATATCTATGGGATGGGACATGACCCATCTATCCTATTCCTACCCTAGAGGGTATCTTTTGAATCTTATGGTCCACAAGTTCTTTGTGGCAAGATGTGGTAGGATTTGCTTGGCGGTGTTTGAACTGTTGTTGTTCTTGCCAACATCATCCCCCCTTTCAAAATGTGCTTGTCCTCAAGTCAACTCTACTTTATTGGACGAATATCCTTATGTACCTCCTTGAGTTTAGAAAAGTGTTCTCCCCTAGTGTTTTGGCTAAGTGCAGCTGTTGGGTCTAAACTTGGATCTATAGTAGCAGCCACTCTTCCTTCGGAAGTGTTTGGGGAATTTGGATCTTTTGTGCTAATTGTTGTGCTTCTTGGAGGACTCCTGTGATGTGTGCTAACCTTAAAGCTTAGTACTTCCATCAGTTGGTAGAATCTATTCTGGCTTTTATCCCTTTGATCCTATAATTGTTGAAATTGGGCATGTAGTGCTTCTATCTGTACTCGAGATACCTGAGATTGGCCATCTGTATCATGGAGGGCATTATATACTGTGGCTCTCTGAAGTATTTGAACTTCTAGCTGATCCATTTGAGCCTTAATCGGAGCTATCACTGTTGGCCATTGCAGACAAAATTGGTAAAGTACATTGAGATCCCCTACAATATTCTTTAGTTTGTCAATTTGTGACTCTAGGGCGGAGTGTGCGGTTGCACATTTCTTCCTTTCCTCATCAATTATGGCCTTCTGGTGCTTTGCTTGAACTTATTGTCTTATTGTTTTCTTTTGTAGTTGGTCACCCCCCCCAAAAAAATTTTAAAAATTCAACTAGCTTGCCAATGGTTGGGATGAGTTCCCTTAGAGGTGAGGGAACTTGCTTTGGATATCCTTCATTTCCTCTAGCTGATTAGAGTTCTCCACATGATGTTTCAATATTTCCTCTCATGTTGTTTGGTGTAGGATTTCTCCTAATTGGAATTTGTTTATGGGTGAGATGCTCCCAATATCTACTTGTGATCCTATTAGTAGAATTTGGAGTAGTTGCGGAGATGCCACTGGTTGGATCTGTTGCAACCAACTATAATGATAACATGCTCCCTAGAGTGAGATGCTTGCAATATCTACTTGTGATCCTACTAGCATAATTTGGAAATTTACACTTAGTCTATAGCAGTAGGGCATAACCAATGATTGTACAGATCTCACGAGTAGCCCAATTTCAAGCAATTATAGGATCAAAGGGATAAAATCCACCATCAGTTACATCTAAATCGTTTTAGGGGTAAATCACACCACCAATTATGACTCCAACAAACAATAGAAGTCCCTCTAATTTGGTAGATCACAAATGAGACTAGCCAAGGAAGGACAATCATGGGTTATACCCTACTGCTACAGGTTAAGTGTAAATTTCCAAATTTTGCTAGTAAATTTCCCTTGGTTGGGTTAAACACCTTAGCTCGATAAAGATCAACCACCACTCAAATTAACATGTGGGGAGGTTATGTAACACTGTTAACGAACATAAATTGATCCATGACAAGATGCATAAACCAATAGTTATAGCTATGGATCACAACTTAGATGCACATGCTTAGAAAAGTTCATGAGTGATTTCTAGTATTGTTAGAAATAATATATATTAGAGTCAACCCTCTAGAGTATATTTTTAGGGAATTGAGGGTATAGGGTATAGGGTTTGGGGTTATGGGTATAGAGTTTAGGGTTAAGTCTCACATCTCCCCCTCTCTACTCTCCTCCCCATTTCTATTGTTCCCTATCTCACTTCTCTCTCTCCTCTAGATCTCAATTACTATTCGACTACTTTTGTGTCTTTAGTCCACTAGAGATAATATATATTAGTCATATATTTCTTTTTAGGGGTGAGATGCTCCCAATATCTACTTGTGATCCTACTGGTAGAAATTGGAGCAGTTGCAGACTAAGTTACCGAGTTCGGCCCTGGGAGGCCCGGGTTCGAAATTCGGGTCTGGTTCGCCCTAATTCGCCTAGGGTTCGAAAATCTGCCTGTGGGTTCGAACCGGGTTCGGAACCCGGACTGTGGGTTCGACCAGGGTTCGAATTTTTCGAACCCGGTTCGAACCTGGGTAGAATTGAGCGCCCAGGCGGACGGAAAAGCAGAAATTTGAATTTTTTTAATAATATTTCGAGTCTTTGTTGACTTTTTAGTATTTTTTTATTCTTTCTAACCCTAATATGTGCCTCTAAAACATGAAATAGGTAAAGTGATAGTCATTTACCAATTTGTGAATGAAAAAAAAAGATCTTTTGCCTCCATTGCTGAACTTTCTCTTTTGCTTGCACAAGCTTGAATAGACTTGAAGATCTTTTATGTTTGAACTTTGATGATTTGAGTATAAAATGGTGGTGTATTTTTCATTTTTGCTATGTTATTTAACTATTAATATGGTGGTGTATTCTGAACTTAATTACTGCTGCAAATCTGTCTATATTTCTGATTTTTATATGTTTTTGTATTACCGAACCCAAAACGAACCCAAATCGAACCCAAATCAAAAAAAAAAAAAATCTTGAACCGGCGAACCGGGTTCTCGAACCCGAACCTGAACCCAAAACCGAACCGGTAACTTAGGTTGCAGAAATGCTACTGGTTGGATCTGCTTTTGTTTTGTTTCAAATTCCTTAATGGACTGCATAGAAGAGGTTGCAAAGGAGGAAGGTGTTTCAAACTGTGGAGGATGAGAAGATTGTTCTTGCTTTGAAGAAGTTTTATATTTTGCTTCTTCCTCACACAACTTTTGATAGGTTTTTTCTATGGCCTCCTTGATCTCTTGTTGGACCGTTTGAGTGATCTCTGGTTTCTCTATCTTTAGTTTGTCTAACCTCTGCTTAGACCAGAGTTCTTTGGTCTGTATTTATGTTATCCTCTGCTTCTACGAAAGTGTAATTGTAGGAGCTAATTCCCCAATGGCCAAATCTTTTAGTTTTCCTCTTCCTTAGTTGCTTTCTCTCTTTTCTTTTTGAGTGCGGTGGTCAAGGAGTCCCAAAATTGAACAATTAGGTCCTCCAATGATGTGTTGGATGCTACCTTATACTTGATTATTGCTCTCTGTGATAAATTTATTTGGAATTGCCATATTGGGATATTTTGGGAGGGTCATATCTAGGACTTCTTTTTGGAATAGATCGCTATACAATTGATCTTCATCTACTAGTGGTGAAAATTCAAGGATAGGTGTGTCCTTTGGGAGAGAGGTGTACTCTGGTATTGCTTGCTCCTCCTCTTCTATATCTACTATTTGTGGGGAGACCTCCCATCGTGCTTTCTCCTTCCTTCACTTTGGTTTTTTCTCCGCACTCATTTGTAGGAGGGCCTTTGTTGCTTCTTCTTTTGATTGTTCTTTCCAGGGAGGTGTGGTGGTGAGTCTTCTCTTCCTTGGTTTGCTACTTTTTCCTTGTGAATGTTCTACAAGGGGAGTGCCTATATGGAGCTGTTCGGAGTGGATGTCCTTTGTTCCTTTCTCTCTTGCATCGGTAGACCCCACTTCTCATGCAACTTCTCCCAATTTTTCTTGAAGTGTTCTTTTGGTTTATTTTTAGCCAAATTATTCATGTACTCCCAATAGGTTGTCAATTTTTCAGCTTGCGGGTCCTTGGGGAGGTTGAGGAGTGTGGAGGCATAGGAGTGGATCTCTACATGTGTCACCTCATTTAGGAGCCAGGGTATCCAAGATGTTCTAGGCTCGATCGCTTCCATGAATGTATAATCCTTGTCTACTAGGAAGACGAAATCTTTGATGTACTTGTAGATCACCTCATAATAGATGTGCTTCCTAGCTTGTAACTACTGTTGAAGGGATTTGAAGAAAACCCCAATAGGTTGTAGTGTAGGATGTGTAGTAATGGAAGTGCTTAATATGATCCTGAATTTTGGCTGCAATGGGTCGAGTGGTGTCCCATGTTTTTCCTTGAAGAATAAATCAGTTACGTGAGCTGCAGTATATGATGCTGAAATAGCAAAGAAATGTGCAAATTTGGTTAGCCTATCAACCACGACATATATGCAATCCCTACTTTGCACCTTAGGTAACCTAGTGATGAAATCCATGGAAATACATTCCCATTTCTGATTAGGAATGGGTAAGGGCTGAAGTAGACCAGCTGAATAAGTGTGCTCATTCTTATTATGCTGGCAAGTGGGACACTCTTTGACATACTTAAGGACTTCTTTTTTTAGTCCTTTCCAAGTAAATCTTTCCTAGATTTGCCTGTAGGTCTTGAAGAAACCCAAGTGACCAGCCATGGGTGCATCATGAAAAGTGCTCAATATCTTCCCTTTAAGCTATGAAGTAGGCACCAAATAAATCCTCTCCTTATAAATGATCATCTCATTGAACACTATATACTTGCCATCGTGGATAGTGCCTTCTATGATTCTTTTTGCCCAAGAATCCTTAGCATACTCTACTAAAATTAATTCTCTCCAATCAATGACAATCTCAACCAGAGAACATAAGCGAGGCCTCCTAGAAAGTGCATCGACAACTACATTCTTCTTCCCCTTGACATATACAATGTCAAAATCATATGCTTAGAGTCTACTAACCCACTTTTGTTGCCTGTCATTAAGGTATTTTTGGTTCATGAAATACTAAATGCTATTGTTGTCCGTTTTGATAAGAAATTTACCCCCCACTAGGTATGTTCTGAATTTGGCCAAGGCATGCATGATGGCCAATATCTCCCTATCATAGATAGAGTAACTCCTCTCCACACCTCTTAGTTTTCTACTCTCAAATGCTATGGGGTGCTTCTCCTGCATCAAAACAACTCTAATCCCCTCCCCTGAAGTGTTACAATCTACCTCAAAAGGTTGCCAACACAGGACATGAAGACATCAACTGTTTGAAGCATAGTAACGAGACTCGGACTCGGCTCGGACTCGGCTAGGGCGACTCGACTCGGGACTCGGACTCGGCGCAGACTCGGCAAAATGAAAAAAAGTTGAAAAAAACCTAGAAATTTAGAGATTTTTAAGGATTTAAAACTTGTTTCAAGCACCCTTTATTGAATACAACACAAATAAAAGCAAATTTGATCACATACACAAGTATACAACGATCACATAAGTATAAAGTACACAAATTGTAGTTGCGCTGCTGAAGGAAATAGCATACTTAGATATATAGATTATAAAACTAGTCAAATGTATACAAAAGTCATGGAATATGAAATCCATAACATCAAATGTTCCATACAAATATGAAATATCAAAACAATAGCTATGACTCTATGACTCTATGGCATAGTGGAGCCAACATCCTTCCTACGAAGGCGTCTAACGCTCCTGGATGATGTTGCAGCTGCAGCCATAGTCTCTGCCTCTGTCTGAGTCTCCATGCCACTCTCACCAACAGCAGCTATGTCTCCTCGTGCTCTAGCCTCCTCCTCAGCCATGGCTACAACCTCAGCCTCTCTCTCTGCCTGGTCCACCCAATCAAGGTCCTCGTCACTAAAGACTGCATCTGTAGCCTCAGTGGTCCACTCAGACTGTGGATCAACCTCATCTAGATTGATCGGGGTGTTGTCGTGGTCAAAAAGCTTCTTGTATCTGAGCCGAAGGTTGTAATGAACATAGACCAAGTCATTCATCCTCTCCACTGTCAATCTATTGCGCTTCTTGGAGTGTATGTGCTCAAACATACTCCAATTGCGCTCACAACCAGATGAACTGCATGGCTGGCTCAATAGACGAATGGCAATATTCTGCAGGTTCCGTGCATCAGAACCAAACAACCTCCACCAGCTATCTGAGATGAGAAAAAGAAACAAAATCAATCTCATTTCAAGTTTCAAGTTCAACATTTAATAATAAAATACAATATAAAAAGATGACAATTATGCCCTTAAATATATTTTTACCTGGTAGTAATGTTGTCCTACTGTCTATGGTCATTTGACGTGCAAAGAAGTCTCCTCGTGCCTTACTGAAGGCATCTATCTCCTGCACTATCTGTGTAGTAACAGCGGGCAACATCCGCTCTATCGTCGAGTAGAGCCCACTAAGAATTTCTCTATCTCCACGGATATCACGGCGGAATTGGAAGGCCGGATTTAGGAAACATGCGGCTGCATGGATGGGCCTATGAAGTTGGTTTTGCCATCTCCTATCAATGATCTCCCAAATGGGACGATACTTATCCTGAACTCCACCATAGACTGATCTAATGGCCTCTTTGGCCCTATCCATGCCCTCATATATGTATCCCAGTGCGGGCTTCTCCCCATCTGCAACTCGTAGGAGAACTAGCAAGGGCTCAATAAACTGCAAAGTGCAAACATGTTTCACAAATAAGTGTGAATGAAAATAAACAAATAAAAGATATGATTAAAAATTAAAACATAATAAAGAATTAAATTTTACCTTCACAATCTCCTCCACTGGTGTCCAAAACCCTTGCTCGTCAAAAATGCAATTGGCCACACCAATCCCTGCAGTGCTTGTAGAAAACGATGAGGAAGACCACTCCTCACCAACAAACATGCGCCTTAAGGCTGCCTTTGACCGAATCAAGGATTGCAACGTGATAAAATTAGTTGCAAACCTAGTGATGCCAGGACGAGACAACTCCCTCAACCCCGTGTATTGCCTCATAAGGTTAAGCACCCATGTGTGATTGTATATAAATTTGCAAATGTTTCTACCTGCATCCACACATGTTTTGATCCATGGGAGCTTGCCAAGATCCTCCATCATGAGGTCAATGCAATGGGCGGCACATGGAGTCCAGAATATAGTAGGGTGCCTCTCCATCAATAATCTACCAGCAGCAACATAGTTTGCTGCATTATCTGTCACCACTTGCACTACATTCTCTTCCCCCACATCAGCTATCACCTCCTCTATAGCCTCACACAGATATGTGGCATTTTTGAATTGGGCAGAAGCATCAATGGACTTAATGAAAATGGTGTCACCTGAAAGAATAAGCAAAACCAGTTATTCAATAAATTAAAAAACAAAAATCAGCCATATTAAATTATTAATCACTAAATCAAATTCAAATTTCAATGCATTGAGGGAAGTACAATTACCTCCGGAGGACACTAGAAAATTAAGCAGCGTCCTATTTCTCCTATCGGTCCAACCATCAGTCATGATGGTGCAACCAATCCTCCTCCACTGCTCACGCTGCTCCTCTAATTGTGCTTTCACATCTGCCACTTTTTGACTCAAAAGTGGGCCCTTTAATTCATCTTCAGAAGGGGCTTTGAACCCCGGCCCACATATGGTTATGGCATCAACCATGTTTTGCCAAAAAGGTGACCTAAAACATGTCATAAATAAATTAATAAGTTACTTACATAAGTATTGTAAAATGAAAAGTTTTAAGATTTTAACTGCACTAAATTTGAATTCGATAATGAGATACATCTAGATTCTAAAATAATAAATTTTAAAACAATTAAACAAAAAAGAATTACCTGGCTACATGGAAGGGAATGGTGCAGTAGTACCAAAAGTCTGCAATTGTCTTTTTTGCTGCATCATGTACATCCTTGTTCCAACCCATGCTCTCAAGTGACGGTTGGGAACCAGGAGTAGTGCGTGGTACAAAATATGAGTCCACCCTAGATTTACGAACTCTAGGGCCAATAATACTACCACTACCACTACCACTAGCAGTACTAGTGCCACCAGCAGTAGGAGTATGCACAGGGATAGCTGGTGCAGAAGCAGTACCACTAGCACAAGCACTAGCACTAGGACGGTATGGAGGCATGGAAGAAGCATCTCCAACAGCACCAAGTCCATGTCCAACTCCCAAACTCACCAATTCATGCTTCTGTTTTTTTTTCATCTCTTTTTGCAATTCAAAAGTTTCTAATTGCACCTGCACTTCACGGACAGCCTCAGGAGGTGCTATAGGGCATCCCGCTGCATCATGGATGGGAATGCGTGCAATATGGTATTTTAATCGATTTATGCCTCCATGATATATTGTTTTGCAGTATTTACATTTTGCTTCCCCTTTTTTCATTCCGGGAAAGATTTCAGCATGTTTCCAAGCAGGGTCTTTTCTGCCTGGGGTTTGAGACATTGTGAAAATAATAATATGTTTTGATTTGCAAATGAATGTGGCTGCAATAACAAGTAGGGTTTATAAAATTATTTATATTGCAAGTAGGGTTTGTAAAAAAAAAATGCAAACTAAAAAAAACAATGATTTTTCAAATTACAATGAATTATTTGTTAAAAAAACACAAAAAAAACCAATAAAAATCAAACTTACCTCTTATATTTGGCTTGGAATGCAATGCAAACTCCTCCCAATCACTGGTAATGAGCTCTCAATGCACCTTCTTGCTGTTATGAAGCTTCCCAAATGGTATGTGGCCCTGTATTTGTCTTCAACAGCTTGCTGGTTGCCCTCTCTTCTCCTCTTATTTTTCCTCACAACTCTCTCTTCTCCTCCTATTTTGCCAAATGAATGAAATGAGGTTGCTTTTAGGGTTGGGGAGATAATATAACACAAAAAAAATAAAATTAAAACATCAAATTTTATGATTTTTTGTTCACTTTTCTTTCTGCATTCGCCGGCCGCGTCCAGGGCTCGGGACTCTCCGGGAAGCGGCGAGTCCCGGCGAGTAGGACTCGGTAGGACTCGGCCGCGTCCGCGTCCGGGCTCCCAGGACCCGGCCAGGTGTGCTCGGCTCGGGACTCGCCGAGTTTGGGCGCTTCCGGGCGAGTCTCGTAACTATGGTTTGAAGTGCTCAAAATGCCTTTGTGCTGAATTGGACCACTCAAAAGCTCCCTTCTTTGTCAAGTCTGCAAGTGGAGTTGTAGTCTGTGAAAAATCCTTAAAAAACCTATTGTAGAACCTACACAGACCAAAGAATCCCTTAAGCTGAGTGTAGGCCATTCAACTATAGCCTTGATCTTTTCAGAATTAACTCACTCCCTTTGCACTAATGATGTGTCCCAAATAGAGAAGCTGTCATGCCAAAATCATATTTGGACTCCTTGGCATACAAGGACCCACTCTCCAATATGCTCAAGACCTCCTCGAGATGCCTCATGTGTTCTTCCCATGTTTTACTAAAAATCAGGATATTATCAAAAAATATCAATATGAACTTCCTCAACTATTTCTGAAATACCTGATTCATACAACTTTGTAAAGTGGCCGGTGCATTTGTTAAACCAAAGGGCATCACCAAGAATTTGAAATGTCCAAAGTGACATTTGAAAGCTGTCTTCTCTCCTCTTTGGGATATTGATGGTACCCTGATCTCAAATCTATCTTGGAAAATAACAAGCTCCATGTAACTTGTCAATCAACTCATTTATCCGAGGAATAGGATACTTGTTTTTAAATGGACTCTTGTTGGGTCTAATGTGCCCCATCTCCAATAATTCCTTAATTGCTTTCTTTATCTCATCCTTATGCCTCTTAGGATGTTTGTATGGCATAGTAATCATTGGTTTGGCACCCTCCTCCAACTCTATAACATGCTCTGTCCCTCTCTCTGGTGGTACTCCATGAGGGATACTCTCAAAACACCTTGCTATGCTTGGATAGCAACTTCTGGATATTCAGATGGTAAGTGTTTTTTTGCTGTTCTGCAACTGTAGGCATGATGAGACACTCTGCTGCCCATTCCACCTGCTCATGTCTAATCAAACGCTCCATCCTCTTAAAGGATACAACTCTAGGGCCCCCATCTGATAACCCTCTGAGCACTATTTTTTTCTAATTTTATTCAAACTTCATTTCCATTTTCTGCAAATTGAAAGAGAACTCCACAAGAGAGCCATATCAGTATCCCCAAAGTTCACCGCATAGAATTCATCCTTCAACCCATAATCTCCCAACCATAGGCCTGGGGATGCGTCCCCAGGTAACACTGATAATTACTTGTCTTATTGCTAGAAGTTTAGAACTGACATTTAAACCAAAACCTTCTTTTAATGTGTTTTGGTCAAGAGGAGTAATTGTCAATATAGAAGGGATGAAAAGGTGCCACTTTCTCTGGAGTCTGAGGTGTGCCCTTTTTATTTTGTTCATTGATTGTAATTGAGATTCTGTTCTGCATCCCTCACATGCCATGTCCTTGAACATCTCCATAATCTTCTTTGCTCATTAGATCTGCCTCAGAAGAATTTATAACTCACTGTTACACATGGCATTGTTTATATTTGTTTGACGTACTTTTAATATGTGGCACCGGTTTTTTTTTCCAGATATGATGTCAATTTTCACTAGAGGGTTTCGATTTAAAAATCTCTCCTTCCCAAAAAACATGCATTAGAGTGATATAGAAAAGAAAGTCACTGGGCTTCATCTTTAAGTGTTTTTTAAGTGAATCTTTCCTTGGGCTTTATCTTCAAATGTTTTTCAAGTGAAGCTTTTGTCATAGATCATGGCTGAGATCCACCTTGAATTACTTGCTTGTTTATTAATACTAAAGTTCATTCCTTTTTATCCATTTTGCTTGAACATAATCAAATTACTTCCTATATAGTGTTGTATGTTCTTTTTCTTACTATAATCAAGAATGCAAAGAAAATCCAGTGGATATTTGACTTTGGATTGAGACTCCAATGATGATATATAATCAACTTGATTCTGAAAGTGCAATGACTGGCTCTGTGATTAATCATAAGTTTGTAGAAGTATAAGCGTTCTGCTTCACAACTTTTTATTTTCAAATAGCAGTCAAACATAACTTGAAAGCATTTTCCTCGATTGATACCTTTGAATCTAGTACAGTTAAGTCTAGAAGAATATAGGTTCTTACTCTTTTTTAGATCTTGAATGGCATATGGTATTTTTTTATATTATGGTTTTGTTGTCATGCTTAATTGATTATGTTGTTTCAGCAGATACAGTTTTCTATAATAATATATTGGGCAGGGATTGCCATGTAAAAAATTTAAATCTTATGCCAAATCTTTGCTATTCTAATTTTGTTGGAATTCTGACTGCAGGTTGTGGCGTTGATATGTGGATTTTACCATTATAAATTTCATACCTCGTCAAATGGAGGACTACATAATTTTCATGCGTGGAATTTTAACACGTATGCTTCTGTTTTACTTTCTAAATTGTCTTTGCTTGCCCTGAAGTCATAGATAAGGCACCGTTAAAACTACCATTTTCGTTTCTGTTTCTATAAAATGGGATATTGAGCAGAAATTATTATAGTGCATAACCTATTGAAAAGCTCAAACTTTTCTTGTTTATTTACTCAGGGAAGAAACTGGATGGTGGCTGTTTCCTACAGCACTTTTACTATGTAAATGTGTACAAGCTCACTTGGTGGATTGGCATATTGCCAATTTAGAAATTCAAGACCGCAATTTGTACAGTAAAGAGCCAGCAAAGTTTTGGGAGTCATAAATGTAATCCATATGCGCAAATTTTGCACACTCTGATTCCATATGAACTGTAGAGATCCGCTGTTGTCATGGGAAAACAGAGGCATAATTTTCTTCCAAGAATAGTTAAACAGTGAGAACATTGTTTCCACCTTACACCAATTGAATAATATAGTCATACAACATACACATCTCATATTATCACCCCTCAAAATTAAAGGGAGAGTTGTAGTATCCTGTAAGGTTACATGATGAATGACAGACTCATGTTCCTTAATTCTGTTCCTCATCACCAGAGTGTTCGTTAGATGTAGATATTTTCTTAAACTTCTATATTTCTGCCAACACAGGCAAAAGAATCACGTGGAGAATGTATATTAAATTTTTGAAATGGAGTTAGTCTCTTGCTTCCAATATTCTCGTGTTATATTCCTTTAGCCGGTTGTTGCATGTAAAAGCGGTTGAGTTCTTCAGCTTGTCATTTTTGGACATACAGTCCAGGTAATGGGAAATAGCAACAAACCTCCATGTGGTGATGGTCACATAAATCTGAAGAATTAATTATTTAAAAGCTATTATCCTTGAAATTATTTGTTCTCCGCTGATTGTACATGATGTTCTCGTCCCATTCTGTAATCATTGCCTTTGTAATATATGGTTACTGATGAAACCAGCCATGGTATGACAACTTAAAATTATGCAGAACATTTATACAGTGGCATTATTTTTTATGTTAAAATAGTTTACATAGCATTATCCTTGAAATTTCAGAGTTATTAATGAATGCATCAATAAGATGCTTTATGGATAGGGCTCGAATGGCCAATCTTTGTAAAATATTAAGGGAGAAATAGATGCCCAATTTTTGGAATTCAGAAGACGATAAAGACAGTCAAATCTTTGTGATCTCAGGAGGTGAGTAAAAAATCATCAAATCTTTTAGATAATTTTAACAGACAATGGTTTTTTTCTAAAGTAGACAAGTTTTGGTAATATCTGTCTTCTTTTACGTTGACAGTTTCCCGAGCACTTCAAAATTCACACATTTAGACATTTGGTTACTTCGAGAATGAGAAAATAGCTAGCTCAGAAATAACTATCAAGTTTAAAATGCAAGCACTTTATACTAACAATGGCTCTCTTAAAAGATGCCATGAGTAATCCCCATAGCAATGGTCCTCGAAACAGTGAGATGAGAGCCACACCAAAAGCAGGTATGTTAATATATTTGAGATCTTAATAGCAATAGTCCTCGAAACAGTTTCATTCAAAGAATGTAAAATTGTAAAGGTAAAAATTGGACAGCACACTCTTGATTTCAAACAAATTTTTAAAGATTTTTAAAGCACAAAATATATGTATGCAACATACGTTATTCATCAGTGGAAGTGAGTGCCAGTTATTCATCAGTGGGCTTGGCCAAATAAAAAGAGATTATTTTCTGTAGTGTGTTGCACCTAATTTAGAAAATAAATAAAATAAGTATTAACTTTAAATTCTTAATTATGAGTTAATTATTTGCGTTTGAAATCTCTTCATAATATTTGAAATTTGAAAATGCAGAATTGATAGAAACATTAACCAAATGTAAATAAGCTTTAACACCCTATAATGAAAAATTAAGCGCACAAGTCATTTTAATTAGCAAATATACAAGGACAACTAATAGATGTGCTGAGCATTACTTCTCCCAGCGGAGACCTTGGATTTAAGTGGTTATTGAACTAAATGCATTTTGTTGTGGGATTTTGTGGTTTATTCTTTCTCAAGCAAGTGTTGATTAGTTGATTGCAATGCTGAAATTCACAGGTGGCAAAGTGCCGAGGATAATTGCAGGAGAACTAGTAATATGGTAGCACGAGCTGCTAGAAAATTATATGTTTGCTATCTGGAGGAATATTTTTGTCTATGAAAGGATAAGACGAAAGTGATTCTACCCAGACAACTATTTGTGCAAGCGTGTTGATTCTGGAATTATCTAGAAAACTTGTACGAAATTCAAGAAATGGGAAGATGATATTAGGGCCTTTGCTAGTATAATTCTCAAATTTTAATGCGAATCCTCCAAATAATGATCAAGCGGCAGCTATACATCTTGAGAAAGAACGAAAAGTAATATATTTTATTTCAGAAAGTATAGTTCTGAAGAAAAAGACAGTTTATAAACCAAACATGTACCACGCATTGCATTTCATTTTATTGTGGTACAATAAGGTACCAAATGAAATATTGGAAGAAAACATTGGTACAAAGCTGAAGACATTAAAACATTTTAAGAAATGTAAATCGAAACCATCACATAGTTAAAATTGGAGTGCCAAACATTGGCAAAAAGATTATACCCAACTCGCTCTAAAATAGGGCTAATGTGACACTAAAGTTGGAGTGGCATTGTTTCGATAGTAGGCCTGATGATGGGCTCTATGTTAGAGAAGGCTTTAAATGTGATTTTATGTTTGGATTTATATACAGCTTTGTTTTACTTCAAATACAACTGTAATATTGTTTTGAGATTTGTCTTTAGGTACTTGACCTTAGGTCAATCTAGTTGAATTTATGTTCAAAGCCAAATAAATACTAACTTCGCTCAAAACTAGTTGATTTATTTTTGCGATGTACAATTAACTAACCTCACTCAAAACTAGTCCTATATGATACTAAGAACCCTTGATGGCTCATTACTAGGAGACGATGTTTGTTGAACAATGTCAAAGGAAGAGACGCACATAAGAAGTTGACCACTGAGAATGATTACGAATGAAAGAATCAAAACAATGGTTATAGGTTTAGGTTGAATGTGTGTCACTTGTTTGATTGTGGTTGATGATTAAAAAAATGGGTTGGTTAAGTTAGTATAATGAGAGAAGTTACACTAAAATGTTCCCACAGCAAGCTACTCCTACATACCAAGCACTCTTGATGGATCATTCTTGGAAAATGATATGAGTTTTAGAAGATGTTTGTCAAAGAAAAAAAAAGGAGATGGTGCATTGAAGGTCACAATAAAAAAATGGGAGATGGTGCATTGAAGGTCACAATAAAAAAATGGGAGATGGTGCATTGAAGGTCACAATAAAAAAATGGGAGATGGTGCATTGAAGGTCACAATAAAAAAATGGGAGATGGTGCATTGAAGGACACAATAAAAAAATGGTTGCTAGTTTGATGTAGCCAAAAAAATGTGTCAATAATCTAATTGTAGTTAAACTTATTTTCAATAGGACCATGCATGGAGGATGGTGCCTATTGTAGCAAAGCTTCTCACAATAAATTACAATAGATCAAGTTTGTAGAGTTTGGAGAAGTTGAGATGTGTCAAAGGCATCTTTTTAGTTACAGAGATGCTTGGGTTTCCTTTCTATTGGAAATATTGTCATTGATGTCAAAGGCGTATGGACAAGATTGTTGGAAATATTATAGTTGTCTTTAATGTCAGATGGAATGTCACACTATCGTCATTGATGTCAAAGGTGAGAAGATTATTATCATTTAAATAAAAAAAGAATTAATGTCACGATGATGAATGGCATGTAAGAAGTAGGTGTTGCTATTAATGATATGGTGAGTACATTGGATGGGATGAAGGCCTTTCAAGATAACCTAAAATTAATGATATCCAAGCTTCATAGTTGATATATTATGGTTGTTGAATAATGCATAGTTCAAGAAAGGAAAAATTCACAATATTGTTATCATGAATCCATAAAGAATGCCAACAAAGATACTATGATATAGATTATCCAAATGATGGTTGACTACATGAAAAGTAGAGATTATATTATGCAAAGCAACAATTAAATATATAATATGCAGCTATATAAGACAAAAGCAAATAAGACAAGAGCTGCTGATTTGTTAATAAGACAAAACTTGTCACTAAAGACAAAAACAACAAAATGCAGCAACCATAATAAAAAAAACAATGATGGCAAAAGAAATAATAAACTCGCGCTTGCACCCTATTCGAGGTGCAATGGTTACGTTGATAGCAAGATATACTCACAAGAAAGTGTAAATTGCTGTAAGTTGGGTTTTGTAAGATTAACTATGCATTGATTAAGTCAACTGCAAGTGAAGTGCAAGAAGATTTGAATATGGACAAAAGACACTTCATTTAGACCAAGTATTAGTGCAATACAAAAAGCATTTTATGAGACATCGAAATCAGAAACTCAAGAGATTGGTTATGTAGAATACAATTGTTGGTGGTTGATAATTACACTGTATGTTATATGCCATTTTTCTTCAAGCCCTGTAAAATAGGAACAATGGAATGGTTAGGTGTGGCATTTTTTTCTTGCACTGTACAATAGTGTCTACGTATTCAGTGTATAGTAGTACTTTTAATAGGAAACAAAATTACCATAAGAGACTGAAAATGAGCTAGTCATTGATGACATGGATGCTTTTGGCTGATATGTATGCTTGTAGTTGATTTTTGTCATGCTATGGAGCAGGTATCTGCAAAATTGGAATTCTTATTTAATGTGGGAATGATGATCTGACAATAGTAGGGAGAGATGTCAAGGAGAAAGGGACAAGAGGTGTGTACCTGCACTTGTTAGAGACAATTGTTGTAATTGAGCCTCCTCTTCTTTCTTCAAAATTGTTTGTAGATTGTTCTGCATTTTGGAGTATCTTTCGAAAGTGAATGTTGGTTGGATGCGAAGGCTGACCAATGATTTTACTCTAGAGATAGCTGTAAATGTTAGTCCTTGCCTTTCTATTTTTCCAATGTCAATTGTTTCTTTTTGTAGTGTTAGGCCTTGGGATTTGTGTATGGTAATAGCCCATGCCATTGTAAGCGAGATCTGCCTTCGGGTACCCAACACTACAGGTATAATCGGGACACTTTTGGGTCAGCTTCATTCCATGGTGGCCCACTATAATTATCGATCCTTGCTACAACATAAATTGGTATTTGTGGCGGTTTTGATCTAGGGTTGTAAACAATATCTATAACTTCACCTAGTGCTCCATTGACAAGTCCAACTTGTGTCCATTTATTGGTTGTGAGCATGATGCACTGTACTCTACAAAGCAATATGTGTTTTTCAAGTTGTTCATCAGTAGTTACATTATCTAATCCAATTCTAGTGCTTGTTGTTGTACTAATTGCAATTGGATGGTTCAACAATTTTAACATTCTTCTATTGTGCATTCTAACTAAATCATTCATAGCGAACATGTGCATTGAATTGTCAAATTGTTCTTTTTCAGTTGAGGTGAGCTGCTTGTTTGTGTGTGTCATTAGAAGTTGCCAATCCTCTTGTGTTGCTTCTGCATTTCGTATGTTTTGCAACATTTGATGGAATTGTCTTTGTGTTGGAGTCTCACCTTGTTGACAAAATACTGTTTCTAAGGTGACTACAGTCGTGAACTGGTCCCAAAGTGTTTTTGCAGTTGAGTGTGATGTGTAAATAGGTTTGTCCATCACATACAGTAGTTGGGCAAGGTCACCGATCATGATTACTGAAACCCCACTAAAGTATAGGTGTTGTTGGTGCAGGAAGGCCTCACGTAGCCTTCCATCAATTTTCAATAGTAACTTTGGCCCTATGAAGCTCATCTCATCAATCAGAACATATCTTATGTGTTTCATCTCTTCTTGAAATTTTGTTAATGCTTGGCCCTGCAATGGGTGCATTTCTTTGATAGGAATCCAAAGCGTTGAATGTATAGTTGATGCATGTATATTAAATGCAACAACCCCTATAGGAGATAATGCAAGTAGTTGGCTTCTTTGTTGTAGAGTACTACTCTCAAGTGCTTTTCTTCTGTAAGCAATCAAGTAGGATTTTCCTATACCTGTTGTTCCTTGTATGATCATGCGCAATGGTTTATTTGAGTGATGGGTGTTGTGGTCAATAATATGTGTGAGTGCTAGTTTTTGTTTGGGCAGAAGGGTATAGTCTGGTACATCAAACTACCTTGGAGTGTGCTCTTCTTGCCCACATGTTTTTTTCATGGTTATGAATTGTGTAGTGCTGTCATGAAGGTCTTGGGGCACTGTATGTTGATCCCATATGTTGTTTCTATCAAAATCACGCCTGCCAAGCATCTCAAGTTCATTTATGGTGACATTGTTTGAGGGGCCGATTTGTGAAAATAATTCCCATTCATTCATTTCTATTATGTCCCTTGTGTCCATCTCTATTGCGTTGTTTGATTCTTCGCAATCAATGCTCTGCTCCACTTTGGGGGTGCGAGGTACATGCCATACATCATATTTGGATGCACTCATTTGCTTCCAAATTGCTATTATTGTATCCATAGTAATTCCTATGTCGATTTCCAAGCTTCGAAAATGTTTGTATAGTAGTAACTCGCTCCAATAGAATGTTTCAAAATGGTCGAAGTCCTCCTCTGGGGTGGTGTAGAACTTTGGGAAAACATTGACAATCGCTTTCACCTTTCTTTCTTTCCACTTGCACCCCTTGCGACTTGCAAAATAGGAGAAAGAGCATGCTGACTCGAGTAGGGTTATTGTCTCCAACTCTGGAGGGCGATTGATGTATGAATGAAGGTAGCTAGGTTGGAGGTGTCTTTCATTTTGTCTTCTTGTTACTCGATGGAACATCTTCCGACCTACATTTAATGATGTAAAAGGTCGATTACAAACAACAAGTGGCAATTTTTGCAACATGTGGCATATTTCTTGTGCTCCTATATCATGCTCGACCACAATCTCTGCCATGAATTTTCGATATGCTATGAGGGACGGGTCCTCTGATTTTTGGGATGCAGAGATTCTTGCTAACATATTAGTACAAGTCTCAGATGTTCTCTTTGCTTTTGATGCATATTTTGCAATGTATTTAAGTACAAGTGCTCGAGAGATGACATGTTGGCAATCTATGTTGGCCCTCCATATTGAAATCATTTCTGGATTGTGTATGTTTAGCCTATCATCATTCCTTGTAGGTTCATATTGTTTTTTCCCCGTGTTGTCACATGATAAGGTAGACATAATCTGTTCTTTCCATGGAGCTTTGTATCGACACTCCAACTTTTTCCCCTTCTTATGTAAGCATGTTCCCTCTCTACATTTTGTGTTCCTTTGGACTTGATTGATTATCTTTGCATAGTCACGAGAGGGGTCTGTAACAAATATCTTGGATGTGTCTAGCAAGCAAGGATCGTCCAATGAAGATCGGTAAACAGTGTTGTTTCTACATGATGCATTGCGAGGATTCCAATCAATGACATGCTTGTCACAGTATGTTCTTTCCCATTCAACTTCAACATTGTCCTCCCAATCAAGGTTATCCATGTTTGGTGCATTTTGGAGCCAAAGGAATCCATGGACGTGTGCAGTGCCTCGATGTTGCCATTCATATCTATACCAGTAATCTTCTGCAACGAGGATTTTCTCAATGACTTCTTCACGGAAGGCTGTGAAGTGTTGATGCAAGTATAGTGATGTCGTGTGGGGGTTATTGATTACATTATCCAGGTGTTGATTATTTGTTTGCATTTCCAGCGCTATCATTTGAGATCAAACGTTGGAGATCTGGCCACTTTGTGTCTGTTGCACTTAATGTGAAGAAAAGAGTGGGATACCCTATTTGGTTGATCATATTGGTTAGTTCACAACGACACTTGTTCCAGTACGGTCTTGTGTCCTGCATTAAAGATCCAAAGTGCATGAGCTCTTCAACTAATTGTGTGTTAGGGAGATTTTTTAGATGTGCTATGAGGTTTTCAATAGTGGCTGGTATGTTCTCTTTTGCATTTTGTTTAATAAAAATTGTTGTGATACCCTGGCTACGATGTCACATCATAAGGTTAAGCAAGAAATATCAGAACCTTGGATGCTTTCCAAACCTTTGGTCATGAAATCTCATCACGTGGAGCGCATACTCATGCATGTGCATTTCCCTAATTTGTGGTTGCATTTGTAGCGAAGTTCCATTTGGAAAGAGTGTCGGAAATGCCATATCGAGCAACCCCTCAGTATTGTATTCATTTATTGGAGACGAGTTTATTTTAGGCCAATCGATAATGGTGTGTGTGTTGTCCTCAAGGTCAAGTGTTTTCTTAATAATTTCTAATTCATGACATTTGTTTGGCAATTTGGCCATAAACGATGATGTGTTTATTGTGCTACTTGAAATATTGTCTCCATCATAGTCGCTTTCATTACCTAGAACTACTATGTCTTCATTAGTTTCAACTGTGTGGAGCATATTTTATATGTTTGTTCTTGCTCCTTGAAATTGCTCCAAGCGGTCAAAATTTATTGCAACATCTTTATAGTATGGGTCATATTTGAGTTTGTATTGCAATGCATCTCTGATATGGATTCTACTTACATAACAATCGTAATAGTGTCCTTCTGTATGGAGCCTCCACACTATGAGCACATCCAAGTCTTGTATTCTTCATGGAAGAACCTGTGCAATGTGATTTATATCTTGTGGGAAGCAAATTGTGTGACCACTATATTTATAGTGGCCTCCAAGAGTGTGCGCTACTTGTAGCACTGGGTTGACTCTTGAAATGAGCATTTCTTCCACTTGGGTTAAGTCTTTTCAAGACTGCAGGTTGTTCTCCTAGGTCCATCTTGTTGAGTGCGAAGAACCGAGGTATGCCTCTCTCGACAAGGCATCTGTTACAAGCAGCATGAGTATCAAATGAATAGAAGAGCATGCCTGGGTAACATTCCTTGCATACAGTGCATGTTTTCCGATTGGAAAGGGCATCTATTCTTTGTCATAATCTTTTCATTGCTGGCATGAAGTTAGCATTGTGATTGAAAGGTGTTCCATGTTCCGTGTATTGTTGTGTTTGCATATTTTGACATTGTGATGTTTATTTCTGCAAATAGGTAGTGTTCCTTTTTGCATTTATTTTCTGTTTATGTTGAGCATAGTAATCTCGACTTCTCTCACAATGTTGTTGCCTATGGGCTTCTGTTTCCTGTGGGGTGGTTTGAATTTGTTTCAATCTTCTTATGTGCCTTCGAGTAGCTATCTCTTCTCTATGGCGAGCATAGTGAGCCCAATTTCTTTCTCGTCTTAATTGTCTTCGGATCTCTGTTTGATGTGGGCTGACTCCACTTTTTCCTATGGAGGAGTCTGCCATTTGTGGGTCTGGAAATGTTAAGGAAAATTAATAACACAACGCATTGTAAAGGCACTAAACAAGTAGGTATTACATAAATGTGACACCAATGAATAAAGGAACACCAATGTAACCAGAGAGATGACAAAGATGCATTCTAATTGTAAATATAAAGGTATTCCTTATTGGGTCACAAGTATCACTTCTAGCATGTAAATTCTAAGCATAATTAGTAATAACCATGGAACACAAGTTGATGGAAGAAGTCAAATGTGCATTTGTAGATGCAAAAAAAAACATATATATATATATATATATATTATTACAACAATCATTTGTAAGTGTGGCAAAGAAGCATGCAATTTATGTGTAGCATGAAGAGCTGGGTAAAGAAAGGAAGAATCATAAGATTATGCATATGTCTATCCATGTAACGCTGTGAACATGATATTTTCCACATTAAAAGATATGTAAAATAGCTATATAGAACATGATTGTTTTTGGCACATATTTTCCAGATTAAGTCACGATTTAACTATTTTTCTCTAGTAGAAGACATTTACATACTACACTTGTAAAGAGAACATGGCAGGTATATTAGGGTTCATAGTATGCCTAAAAGTTTCAATGCTCTGAACTTCCATATCTACTGTGTTGACGCAGTCCACAGAGGGAGCAACCTTTTCATGACACATTTCCTGGATAGTCTTGACCAAGAAGCTACTCTCTGCAGTGTAATCCAGTTGTTCGACCTTGGCAATAGTTTCTTTCAAATGTTGTTCACCATTGTACATGTCAACATTACACGGACTGTGAAAAGGTATTGCTTGTTCAATACATCTCTTATCACCTCCTCGATAGTTCACTCAACAGTTTGATCAAATTGTAGGTTGTACAGTTTGTTTGCAGGCATGCCCAGTAGTTTTTTTGCCCCTTCATCAAATGCAACTGCCCATATCATATCTGTGTGGTCCTGCAACTTGACTTGGAGTATATACCTATAGTCATAGTTGGCAAGTATTGCATTACATTTTGTACAAAACCACTTTCCATCATCTGTCTGGGATAGTCTTTTCTTCCAAGGCTTGTTGTTTGATCGAGAAGGGCAAGCTGGATAGCAGAATGAGTCCATTTTTATGAAGTGGGTTCTTGCTAATAGCATGCATTGTAGAGGTTGTGTTGTATTTTGAGCTTCTTGCCGCATGTCACTGATCGCCATTCTTTTAGGAAGTGGAGACGTCCGCAAGGAGTTAGTAGACAAATACTGAATGCAAATGTCATTTTCTTTGAACCAAGTTTTAATTTGCTCTGCCTCCTCTATTTCAGGGTTTATCCATATTTTTGTTGTGGAGGAGGTGTTAATCACCTTGCCATTGAATTCAAAGACATGCCCATTTCTAATAGCGATAGTTGTTGATTCATGTAGGAGGTACTTCTCTTCAAGCTGTGAACCCTCTTTTTTGGCTGATGGTCCCCATAAAGTAACATCTATAGTTGTGTTGGTCATGTCCACTATAGTTATAGTACCCCTTGCAACCTCTATCCCATTTCTTCTCCTAACTGTGGGACATGGCTATACACAAATGACTATTCCAATGGCATCAACATTCGAGCTGGTGCTTTTGCTTAAAAGTTGATTGAGTGGTGTGAATGAGTAATGGTCTTTCGGGGTGGATTGGTTATCTGCGTAGAGGGTAATCTTTGAATCAGCCTATAGCAAAATTTCCAACACACTATTAAGCTTGTTATAGAGTCTATTAGCAGGACATATCGATCCTCCAGATAATGTGTATGTTTCTCCAACAACGATTTTTTCGTAATGGATGTTTGCTGCTTCATTAAAAACACATCACACGTGTCTCAATTCCTTCACAATCTATAATATCGAAGGTAAAGAGGTGGCCACTTCATTTGTATGTTTTGTAGGTGCGTATTTCATTCTTTACAGTTACACGACCTTTGAAAGTCCACCTTGGTTGGAACGGGTTCCAGTTTTTGATAGGGGTGATTGCCAATGGGGCCTCCTTTCCTTGGGTTGGATTGATACCAAATAGAAGAAGTTTGGGGGCTAACCTTGTAGGAAGACAAGGGTTATTTGAAGTTGAAGGTGAACCAGAGGATTCTTTTGTTGATTGATCAACTTGTTCAGGAACTTTTGGACATAGGAAAACTGGGTCCCCAACTATAGCGTGCATTGTGAGAACAATGTCAAGGTCAACAATAAAAATCCACCTAAATAGTTATCGCGAGAGAAAGTATAAGCAACAATATGTAAGTGGAGTGTAACACTCATTTATTTTATGTAAACGAGTAATGAATATACAATCATACCGTGTGCTAGTTGTTCGGGGGTAGCTGTATCGTTTTAGGTGTATTATGGAGCCAGGCAAGATCTTGCTAGAATCTACATTGTCATTGTACTTGGACGACAATGACGCCTTGTGCTTGTGCACACCGTCGGAGATGTCTAGCCTATATCATTTGTTACGTGCATGTTCAGATCCAAAACTCAAGATTGCTATGACTTGGACATGGGGTTTCAAAGCCACATTTCCTTCATGCATCAATCTAATTGCATCTGCAGTTAATAAGCTTGCCATGGTGCGGTCCAAGCAGGAAAACCCTGCAAAAATGTATTGGATATAAGGAATTGTGGGGTAAAGTCAAGGAAAAAAGAACGTTTATGTCAAAATATACTAAACAGTTACAAGATATAGCATAGTAGGCCAATTAAATTATGAATGCTATTTATTAACCTCCACCGCATTGTGGGCAGCGAAAAAAGGAAAATAGGTTCTCTATATGTAATTCATTTTGGGCTATACTCATTTTGGGCAATTGTGTACATAACATGTGTATAGTGTTTATTTTAATAGTTGAAAGATACATTTATACATTTTTTATTATAATAGTTGAAAGATACATGAAATTCAACACACAGGAAAACACACTTTGAAATATCAAGCAAAATATAATATTTGTTGATGTATCTTTACAATGGAAGGGACCGAAGGACGAAGTAGCAGATAACAAGAAGGAGTTGTACATTCTTCCCACCATAGCATATCTTGTGGTCAAGTATGCATGGTATCGCATCCTAGTTAGCAAGCCAAAAAGAAGGTATTCAATGATCATAATTAGATGTGTTCGTTCTGTGTGATGACTTTAGTTCATTTCAAGAGAGTAACCATATTCCTCAAAACCGCAAAAAACAAGTAGTAATTTAGAGCAAGCTATTTACAGTCTACTATATGTCTAAAAGGAGCTTTAGGATATCTTCCTTAAGCCTAGCTGAATTTCCCATGTCGTAAAGCGCATCATATTTTATTGTCCGGAGGAAATCATAGTATGCATCTAAGACAATATATGTTGTACGAAATTATTGGACCACCTACTGCACCATTTCGATGTCATGATTTTGCACATGACATGTATCATCACATGTCTTCTTAGCATCTTCAATAGTGTCTTGATAGCCTCGCACGATGTTCTCTGCAAAAATTGCAATATTGCTCTAGTACATCCCACCCCAATTAACCAAAGCTGACTCTAATGGTGATGAAGGAGAAGTATAAGGCTTCAGTCTTGTAATGTCCCCCTCAGAGGAGCTGCTGGAGATGGTGATAATATTTGCGGGTGGGTGGACGTTTTCCATTACCTGTTGACTTATACTTATAGGAGTTAGTTATTATACTTTTAATATAAGAATATAACACTTTTTTAGTATAATATTTGATTGTTTTATCATAACTAACAATCTTCCTCATCTTATATGTGGCACCATTTTTTTGTAAGTAGTGATCTACTCCTACTACGACATGAGTAACTTGTAGCTGTTTAAATTCCAAGGCCTCTTTCAATATATTGAGTTACTATATAAGCATTGTAATCATCTATATGAAACACTAATTTGTATATATCATTTTATAAAAAATTTAAATTCTCTTTATTAAGAAAATGAGTAAGTCACAAATTAATAATATCAACTTTTGTCAAATATAATGATTCAAAATAGAATCAAAAGTAAATGCTAAATAAAATTAAAGAAATAAATATTTGTTAATTTGTACTATAATGATTCACAAACTCAAGAGATTAGTTATGCAAAATACAATTGTTGGCTTGTGTAATAGTTTGTATGGATTCAGTCTATAGTACTACCATTGTCTGGAAATATTTGTGGTACCATTTTTTTGTAAGTAGTTTCTATATAAGCATTGTAATCATCTAAATTAATGAACACGTATTTATATATTTTTTATGTTAATATTTTATACCATCATTAATTACTAATTTATATATATCATCTTATAAAAAAATTAAATTCTCTTTATATGTAAATATTTACATGTAAATATTCTTAATTGTAATCAAGTGGGAAAACTAATTTTCCATTTTTAGATTTAAAGATGACGATAATTTTGAATTTAAAGAAAACAAATATATATGTTTTTAACAAATAGGTGGAATGTTTGCATATTCTTTGTATAAATGGGAAGATTTCATATTACCTTCTTAATTTTAAGGGTAACTAATCGGTAAATGGAAAAACTAACTTAGGGCTATATTTACTTTAATATGTAAATATGTACATTGAATAATAATCGTAGAGGTATATTTATTAAAATCAAGCAGTGTAATAATTAAGCAGAACATTCCATTTTTAGATTTAAAGATGATAATTATTTCATATTACCTTCCTAATTTTAAGGCTAACTAATTGGTAAATGGAAAAACTAACTTAGGACTATATTTACATTAATATGTAAATATGTACATTGAATAATAATAGTAGAGCTATATTTATTTAAATGTAATAATAAAAATAAATCAAGGATTTTAAAACTTAATTCATTCTTATCCTTCACATTAACTTTTAGGATTTATTTTTCTTCTAAAGAAATAATATAAAACAATAAAAGAAGATTAATGCGAGGGAGGAGAATTACAGATCATTTAGTTTTAAAATAACAAATTTATTATATTTTTGTTCTTTTCTTTATATCAATTTTAATCATCTAGTTGGGTTTTCGAAATTGCGTACCTGTAGCAAATCAAATGGCCTCATTGGCTGAATAAACTTTTATGCGTGTATCTCCAAAGAGACTAAAAACTAGGTGGATCTGCAGAAAGCCTCAAAAGGCAATCGGAATCAATGCAACGAATATAAGAAACAAAGAATGACATAAATGTTGAAGGCAAATAGCGAATACATCAAATTTATATATTAATGAAGCAAAGTTTAGTGGGCTGCAAATAGTGAAAATGGTTGTTTAAAATATTTGAAGAATATTTTTAATACAATTACACATCTATTTCTTATTCAAGAAAATTAATCATCATTTTCATATAGAGTTCCAAAAACTATTGCATTTATTTATTTCTAGTGATAACGCAAAGAGCCTTGATGATGCAAAATCCTTGGCAGACAATATTCTGGAAATTGTACGTTCTGAATGTCTGAAGTGTAGGTAAGCACGCGGTAAAATTTTAATTATTTAAAGATGTTTTATGTAAAAACATCATATGCTATGTTAATAATTTTACTACGAATTGTAATGAATATACAAATATTTAATAAATTGTTTCAAGAAGTACTAACTTATTTTAAACCATATTGCCAAAAAATTTACCTCATCCTTACTGCTCCACATCCTTACCAAATTTAATCATTGCATATCTTAAAATCTAATTAATATGCCTTCCCAGTTAACAATTTTTTTTTCAGATACCTCATCCTTATACACATATACAAGCAAAGGATGAAGCGAGTGAATAACATCATACAACAAAACACATACAACAGTGTGAATGTGCTAATGTAAACGCAAGCCTACTGGTCAGAAAGGATACATTTCTTTGTGCTTCAATCCGAAAATCAGGTGTCTACTTATTGTTTTTGCATTGCTCAACAACTGAAGCACCTGTTCACCCAATACATAAATAAAGCATAAAATCAGAGGTAACTCCCAAATAAATACTTACTACTCCATAGGAAGGGTTTCCCAAAACTGAAACAAAACATAACATCAAAGCAATTTCCGAATTAGAATCTACTGCTCCACATCTATTTTGTGTACACAATAAATTAAAGTAATTCTATTAACCACTTAGACCAAAAAAAATTCGTGTTCAATGCTTCCCAAAAAAAGAAAAGAGAATTAACATCAAACGCCCATCATCATCAAGTGCATCAACAACAATAAAGCACAAACCCACAATTTTCAAAAGAGGCGAATAAAAATAAATGTGCCACCACAAACCAGAGACAGACATGCAAAGCCGACCAAGGATGATGAATAGGTGGGCCAACAAAAAAAAAGTAGAATCTATGAAGCCAGTCATAGTTAATTGGAATACAGATGCAAGGGAGATGGAAAACTATGGAGCTCCACGCTAGAGAGGGCATCCATTTTTTCGAAAGGGGAAAAGGTATGCAGGATACCAGTTTGCTGATGATATTCAAAAGTAGAGAGATAGAGACCTGCAAAAGGAAATTTCACCATAAGAATTAAAGACCGAGCCAGAGACCAAAGCAATTTTGTATGAATATTATATTGCACAAAAGCATCCAAGATTGATGCCATCTTAAACCTGCTTGACATTTACTACCTCCAGTGAAGATTTGGCGACCTATTAAATGTCACGGTACACACAAAGACGACAGGAAGGGTGTAGAACAGTGCGAGAGAGCGTCGAGCCATACCTGCTGATGGAAGCGTTGTACGAATGGCCATACCTGGTGACAGGGTATTCGATTGAAGAAATTCATGGCTTCTCACAACATTTCATGATGTCTGACAACAAACAATGCCGATGGTCTTTCCCACCTAGAATAGCTTATCGGCTAAAAATAAAGAGAAAGCCATATAAAGACAAAATTAAGAAAGAGACAACTCAAAAAAGACAAAAACAAGAAAAATAAAGACAACCAATTATTAAGGAGAAGGCAACGATCATTCCAAAATAACCAAAGCAACGATTCCTTTATAAGAAGCAACGATTAAATATGAAATGAAATGATGTCATTAGTTAATAAAGACAGTGATCGATGTTAAAAGGGAAACTTATATTAAGGAGAATATTAGTATATGTAAAAGTCAGATCCCTTTATAATGTGTATGAATTTTTATTAAGTTGTCTCTTTATTGGATAGTCACCTTCCTTCATAAAGGCATACGATAAGATATAAAAGAAAAGTAATAAGTGAGTGGAGAGAAATAACGTGAATAAAGAAAATAAAGAGGATTATTCAAGAAATAAAAGAAGAGAAATGGAATTTTTGAATATGATATTTGACTGAGAAAGGAAGAAAATTAGAGTGAGTGGGGAAATAAAAGTCATATCATCTAAACACAAGCAGGTTTTGATGGTTGTGTAAAATAAGAACAACAGTGAAAGGGTGTGTAAAATGAATATCATCTGAAGTGTGATTTAAAAATAGTGAGTGTATAGTGTGTAAAAAAAAATATTATTCTTAGACCAGCTATAGTGTTGAAAACAAATAAGTAAATCAGATATACACCAGCAATCTCATGTGGAGATTTAAGAAGGGAATATATGCAAAATGGTAAATGAGATATACTCAATATTTTTGAAGGATTTTGTAGCAGATTTGAAAGAAGAGTTTGTTGCAATTCTGTGTGAAGAGTTCATGCAAAGATAAAAGAGAATATTGTGTAGATTAAGAAGAAAGATTAATGACATAATTTGTAAAGCAAAATATATAGAGTTCATATGCAAATTTATGACAAAAGTTTGAGTAGATATTTATAAAGAATATGTGCAACTGCAAATCTTTGTGAAGAAATATATGTAGACAAGCAGATTTGTGAAGAAAAGCGTGTTGATATTCAAAGAAGTTTATGTGCAATTTGAAGGAGATCTAAGAGCATATTTGTGAACGAAATACAATAAGAATAGTGAGAAGAAAAATATGTTCACCATCTGTTGAAGAAGCAACATTGAAGGTGGAGTATTATTCTTGAGCTTATCATGTTTGCTAAGTTGGTGCTTGGCAAGTGGGGATTGGTGCCTCCAGTAGGTTGGTGCCTACAAATGTTAGGGGTTGGTGCTCCTTGTAGGTTGGTGCCTACTAAATCTATTTAAGGGGTTGGTGCTCCTTGTAGGTTTGTGCCTACTAAACTACAAAATTGATGATTCAAGTAGGTCGGTGCCTACATTCATTGTCAAGCTTATATAATTCATAAAGTACATTATTTCTACCCTGATTTTATCTTGAAAGAGTTTCCACGTAAAATCTTGGTGTCAACTTGTTCATATTGAGATATTCTTGCATAGTTGATTTGTGTTAGAGTTTGAAGTTGATAAAGGTTGTAAAGGGTAAAAGTTGGTTGATATACTGATTCAGCCCCCTCCCTCTCAGCATATATGTGTGCTCTTCACTCTCCAACTCTTGTAACTCTTTTCTTGTTAAGATCTTAAATAGAGGTCATGATAATTAATGTTTTGTTTATTTTGAGGGGTTATGTTGATCCGTTCTACAAGTCTTGAGGATTTATGGCACGATTTGTGAAATGTAAACATTTATATTGTGTTATGTACCTAGTTCTATTTTATGACGACTAGTAATAGTTGGGAGCATATGCTTTGTAAGTTGTCCTTAACTAGCTTTTGTAAGATGTCTCACTAGTTAGAATAAAGTATGTATTCCACATGCATGGGATGGTAGTAGTTACCTTTGACAAAACTTTATATATTGTAATGACTTCTCAATTGTAAAGGCATCTTGGAATATTTGTATTTGGAATGTACGCTCTATTTGCAGGTTGCCCACTTGAAGTGTTGCTATGAAGATGATAAAAGCCTTTATGTTTCTATCATTTCTATAATGGTTTGTGTTCAACATATTTTTTCTTGCAAGTTCATTACAAGTGGTATCAAATCCTTTTTAGGGGTGGTTTTTTTAAGCAATTTTTAAAATTAGGGCTATTTGTATCTATCCATTATTTGCTCTCACCTTTCCCTAGAGTGATCTTAGTCATCAAAAAGCTAGTATAGCTACGACACTAAATTTTTTACTAGTATTTTTCCCATTCCCCCCCCCTTGCAAGTAGCTTTTTTTAAGGTTAGAAACCCTATGCTAGGGGTATTCAAATATCCTTGTTTCTGGCTAAGTTGGATTCCCATAAAGGGCTAGTGAAGTGAGGAGTATTTTAGTTCCAATACCCAGCTTCAGGCAGTTGTGATATATGGTTGCAAGCTTTCACATATCTACGATTATATTGAAAGACCCCCTAGGGTTTCTTAAGCCTAATTTAATACCTAGGCCTCAAACAATAACGATATATGATCATGATATTTCATGTACCTACAATAATATGGAAATACCTCTTAGAATTTTTCTGCAACATAACCCTCAATAACCTTCAACCTCTTTATTCTTTGATGTACCATTAACAAGTTAGACTTGGAAGTACTCACCACCTACCTTAGAGACAAAATAGTGGGCTACAAATATGGTCCTAACCTTACATTGACAACAACCTAAAATATTAGGTTGGCATTGTTTGTAAACATGATAATATTGATGGGCTCACACATCAAACACACCCCATAGTGCCTTTCGTTTTTATCCCCAATTGGATTATCTACCTTGAATACAATAATGTGAGATTCTTCTTGGGAGTTGGGTATTTGGCATCTTTTTAATAGTTGTAGTCTTTGTACAAGAACCTATCTTTATAACTTCTAGACTATTTTAGATTTACAAATTTTACTGTAGTATTGTAATTTGTGGGCTTGGTTCTAGGTACACTCTCATATAGGCTATAAAAGTGTGGCATCTGCAACATATTACTTTATATACCAAGCAAGGAATTGATGAAACTAAACAAAATTTCCAATCCACGAGGATCTAGAATAAAAAAACCCTAGGTAAAAGAAGTTTAGGGCCACATTTTACCCTTTCAATGGATTATCTCATTATGCTTGTTTCTTTTTGTTGACTAATTTTTCATATAACTCTAGGTACTCTATTTTTGGGTTGGGGTCAACTTTTACCCTTTTTGGTGAATTGTCCTTTTACACTCATCCCTTTGAGGAATCTTTAGATGCAAAAGAGTTGCTTTCCCTAGAACACTGAACTACTCATGATGCCCATGTTTCTACTCATGGTTAGGTTGGGTTTTCTTCGCTATATCAAAAGAAAAAATATTTTGGTCCTCATAGATGGTGGTAGCAATCATAACTTTAATAATAGAAAATTGGTGGACTAACTAGATTTCTATGCCTATGCTTGCAATAGTTTTCAAATTATGGTAGCTAATGGTAATACTATGTATTGTGGGGGCAAGTGCCACAATGCGAAGCTTACTACAAGGGATTTTCAATTGACCATAGATATGTTTTTTCTTTCCTTACAAGATGTTGATGTGGTATTAGGTGTTTAGTGGTTACAAACATTAGGCTTGATCATTTGTGAATACTCCCAACATTGGCTTATATTTTATCAAAATGATCGAGAGCATACATTGCGAGGATTGAAGGTAGGTGAAGTTCAAATGATCAACTTCCATTGTATGGAAACTAATGTCAAAGAAAGGGTATTTTGGCCCAATTTCATTAGAGGCTTAACCTCTTTCTACTCCACTGGATTTGTAGGGCCTCCTTGATAAGTACCAACTAGTCTTTGAGGAACTCAAAGAATCGCCCCTCCAAGATCCCATGACCATTTTGGCTCAATTGGTACCTTTTTTAGTATAATACTGAAATTGAGAAATAGTGGAGTTCCAAGAGGAGGGTAGTTATACTTCTTAAGAAAGATGAAGGTTGGTGGATTTTCATTGATTTTGTGAGCTCAATAAATTAACTATCAAAGATTAAAAAAAATATTCTTGTTATTGATGATTTTTTGGATGAGCTCTCGACGGCTCATTTTTTTATTAAAATGGATTTTTGTTTGTTCTATTACCAAATTCAGGTCAACGAATTCGATATTCCTAAAACCACATTTTGGACTCATGAAAGATGTTATGAATTTTCGGTCATGCCCTTTGGCTTGTCCAATGCCCCCTATACTTTTTAGAGCCTCGTGAATATAAATTTGTGTAGCTACTTATGCAAATTTATTTTGGTATTCTTTGATGACATTCGCATCTACAATAGGACTTGGACTAATCATCTTCGTCATGTGGAGATAGTCCTCAAGGTTTTATAGGAACATTTTATTTTATCCAAGATCTCTAAGTGTGAATTTGGAGTTCAAAGGTGGAGTATTTGAGCCATATAGTTCCACCAAGTTTCCAAGTTGATCTTAATAAGATTTTAGCAATGTAAGAATGGCCATACCTGAAGTCCATCGAAGATTGTGAGGGTTCTTGTGCTCAATAGGGTATTATCATACACTTGTGCATCATTATGGTAAAAATTTTGGACCCTTCACAAAATAGCTAAAAAATAACTCAAATAACTTTCAATCATTCTAAATATGTAGAGGTGGCCTTTAATACACTCAAAAATACCATGTGCTCTACTCCAGTGATGGGCCTATCTAATTTTCACAAGCCCTTCTTTCCTGAATGTGATGCTTTTGGCATGGGCATAGTGTATGCAAGAAGGATGATCCCCACCCTTCAACAACAAGCAACTCAATGTGTACAATTTGTCTAAATCAAAACATGAAAAAGAAATGTTGGTTATCCTCCATGTTGTTGAACAATGGTGTACTTACCCATTGGGCCATAAGTTCCAAATAAAAATAGATCATCATAGCCTAAATTTTTTTTTGCAATAAAGGGTGTCCTCCCTCAAAACAACAAAAAATGATGATGTAAAATGTAGGGCTATGACTATGAAATTGTCTATGAGAAAGATAAGGAAATATGGTAGTAGGTGCTCACTCACACCAATATGAAGAAGGGTCCAACTTTTCTCTTTCTATATTGGTGTTAAATTGGATAGATGAGATTAGGAACAAATGGGCCACCAACCCTATAGTTCAAAATATCATTTGGTTGTTGCACTAGGATCCATAGTCGATGCCAGAATTTTTCTCTTTCTATCTTGGTGCTAAATTGGATAATTCGGATTAGGAATAAATGAGCTACTAGCCCTACAATTCAAAACATCATTTGGTTGTTGCACTAGGATCCATAGTTATCTATCATGATTAGGTTTATTTATCCCCAACTCATTACTCAAGCCTTAGATACTAATGGAATTTCACTCCTCTATTGTAGGACACTTAGGTTTCTTGAAGACCTACAAGTGGGTTGTGGGATTTCTTTGAATGACCTTAAATAGGATATTAAGACACTTGTGGTTGGATGTGATGAGTGTCAAGGGATGAAAGGAGAAACTATCAAAGTCCCAAGATTTTTGTGGCTAGTTCTCATTCCCAATTAGGCTTGGATTGATATTTGTGCAGATTTTATTATGAGGGTTCCATTCTCAGGGGGTAAACATGTTACCTTGGTGGTGGTGGTGGACCACTTGACCAAATATGCACATTTTTGTGCATTGCCTGACCAATATGTTATTGTTGTGGTTTCTCAACACTTTTTGGATTTAATAATAAAATCTGTGAGATTCCTGACTCTATTGTCAATAATTGTGATCTATCCTTCACTAGCAAATTCTAGCAATATTTTTTAAGTTAGATGACACCACCTTGAACATGAGTTCAACTTCTCATTGTCCAACTTATGGTCAAATAGAGATTGTCAACAAGTACCTTGATACTTATTTACATTCTTCTATGTTTGTGCAACATAGGTAGTGATGGCAAGGAAAGAGTGGACCATTCATAGAATACTATGGCACAAAGATCTTGGCCTCAGAGACCACTGTCTGGCAGGTTTATTCCTGTGGATAATGCTTTCTCTGTTGAGTACTTGACTGCTGAGACGAAGGATGAAATCGACTTTAATGCTTTTTCCTTTTCCTCCCATGGGGTGATTTGACAGTTTAAGGGTTTTTGGCCCTCAATCCCTCAGCTGCATTCCTGGATCTCAAAAGAATGGGAGCCTTTAATAACTGGTAAAGTTCATATTTTCCCCATGGCCAAGGGGTTTTTTGTTGCTAAATTTGATATTGATATGGATAGAAACAAAATATTATGTAATCACTTTTTTAGCTGGGAGGACAAATTTTTGTTGATGATCAAACCTTGGCATGCTGATTTCAACCCCTCTTCTGAAACCTTCACTAAAATCCCGATTTGGGTTCGACTTCCTAATCTTCCACTTCATTTTTGGACTGACTCCCTTTTAGAGGAAGTGGGTGAGGCTCTTGGTGATTTTTTTCTGGTGGATGATGCATCTTCTGATATGTTTCACTCTACCTTTTCCCGCATATTGGTTGAAATGGATATGTCAAAAGGGTTGTCTGCCGAAATTCTACTTAAAAATTCTAAGTGTTCTTGGGTCCAAGCTTTGGACTATGAGGGGATTCCCTTTCGATGTAGAAGATGTTTCAAAACAGGTCATGTTGCTACTCAATGTGGTTTTGAGAAAAAAGCCATGAAGGCTACATGGTGGAAAGATGCTTCCCCACAACACTACACGTTTGTGAAGAAGGTTGAGCAACCAAGGAGCTTCTCAGAGGTTGTTGCTCAAGAATCACAAGGCCTTGAGGCTTCCTCTCTGGCTGTCTCTGATGGCGGGATTGCTGATGCTTTGCAAGACATCAATGTTGTGCCCCGTTTTGAGGTTGAGAGTGGGCCTTTGGCTGCCACTTCTTGTGACAGTGTTTCAACTACCTTTTCGGGTGGCTCTCCTAAGTTGACCACGCTTGTTGAGAGGAATAAAAATGAAATCTTTAAGACAACGACTGCTAGCTTTCCTCCTATGGATAATGGTGTGTTGGCTTGGCTTGATAAGGCAACGCAAGTGGAAGAGGGTCGGATCACTATAAAGGGAAAAAAAGACAAGTCCTTTAAACCTCCTTTTGACATGACTCTCCGCTCTGACAAGAGAAATTCTAAATGTAAATCTTGATGGTTCTTGGTTGGGGGGCTGGTTTTTGGCCAGTTGCTGGCTATTTGATGGCCTTTTATCCTTGGTTTTTTGTGCCTTCATGTCTTTAAGTTTTGACAACCTTTTGGTTTTGGATTCTAGATTCATTCAAAATCTGCTTGTAATGGGTTTCGAGGTCCCATCAAAACCTATTTTTGCCTTAATAAAAAACATAGGTAGTGAGCCAAGTGGCTACCTTTGGTTGAGTGGTGGTACAATACCCAAAATGTCATCTTATAAGGCCCTATATGGTACACTCCCACCCTCCTTGTGTACTTATGCTTCAAGTTCTATGATTGCAATAATTTACAATATTTTGGCCAAGCAGGAAGACATCCCTTGACTAGTTAAGGCTAATCTAACATTGGCCCAAAATCATAGTAAACAAGTGGACCAACATGGGGCAAAGTGTACTTTTGATATTGGTGACTAGGTTTTTAATGTCTAGTGTTACATGCAATTTTGATTATGAGACATGAAGGGTCATATGTTGGCTCCTAAATTTTATCATCCTTATTAGGAGATTCATCGCATAAGTGAGATGGTATACAAGTTAGCACTTCCACCATGTTCTCGAATCCATGTTGTTTTTGATGGCTTATATCTCAAGAAAATGTTTGGACATGCTACTCAAATATTTATAGATGCCACATGGGATCTTGCCATCATTCTCTCTAGGTTTTCTCATCTCAATCTTTGAGGACAAAGATTTTCAAAAGGGAAGACAATGTTATGTACCCCATTATGAAGATTTTCAAAATAGGAGGCAATATTATGTACCCTATTCTATTTTATGATAGCTAGTATTAGTTGGGCACATAGGCTTTGTGAGTTGCTCTTAGGTCTAATAAAACGATGCATATGCTTTGTAAGTGTTAGAACATAATGATATTGGGGGTCATACCCTTATATAACATTTATATATTGTTCTAACATAAGGTTATAAAACCTTATATATTATATTTTTTATTAAGCATGTCCCATTTAAAATAATTATAGTATAATACTATTAGATTATTAATTATTTATGAATGGTGGTTGTTGAATAAGTGTGACTAACCTCATGTCCCCATGCGGCTGCTTAACTTTACTTTCTGCTTAAATTTAAGCAGCGGGGGTGTTCCCATGCATAAATTTTATTTTTTGGAAAGGATAATTTGGAATCTTTTCCTATTTTAATAGAGCAGCTACTGTTTAGGAATTGAAAATAAGTTGTGGGAAAAAAGGGGGGGCTGGAAATAAGCAACAATGCATATTTCTAAAAATACACGTGGCTCCACAAATTTCTTTCCCTCTTTTTTTATATTTGATTTTGTTTTTGTTTTTCTAATTTTTTATTGTACAAATTATTATGAATACTATTAATACAAATTTAAGTTGGCTGCTTAAAAACAAGCAGGAAAACTAAGCATTCATGGGGCCACCAGCTCCACAAATAACTCCTAAATAAGTTGAGCAGTGGCTGCTAGCCAAAATAAGCTAAGCAGCCGCATGGGGACATGAGGTAATACCCCTTCAAATTGTTTTCCACCCTTTCTCCTATATTTAAGGAGGTTCTCTCTCATTTGATAGTGCATGAATTTGGAGATTTATAGTGAATATATCACTATGTTTGGGAGGTATTATTGACCATGTGAAAGTATGTAGAGGCCTGTCCCTATGTTCAATCTATTTATTTAATAGACTATTTTTGTAAGTATATTAATAGAATGATTTTTTATGAGTGATGTAGTAAGACAAGAGAATTGTGTTAAACTACCACACCAAGCAACCACAACAAAAAAACATTCTCACACCAATAACACAAATTGAACATTTGTTCAATTACAACATTCAATTTCTCAATAGCATTTAAAATTTCCTTCTAATACTGTCAATACAATGATAACAGTTCATATAACAAAGTTCCTAACTTAAAAAAGAAAACATCACAGTCAAACTAGCCGCAGATCCCAGATTGTATTCCAACAATTTTTCTTTGATCTTCATACAATCTTCTTGTTCTCATGTGCCAACTTGCTCCAACCTTGACTGACCTTGGCTAGCTCCTTCCAGCTCTCATTCTTCTCTTTTCACGTGTCAAATGAAAGTTTAATAGTCTTATAACATGTATCATTACCTCTGTGTAGTCGTTTCGTTTTTTACAGTCAAGAACATTCACTCTGTCGGGGTTCAAATTTCTAAGAGCGACCCATGCTTTGTTTTCATCGGCGTCAAGGTAAGCGCTAAAGAAAAATGCTGAAATGCATACATGCATGTTGAGGGCCAGCTTTCGGTTGAGACCCTTGTGGCTTTCATATCTTCTATTGCTAGGTAGGCGAGTAGTCAGAAGCCTCAAGTCTGATAGTTGCCAAGGTATGGAGGTTCGGGCAGGAACCTTGCCTCTTATCATTCTTCAGTTGACAGGTAGAACATTTAGCGAAAGCCCCGTAGATCCCATTGGTGTTGCGGTTAGTCAGAAGCTTCAAGTCTGATAGTTGTCAAGGTACCGAGGTTCGGGTAGAACCTTGTCTCTTATCATTCTTCGGTCGACAGGTAGAACATTTAGCGAAAGCCTGGTAGATCCAATTGGTGTTGCGGTTTGGGGTATTGGTCAAAGCCCGAACTCCTTAACATTGTGGGTATTAGGCATCGACATCGTTGATAGTTCAATTCTTTTGTCCGATAGATCCCTTTGGTGTCAAGGTTTGGGGTATTGATCAAAGCCCAAACTCCTTAACATTGTGGTTATTAGGCATTGACATCACCAATAGCCTAACTTTGATGCATGCTTGTTGGGGTAGCAAGGTTCAAGGGAATCCCAAACCTCCTCCCTTTTGATGTTGCTAGTCACAAAATTTCGAGTCTGACAGTCAAGGTTCGACCTAGTCACCATGGAGACTTAATCCAAAAGGACTTTGAACTTGTCCAATCTTTCCTATCAAATTCTTTGGTAAGGTGACTATTGACTTGTTGAAATTGATCAATCTCCTTGCAAATTTCACTAAAACTAAACAAAATAGAATCAAAACTTTAAAACAAACCTCAAAATGTTTGTGGGTGATGCAAGATCATCTATTTGGGATTTTTCCCTGAAATGGCTTTCCCCATGTATATCTTGTGTAATGTGTAAAATATATGTTGTTTATAATTTTCTTTATTTTATATTTTGTTTATAATGATTAGTATCCTAAGATCTTAATTTCTAACTGTAAGTCATCCCATTAGTTGTTAGAATAAATTATTTATCCAACATGCATGGGATGGTAGTAGTTGCCTCTAGAAAAAAAAACATATATTGTAATGACTTCTTAATTGTAAAAGTGATGAGGGGTACCTCATATAACTGTTACAATAGAGATTTAACACATCCAAAGATATGAATTTATTGATTCAAAATTATTAGTTATTACAAATAGAAAGTCTAATACAAAATAGAGAATAAAGTCCTCACCTTACAACTTACAATCCTCTCACTTCTAGAGTATTTTCGCCTTTGCTTGGGCTTCAACCTAATATTATCTTTTCACCCTCCTCCTTGCTCATGACCTATATCCTCCCACTATCTTCCCCTATCTTGAAATTAAAAATAAGTCATAAATGCACTTAGGCACCTCCTTGCATGCTTAAGAAAGTGTAACTCTCAACTCTAAAAAATAACACAATTTTTGGGAGATCCAAACACCCAATTGAACCTTTTTTTAAAACGAAAGAGTTCAAAGTGATCTACACCCCTAAAATTTAGTCCATTCATTTTCCCCAACTTTTGAGACCTCATTTCATCGTTTAAAGCCTCATAAATCAAATTGAAAGTTTATTTTCAAATTTTTGTAAACTTGAATCTGTAATAACTTAGCATCCAAACCTACATTTGACTTGAAACTAACCCACAATGTTCATTTTGCAATTTTGGATCTTTGGATAAAATTTCAAGTCCATACATGCACAAATGCAAACTTTCTAAAAATAGAAGTCCTACTATTTTTATCTCTTTTTATCTCTTTTTGGCTTTAGATACATTTTAGAAGAATTATTAGAGGAAATAAGCTTCATACATATTTTTCAAAAGCAAAAATGAAAATAAAACAAATAATTTTTTGGGTGATGCAAGATTGCTCTTACACCTCTAGATGCTCTTGCATCACAAAGCATTTTGGAATATTTTAATTTGGAGTGTATTCTCTATTTGGAGGTTGCCTCCTCAAGGTGGTGTTGTGAAGATAATAAACACATTTCTATTCTTCTTATTTCTACAATATTTCTGTGTTATTGTGTGTTTCCCTAAGTTTGGATTTTAACATTTCTTTTTTTCTTTCGTAATTCTTTGTATCCTTTGATCATATGTTTTCCTTAGAAAATTGTGCAAGTGTTAAATTATTAGCGAAAAAAAACGTTATAGAACCCATGTCAAAACCCAAAAGAGTTTCATAACTTTGTTGACACTTGACTTCTTCCTTTTAACCTCTTTGATTTCAAAAGAAAAGTTTGCAATCATTATGTGTTGGAGTTTTGTTTAGGTTCTAAAACTTGTGTTAGTTGTCAACGATGTTTCTAACTCTTTTTAAACACAAGTCATTAATATTGTTAAACACGTGTCATTAAATAATGATAAAACTCCAAGATAAGGTGTTATAAGGAAAAAATAGCGAGTTTATTCGATAAAACAAAATCTCAAGATTGAACAAATATTGCAAGGTGTCGTAATGTGAGATCCAATGCATTGAGGAATTTTTAGAAGGAATACGGGATAAATGTTTCTCAGTTCAAAGGTACTCTTGAATGATCATTTTCTCATATCTTTCATTCTTTCTTGAAAAGAAAGAAAGTATTGTTTAAGAGAACGAAAATTTATGTTCTATGAAAATTTACTCTTCTCATCAATTCCTATAAAAATTTAAAATACCTTGGATTTGTTTCATTTTTTTTTAAATAATAGTTTGCTCTCTTTGCAAAATTTCTCTTGAAAACATGAAATATAAATATATAAGATACATAAATGGGTTGATTTTGGAAATTGAATTGTCAGAGATAAGAGACATAAAGTTAGGGCATGCAAATCTTGAGGACTTTTGGAGACAAATGGGAGAAGTGAATATATCTCCTATTGCTCAAAAGGTTGTGGAAATTGGACTTCTTTAAGCGGTTGGTTTCCTACTGGTTGTGCAATGTACTAACCTAGTTTTAGAATGCATGAAATATTATAACTCTTAGACAAGAGAAATAAGGACCGTATATGACAAACAAATAGCCAATTTGGATGGTGAACCCATAGGAGTAACTCTTAGATTGTCTCTTAAAAAGTCTTGACATCAAAACCCCAATGCTAAATTAGTATTTCACATAAAAGAATAGTTCATGTCATAACATTATAGTACAATATTGGCTATCAAGCTCGAAGAAAGGAAAATCATAGCTTCCACATAATCTTCATAGATCTCATTTATTGATATTTCTGATATTATTGTGCTACTATATATAAAAAATGGTGGGGAATTAAGATGCCCATAATCTTGAGGAGTGGATGCATTTATTTATCATTGTAATTATTGTTAGAGATCAGTTTATTAAGGTAACATCATTAGTGATAAACTTCATAACCATTTTAGCCAATTTTAGTTGAATAGATATTTACATATGACTTCATTTATCTTTTATGCTATTGCTATAGTGAGAGCTTATCCAAGACTCATCACTAGAATATTTTTTGATAATACAACTCAAATTTGTAATTGTTGCCTACAAATTTTCTTGGAACATAGCTTCAAAAGCTTCAAAAGGGTAAATGATGCATTCAAAATGCTCACTATCATATAACTTCAAGGTGATATGGAAGTAAGATTATTCTTAGAAACAATGAATTTAATCAATACTTATGGGAGCTATTTCACCCAATTTCAAGCATTTACTTACATAAGAGTTATAGGATTTGATGGTTATCCTTATAAATTGCCAAGAAAAAGAGATTGGATGATGTTAACACTACAAAAAATCATTAGAATATTATTGGGCAGATTGTTAAAATGATTATGAAGTCAAAAGTAGTGATTGGATGAGATTAACACTATAGAAAATCATAGACTTTAGGTTGAATTGGGAAATTTGAGGGATTTGAAAGAAAAAATAAATTGAGCAAAGGAAATAACTAATCAATGAGCATTGTTTGAAGGAAAAATATTACCAAAGAGAGAGTAGCAAACCAAGCACCACCACCATCAAGAGGAGACACAAGAATTTGATAAGGGGAAAAAACAAGAAAAAACCCCAATATTATGAATGGAGGCAAAATGCCTAAGAATGATACACACACAGAGAGAGAGAGAGAGAGAGAGAGAGAGAGAGAGAGAGAGAGAACTTAAGCCTTAAGCATTCTTGCTTGAATATGAAGAATGAGAGGAGAGGCACCTCAATAAATAGAGGTGAGAATAATGTAACTCCCAACTCAATGAATGCCACCATTCATCTATGTGTGTACAATGTGTCAAGAACCTCTTAAGGAGGTGGCTACAAATATTCCTTAATAAAGGAATTAAAAATAAAATGAGTCATCCTCGTACATGTGTGAGAAGACAAAAAGACAAATCATTGTAGGGATTCCTTTGGAATATTCCTACAAGTTAATAAATAATTACAATTAAAGAATAACCTTTACCAAGTAAAGATTAATCTTCTAACAAGATTGAAGATGATGGATTTGATTTGATTGATCCTATTTATTTTGAAAGTATCCAAATTTAGCCACTTCCACTAATTGATTGGGTTAATAAAGAAGTAAAATAATTAGATGAAAGAATAACATGGGTTCTCAAAATATCAAAGGAATGGGTGAGGAAAAATGATTTACAAAATATTCTAGCAAGAGAGATGCCTCAAAGAAGAAAGAGGAGAGACAAGTCAAATACTCTTCTTCACACTCTTCATCTTCAACCATAACTCAAAATCTTGGTTAAGTGGGGGAGTGATGATGAGGATTTTTCAAAGAAAGGAAGTAAAAAAAATCATGCAAGGGAAATCTGAAAGGAAAAAACAAAGAAATTGAAAATGAAGAGGAAGAGACTAAACACTATTCAGGAAGAAGAGTCATAGATATTCCCTCATCCTCTTCTCAAGTGAGTACTTCTCCATCTCCCTCTCATCATTTATCACTAGTTTCTTCACCTTCACATTCCCTCTAAAGGCTTCCCATCCCACCAAATCCTTCTCCTCCTCCACTTGATGAAACATCTTTTGATAATGTTCTAGCACCATTTACCACTCCATTTATGAGGTCGACTCCATCTTCCCCAAATGTTTCGAACACCCCATATGGTTCTTCCTCTTCTTGGATACAAAAAAAATTATCAAGGAAAAGGAAAATAACTCAATTAGTTTTTCCTCAATTTGATGTTGTTGCAAATTTGTTTCAAATGTCCCCTTTGCCTAAGAAGGATTAAATGACATCTAGGTTGATAAAATATTCTTCCTCTAGAAACATGTATATAGAAGTAGCTTAGCCAACTATAGAAAAGGATATCAATGAAGTTGCAGAAACATATTTTAATATCACTAAAGTTGATCTCGATCGTTGTTCACATTAAGGAGATATTCACAATTTCCAAGTCTCAATTGCTAAAATGGTAGAAAGAACTAGGAAATTTAAACACACCAAGGATCAACTTAAGCAACATGTAATATTCTTGACTTCTTATCTCAAATATGTAATAGATAATTCAACTCGGCCTTGGACATAATATATATTTCTTTTTATCCCAATTTAGAAATAAATTAGGAGATTATTGATTTTTTTTGCAAATATCAATCTTATGGTAAAATAACAAAAAACTAGTCAAAGAGTAACAAATGGGGTTAAATTCATTGAAGAAGCCAAAAAGATATATAATGAGATTGATATAAGCAAAAATGAGGTCAAAGAAGAAATAAACTAAAAAAAGGAATCTATATGGATTAAAGTTAATAAAAATTTCAAAGAAATGGTTGAAACAATTATTGATACACTTGTTGATAAACAAGTATTTTGAATGCTAATGAATGCCTATGCAACATATGGGTAAAAAGCATAGAATGAAAGATGTTGGAAATTAAACATAATTTTCTAGAGAAAACTAAACTTATGGACTATGATCAACTAAAAGTGGAAATACAAAATGACTATTTGTTTATTTATTCAAATGTTCAAGCAAAGGATAGCTCTTAGGTTGTTGATGTTGATACTATCAAACAAGATTTCAAGGTGACAATTGAAAAGAAATATTTGATAAACATGTGTTTGGTATGGGGTGGATGAAGACGATCAATGATATTGATGGTGCTCTTTCTCACTGTGCTTCTCATCTTTTGATGTTTAAAAGAAGATTGGAAAGTGCTCAAAAATAGGATTTTATCGAAAACTTAAATATCATCACACTTAAACACACAAAAAAAGGATTTTGCAAGTGTATTGTGTGTGTTAGTCATGAGAGTTGCATAAGGAAGAGAAAAATCAAGTTTTAGAAGATGAGTGAAGCCAAGAAAGTTGAAGGCACTTGATAATTTTGATGATTTGAAGGCATGAAGTGCCTAGAAACCCTTGTAAAATTTCTTTTTTTTTTTCTTGTTGAAATCCTCACTATATTTAATTGCTCTTGAGGAATTTTCATGTATTAATGCGTATGAACATTGAAATAAAGATATGTTTCAGATTCTTTTTCCATTTATATGTTAATGTGGATTGGATGACATGATAAGGTTGCAAGATTGGGTTGTTTGATAAGACCCCCCAATCTTGTTTGTATCAAATGGTATTAGAGTAGGTACATGATGTTTGAATGTGTGTGAGGAGAAGGATTTTAAATTTGAGAGAGCTAGGGTTTGATTAGTTATGAGGATTTGTTTTTTGTAATTATTTTTGGTTGCCCTTCAATAGAGATAAGGTTGGGTAGAAGGTGTAAAAATGACCTCCATTATGTGAAAGTGAGTAGAGGAGGATGTTGCAGAAGTAGAAAAAAATGTGAAAGTAAAGGTAATGGTTAATATTTTTCATTTTTATGATGATGGAGATGATGTTGAGTTGTGTGCAGATGAGATGATGAAATTGGAAGAAGAGATTGATGAAAGGGTGGAAATAAATGTAAAGGGTTGTGAAGAGGAAGTACAAATGGAAATCTCTAATTTATATGATATTGCTAATTTGTATGCAAGTGTTGTATGAGATGGTGTAGATGAACATTGGTGGAGGAGGACGGATTGTGGTGGGTTGAGTCCCATAGGAGAATATAATATAGAAAACAAATTGGTGGAGGAGATTCATATATGGTGGAAAAAAATCCACACGTGAAAGAGGGATTGGTAAAAATATTTTACAAAGGAAGATAGGCAGAGTTCTAGACATGTGTAGAAAAGGAGAAGAAATAAAAAAATTTGGTACCTATGAAAGCATTGGAGTATGATGCAAATATTTTACTATTTGAAAGTGTGGTTCAACCCCTCAACTCCATTTTGTGAGTCATGCTCATAAAATTCTTACTCGGTGTGTCTGATGCAAGAGCATCTAAGCTCACAAGCAATCCTGCATCACCAAAAATACGCTTTCTTTCCATGTTCAATATTTTGCATTTTTGGTGTAGGTTTGAGCTTCAAGAGCATATTATATAAAGTTGTAAGGATATTATTATTTATTTTTTAGGAATTTATTTCTATTTCATACATCAAGGTCAAGCAGGGTGTTAAATGTGATTTACTTCAAGGTTCTAGGGGTTGAAATGGTCTATTTACCATGGTGGAAGGGGATTTTGAAGGAAAATTAATTAAATTTTTCTCAATTTGTATGCCTTGGGAATTGTGAATAAGACAAATGACCCTTAGCATTCCATTTTGGTCTTATTCTTTTAATTTTGGTTCCTAAAATGGAGAAAAAAACTAGTACTTTTTGGTAAACAATTTAATGACTTCAATTTCCAATTTGGGGTGAATGAGTACGACTTGGTTATTGGCTTTATCCATTTTCAAATGAATATACAATAAAAATATGTTTGATATGGTACAACAACTTTGGATGGCACTTTTGGAAGCAACAAATTATGTTTTATTTATTTTTCTATAGGAATTTTAAGGGTCAACAAAAGAGAAGATTTGGAAACCACTTTTTGTTGTTTCACATGGTTGAAACCCTCTATAAATACAAACTTTAATGTTGTCAAGAGGCAACAATCAAAAGTAGCAAGGTTGGAGAAAGAACTTGTAGATTGCTCTTGAGATTTGCATAAGAAAGAGTGCAAACATTAGCTTGTGAAAATAAGAGAAATAGAAGAAGAGAAAAAAGATTTTGCAAGTGTGTTGCAAGTGTTCAAGGCAACCATGAGAGTTGCATAAGGAAGAGAAAAATCAGGTTTTAGAAGATGAGTGAAGCCAGGAAAGTTGAAGGCAAGAGACTTTGACGATTCAAAGGCATGAAGTGCTTAGAAACCCTTGTAAAAAAATTGAATTTTATTTCTTGTTGAAATCCTCACTATAAGTAATTGTTCTTGAGAAATTTTCTTGTATTAATGTTATGAACATTGAAATAAATATATGTTTAAGATTCTTTTTCTGTTTATATGTTAATGTAGATTGGATGACATGCTAAGGCTACAAGATTGGGTTGTTTGATAAGACTCTCCAATCTTGACTGCATCACCCAACAATTTAAAAAAAAAAAATTTAAATAGATAAATACAAAATAATTTTTAAATAGTTTGAAATAACTCATAAATAAATAAAACAATTGTTTAGTAAATAAATTCACTCAAATTAGTTTTTCAAGTAAATAATACAAAATAATTCTAAGGTAAAATAAAATAATTTTAATTAAATAAAATCATTGCATTTTTAGACAAATGTAAAATAACACTTCAAATAAAAATAAAAGAAAATAATGTAATAAAATGAAATAATTTCAAAATAAAATAATCTTAAGTAAACAAAAGTAGAATAATTTTTAATTAATTATAAAAATAGTTCTTCAAATAAAATAAAAAAATAAACGATATAGAAAAATCTCAAATAATTTTGAGTAAATAAAACTAGTAGACCTATCTTTTGGAAAATCTATATAAAAGATATGGAGAGAAATTATTCTCCACATTTATTTCATTCGCTATCAAAAATAGACAATCTTAAGAATGATATCTTTTTTATATAGATTTTTCTAAAATAGATAATATTAATTTATAATAAAATTTTATTTTCTTTATTATTTTGTATTCTTATGTGTTTGTAATTATGTGTATTGAATTGGCATTTCATATATGTATCTCTTTACAATTATTGTTTTTAATTTTTTTTTAATCGGTTTTATTAAATTACATGTTGAATTTGAGTTAGCTTTAGAAGTTAGAGGCAAATAATTTTTCCTTAATAGAAGAGTCAAACAAAGTTTTTTGTGCAAGGGGACACTATTCAAAAAATATATTCGTAAATAAAAGAAAATATTTTTTTAGTAAATAAAAATAATATACATATCTTTAGAAAAATCTATGTAAAAAATACTAAGAGAAATTTCAAAGAAAAATTATTTTATTTACAATTAAAAAAATAGACATGACTAATATATTTTACTCAATTTTTTTATAAACAATACTAATTTTTATTAAAATATTATTTTCTTTATTAATTTGTATTTCTATGTATTTATAATTGACATTGAGTTTACTTTAGAAGTTAGAGGTGAAGAAATTTTTCTTGATAGAAGGAAGAAACTAGAGGATCAAGGACAAGATACTCAGGAACTCCATGAGGAGTTGCAAAACCCCAAAGAAGAAAAAGCAGAGGATATTGAGCATGTGTTCACAAAGGAGGAACACCAGGAATTGATAAACAACAGACACAGATAGGTTGAGCAGGAAAAGGCTGAGAGAGAAAAGGTTTCCTTTTCAGGAGTGATTGGAATAAAGGAAAAAATAAAGGAGAAACCAAAGGAAACTTTGAGAATAAAACAAAAAATGTCTACACCAATAGGAGCTCCAACCTGGGTGAAGCTAAACCTAGAGAAGAGACAACGAGTAGTGGTCCAACCTCTGAGCTGGTAGGACATGGTGGTGAAGGTGGAGAAAACAAAATCAAAGAAGAAGCCCAAAACCCTCCACTCCACTGGTCTCAATGAAGCAAGGGACATGATTGTAGAGGTCGCAACTCTCATTGGCATATAAAGATGATAGAGAATTGCAAGCATCAAACTATCAATTGTCAACTATCAATTTGGGTAAGTAGACCAGAAGGGAGCAAATATCATCCTTGGATCTGGTTGTCGATTTTGTAAAGTCGGGGATGAAAAAAGACAAGAAAACAAAGGATGAGCTTAAGGCTTAGTTAGAATGGGTGAAAAGGTTCTTGAAAGGTCTCACTTATCCGATTTCAAAGTAGAATTCATCATTAAAGGCTCTGGTGTTAATGAGCATAAAGGAGGTAGATGAGTTAAATGAAATGAAGAAAAAGTCCCAATTTTTTACTAATGGGTCGAGAATTACAGGAAAGAAATGAAGGAAATTATAATATTGGGGTATAAGCAGTATGAGGATGCTTGCTTGTTGGAGGAGCAATTGCAAAAATAGACTAATAGTTTGAGAGAAGAGGACATAGAATATAAAATAGACTTGAAGCAGCTTTGGGAGTTAAACAAGATGAGTGCGGAAGAGTTGAGTCAGACTGCAATTTTAGGTGACAAGGATATCAATTTTGTAAGAAAATGCATTGATGATGGAGGAAATGGAAAGCTAAATATAAGCTTTATTTTGTTCTAACACCACACAATGGATCATTAACTTGCAAATGCTAAAATGAAACAACACACAAAATTACACAAAAGCATTAACAAGCCTATTTTAATCCATTGCTCTCCTATTCACAAGATTTTGTGAATTCAAAATCATGCTCTCAAATTTTTAGCACTTTGCACAAAAAGCTATGTGAAATGGAGAAGGAATTATTTCTGAAATAATGACATTTACGTAATTGCAAGAACATGATTGAATGGGTGTGAGAGAGAGCCAAATGTGTTGAGAGGCAAGATATTTATAAGAATTTCCATGAATGATTTCCCATTGTGAAATGAATGTGGGATTGGTTGAAGGTAGTTAGAAATAGATTTATCCCACATTGGTTGAGTGGATGAAATGGATGGGAAATGAGAACATAAATATGATAGGACTATAAAATGATAAGAAGATTAAATGCATAAGATAAGAGAATAGATGGAAATGATAATATAGTGGAATGATATTATAAATGAAATATATTGCAATATGATAATGTAATAAAGTATTAATTAATACTAAGGAGTAATAAATATGATATAATAAATGATTAATGAATAATGATACATTGGTTTTATAATATGAAGATGATAATAGATCAAATATTGCTTGATAACAACATGAGTAATGTTGAACACTTTTTTGTGTCTACATTTTGCCCCTCTTTGAGACAATGCAGCTTGTCACATTGTTTCAAAGAAAAACCAAAGAATATTGATTGATAGATACATGCCCCAGAGATATACTAATAAGGATGATGATATGTGTCGATATGATATGCCCCCTCAAGAGATTGATTGAACAAATTGTGATAAGCCTAATCTCTCGATAGACCACAAGAAAATGATTTGAGAATGATTTATATTGCGCAAGTGATTAAAAGCAGATGCACATTTGATGAAAATGCACAGTTAATGAGCTTAATTGAACAATTGATGGAAATGATCAGTATAGCTAGGTTGATGAATTGATAAAGTTGATTGAGATTGATGCTAGCGCAAGATAAAATGGTTAATGGGTGTTAGTCTAAACGAAGACATGAATCAATTATACAAAGGGATTGATTGATCTTTGAGAAAGAGAAAATAAAAAGATGGATGATGAAATAGATGAAAAGAATGAAGGAAATGAAATGGATGAAAGTAATGAAAACTCTTATGCTTTTTTAAGTGCTTATATCATCATTGAGCTTATTATATTGAAAATTAGTATAAGCGTCTAGATAACATGAGCTTCTAGACGACCTGAATACTGTTTGCATTTTTATTTAACAATAAAGTATAAGGACCTTAAATGAACTGAATACTTATTGCATAGAAGACACTTATCAAACAAGGAACGTTCTTACCCACACTAGACTCTTAGGTCCTCAATGATTTTAAACAACCATGTCTTAAGACGAATCATCATGTGAGTAAGAAACAATCCATAGGCAGAAAAAAAGTGAACATGCCTCATCCTCGCCTCTCTAGTTCAAAACATCCCCGAGAAGCTAAAAGACATGTCACCAAAGATAAAAATCATAAAGTAATCAAAGATTAACAATTGAACATATATCATGCTTTACTATAAAACTTTGAGTTTTTGTGATAACTTGTGCGTTTGTACGATGGATTGTAAATGTGATTTTTAATCTCGGCAATGGTGTTGATTTTGTTTGAAGTTCAAAGTTCCGTAGTAGCAATTTGAAAGTGTCAATTTTCTTTTGAAGTTATTTGATTTTTTTTTAATTATTTTACAAGATTTTTATGCTTTTTAGGATTTTTTCAGGACTTTTTTATGCTTTTTTTAGGATTTTTTATGCTTTTTAGGATTTTTTAGAGAGCTTGACGGAATGAAATAAATTGCAAGCAAGTAGATGGACATGGATAATAGTTCTTCTGACCGTGAGATGCCCTAGTGAGGAATAAGATCAACCTACTATGCATGAGCAATATTGTGCGCTAGTGAAGGAATGTCGGGCAATTCACAATCCATGATGGGGATGGAGAGGCTATTATGAAGTGGAGAGTGAATGGAGATGGTAGGGAAAGATTAGGCAAAGCGTTGAAGGAGAGAGGAGCGAAGTCCCTACACATGGCACCGGTTGCCCAGTTTTCACTATGGTACCTACCTAAGGCACCTATTTTCCAGGTTATCACTAGTGGACAAATTTATTTCTCTTTATTTTATTTTTGTATTTTCTCTATTTTTTTCATTTTTTTGTATTTTCTCTATTTTGTATTTTTTCAGGATCATAAAATAATGTACTATGTGAAGTACTCAAGTATAAAACCTTCGAAGATGCATACTATTGATAGGATCACTGAGTGATTCACCTTCAGGAGTAGATAACTGATATGCCCTTGATCCATACATAGTAGTGATAACATATGGACCTAACCAATTAGGTTCAAACTTACCTCTCTTCTCTCTATCTCGTTGATTTTTAGGATTCTCCTTAAGGACAAGATCACCGATTTCAAATGTGCATGATCTAACTCGATGATTGTAACTACGACACATATGTTGTTGATATGCTTGAAGGTGATCAAAAGCAATATATCTTTGCTAACCCAGTAGTTCCAACTCGTGCAAGCAAGAAATTATGTAGCCTTCATCACTAATCAAATTGGGCAAGGAAAATCACAAAGAGGGTAACTCAACCTCAATGGGTAAGATATCACCAAATCCATAAACAAGAGCATATAGGGTAGCACCTATGGGGGTGCAGACACTCGTGCAGTAAGCCCACAAAATAGGATTCAGTTGAACATGCTAATCACGACCAACTTCATTGATCGTATTTTTAAGAATTTTGAGAATAGTTTTGTTAGAGGCCTTAGCTTGACCATTACCTTGAGGTTAGTATGGTGCATAAAAATGATGTATATGGAATTTCTCACAAAGTTCATGGACATCTTGATTTTTGAATGAATGATCATTATTTGTGACAATGGATAAGGGAACACCATAACGACAAATGATATAATTCAATATGAAAGTGGTAATTTTTTTTCCAGTGATGTTGATGAGAGGAACAACTTCAATCCATTTTGTGAAATAATTTGTGGCGTCTAGGATAAAATTATGACCGTTGGATGGATCTTGCCCATGAGATCAAGTCCCCATTGATGAAAGGGCCACGATCTAGCAAACGATTGCAATTCTTGTGCAGGAGCATGTATCAATTTTGCATGTTTTTGACACTATTTTCATTTTTTAACAAAATGATAAGCATCTCTTTCCATGGTAGGCCAATAATAACCAGTACGCAAAAGTTTCTTAGCTAGTGTAGGACCACTAGAATGTGCCCCTCATATACCTTCGTGTATTTCTTGCAAGGCAGTTTTGGCCTCGTTACATTCAATACATCTAAGAAAAGTACCATCAAGACCTTGATGATATAGGGTATCAGCTAAAATAACATAATGAGAGGCTCGACGAATAAAGGTTTTACGAGAATTATTAGAAATATCATATGGTAATATATTGTCATGTAAGTATGCATAGATATCTCCATACCACTGAGAATTAGGACCAACGATAAGGCATATCATTTCAAATTGTGGAAAATTATAAGCAGGTTCCAAAAGAGGCTCAACCAAAAACTAACAATATTCAGCGTTCCTAGGCATTGTGACAAGTGAATCTATGGTATCCATTGCATCAATAACTTTATTGTTATCCCTAGGAATTTGTTCAAATGTGATTGTGGTAAAATAACTTTTGAAATCATCTACAATTCACTTATACGTTATCATTTTTTCATCTTTTGTTTTATAATCATCATTGACTTGTTTGATCACAAGTTGAGAATCACCAAGAACACATAGTTCAAGTATTGTCCACTGTATAGCCATGCAAAGTCCAGAAAACAAAGCTTCATATTCTGTAATATTGTTGGTACATGGAAATTGTATCTTGTAAGCTTTTGGAATACAATCACCTTGCGGTGTGACAAAGAGGATACCAGCACCAGAACCACCTTGTGTGAAAAAACCATCAAAATATAAAGCCCAAACACTTGAAGATTCTATATTGAATATTGAATCATCAGATAACTCTGTGATAAGTGGATGATCATCTATTATAGGTGCATCTTCCAGTTGATTTGCTATAGCCTACCCTTTAATTTATTTTCTTTTAACATATTCAATGTCAAATTCGCTGAATATCATAACCCATTTAGCTAGTCGTCCAGTGAGAGTTGTTTTCTGCAAAAGATACTTGAGAGGATCGATCTTAGCAATTAGCTTGGTCTTATGTGTAAGCATGTAATGGCGCAAATTTTGTGAAGAAAAAACTACAACACGACATGCTTTTTCAATAGACATGTAATTCAATTCATAGCCTACAAGAGTACAACATATATAATAGATAGCTCGTTCTTTTCCTTTTGAATCATGTTGTGCCAAAAGTGCCCCAGTGCGGTGGAAGTTGCAGATATATAAAGTGGTAAAGGCTTATTATCTGAAGGAGCTACTAAAACTGGAGGTGACATTAAATATTCTTTGATTTGTTGAAAAGCTTGTTCACATTTTTCATCCCACCTGAATGGAACATTTTTACGCAGAAAATGTTGAAATGGTTGACACTTATCTACAAGTTGTGCTATAAAACAACGGATAGACTGTAGCTTTCCTTGCAAGGATCACAATTGACAGATATTCTTTGGTGGTGGAATTTCTAATATAGTTTTGACTCTAGCAGGATTAGTTTCAATTCCTTTGGCAGAAATGATGTATCCAACGAGCTTCCCAAAGGTTACCCCAAAGACAGATTTATTTGGATTCAATCTTACTTGATATTGCTCTAGTCATGTAAAAAATTTGTCCAATATTTCCAAGTTTCCTTCTCTAGTATAATATTTTCCTAGTAAACCATCTACATAATCTTCTAAATATGTATGCATCATGTCATGAAAGACTGTAGTCATGGTGCGATAATAAGTAGCTCCAACATTTTTTAATCCAAAGGGCATAACATTCCAACAAAAATTTCCCCAAGGGCAAGTGAATGTAGTCTTAATTTGATCCTCAAGAGCTATTTTTATCTGATTATAACCTGAAAAACCATGCATGAGGGATAACATCTCATGTCCTATGGCTAAATCCACTATTATATCAATGTTGGGAAGTGGAAAATCGTCTTTAGGGCAAGCCTTATTCAAATCTTGAAAATCAGTACAAACATGAACACTTCCATCAGGTTTTGAAACCAAAACTAAATTGATATCCAATCTACATAATCCATAGGCCTTATGAATCCTACATCTAACAATTTTTGCAATTCCTTTTTGACTAACAGTGCAATTTGCGGATGCATCTTTCTCAATTTTTGTTTAACAAGTTTTGTTTCGGGTGGCAAAGACAAGTGATGCATAACAAGATTAGGATCAAGCCCCGACATATCTGCAAAAGATCAAGCAAAATTAACCTGTTTTTCTTTAAAAAATTGTATGAATGCCTTGTTCTCTTCAGATGATAATGACTCTGCTAAATGTATAAGATTTAGATTTTCTTATGTGTCAAGATTTGTTGTAACTGTTCTTTCAACCAACATGGATGATTTTCCATGAGGAGAGGGTCGGGGAAGTGTGTCAAGCCTTCCATCCTCAAGCACCTCAGAGAGGTTTTCACCTTTAGATGTGTTATTTATTTTTACTTTTCCTGATTCTAATAGCGTCGCAGAGCGGTTTTCACTAGAAGATCTATTTATATTTTCAACAACTTTGCGACTAAAAGGCTTGGCACCTTCTTCAAAGTAAGGTGCACTGTTAAGTTCTATCATAAAACTTGCTTTATGATCTCCAAGAGATATAATTTCCTGTGCTCCTAGAAAATTTATGATTGCCTCATCATTTTGAAATGCATCTAGCTGGGAAGGTCCTTTTTTATCCCAATCAATGAGTTGGGGATGAACCAAGGGTAAATGGTCATTTGGGTCAAGATTTTGAATGAATTCAAGGGTATAAATGGCATGACTAGGTTTAAGGGTAAATACTTCTTCACATTCATGGATATCAATGAAATCGTCAAGGTCATCAATGGTACCTTCCTCATCAATCTGTGTTGCATTAAAGGACTCTCCTAACTTACTTGAATTTCCCTTGGTACTTGAGGTCTTGTCATTTTGCGCATCATACCCTGAGCCAAAAAATTTATGTTGGCCAATAGGTTGTATTGGTTCAAGAATGCCTTGCTTCTGCAAACCCAACAGACTCTGACCATCATATCCATATTGTTTCATTATGTTTAGTTTCTTTCCCATACAGTTTAATTGGTATATTCACTACAGATTTGTCAATTTTTTCTTTTTCTTTGTCATCATCTTTATACAACTAGCCTAAGAGATCCACTTCTATTTCATCATATAAAGCACCCCATTTTTTAAAAACATTAGGTTTACATATCATAGTAGTAGTTTCATTAGTTGTAGTTTTAGTCATTTGTGGTTTGCCATATGCTTGAGGAGATAAAGGTGACTTTCCTATGCACATTGCATGACTCATAGAGTATTCTCCTACCCCTTGTTCTTTCACTTTTATTTTAACTTTGGTCTCGACAGATTTAGAAGTGGATGCATTTAAAGAATCATGATCAATATATGCTTGAGCGAAGGGTGCTTCCCAATTACTTGGTATTGTTGATTCTATTTTGGGTTTTAATTCATTACAATACATGAAAGGGTTTTGACCTCCTGGTATAGTAATCTCAACACCATTGTGTGGGAAATTGATACACATGATATGTAGAAGGTACAACTTGCATATCATGGATCCATGGTCTTCCAAGGAGGATATTATACATTAAGGAGAGATCAAGGACTTGGTAAACCATATCCTTCACTACAGGACCAACTTTGATTGGTAATGTGACAAATCCTTTAGATGAACATTCATCTTCATCATATGCTTTTTTAGTAATCCTTTTTCTTGGATCAACTATATGTTTAGAGAATCCTAATTCGGTGATCAACTTTTGAGTATAAATATTAAGACCTGCTCCTTCATCTATCAAAACTCGCTTGATCTTAACGTTATGGACAAATACTTCTATGTGTAAGGTTGCATTATGAGGTTTTTGCATGGATAAATCATGTTTTGTAAAAGTGAGAGTAGGAGAAGTTGTGATATGACCCACCATAGCTTGAAATTGATCCACATGTAAATCAGTAGGCACGATAGCAGTAGCAAGAGCTTTGTCAAGAATAAATTTAAGTTCAAGAGATAAGCGCAAAAGCTCAAGTATGGAAATTTGTGTGGGAATTTTCCCTAAATGCTCTATAAGGTTATATTGTGAAGTTGGTACTTTAGGTTTAGAGTTAGCAGATTTGGAGCTAGGACCTTTAAGAGTAATTATTCCTTTACGGGTTGTGACATTGTAATCAGGGTTTTTCCCTTTTACGATGAATGTATTTACATGGTTATCAACTTCATAGATGTCGTTTATAATATATTCATATTTAGCAGTGGTAAAGGTTTACCCCATCCCCAGATTTAGGAGTCTTTCCTTTATCTTTGTCATGCTTAGGGAAAATATTTTTAAACATCTCACGATCAGAATTACCAAAAGGAGTATGTTTATCAATTGATATTATTTTGTCATCAATAAGATCTTGTATTACCTCTCAAAGCTTATTTCATCTATTATTTGTATGCCCTTTATGTTTGTGATAATCACAAAAATCATTGTCATTCCACCATGGGGGTTTCTCTCATGGATTATATTGTCTCGTCTCAAGTAGCGTTATGATATTACTTTCAAGAAGTTCTTTTAAAGCAGATTCAAGTGATTACCTCAAAGGTGTAAAGTTTCGTTTAGGAAAGGTTCTTTGTTTTTCTTTTCCTTTATCAAAGGAGGAACCTTTAATATTGTAGATAGGTTATGAAGACTTAGCTATTTTAGCATCAACAACACCATTATTAACAATATTCTTGTTTCGAGCCCAAAATGGTGTCTTATTACTATTGTTTGAACTTGAGCTTGTTTTATAATATTTTTCATTTTTTATCTTGAGAACACCATCGTCAATGAGATTTTGCTCAACTCGAAATCCCATCTCTATCACTTCCTCAAAATCATCAATTTTTTTAAAACAAAGCTCTCATGCTATGTCTTTGATTTAATTTGCAACAAAATTAATCAATCAATTGTTGATTAGGAATGGGATATGGTGCTCATTTTATTAAATGTCTCCATCGTTGTAAAAATTGCATGAAGGAATCCCCTTGTTTTTGCTTGGTATTACATAAGTTTGTCACATTGATTTCATGCTCACGATTATAAGCATAATGTGCAACAAATTTGTCAGCCAATTCTTGAAATGACTTAATAGTAAGGGGTAATCGTGAAAACCATTACATAGCAATTCCACCAAGAATATGCTAAAAAATTCTAATAAGATATGTTTCTTCATGTGTGAATTCTAATGTTGCAACACACAATTCTCTTATATGGTCCTTAGGATCTCCTTTTCCTCGGTATTTATCAAGTTTTGGTAATTCTAAATTGCTAGGAAAAGGCCACATCGATATGCTAGGATCAAAAGGATAAGGACAAATATCCTCAAGAGAAAATATATAGGATGATTTCTTTACATTTTTTAGATTATCCAATTCTTGTCTCAAAGCTCTAAGTTCATCCAAGATAGGATCATTTGTAGGTTTTGGTGTTTTCATCTTTTTAGAACTTTTGTAGCTTGGTTGTAAATAAAATGGTCTATAATCCTTTACTGTACCTTCTATTTTAGAACTTTTGGGCTTGTTTAATTCAACTTTGGCATCTATAAATAGAGATGCATCCATGTTGGAAGGTATTTTCATCCCCTCGTTAGCAATAGCTTTGAAACAATGTTTTGGGTCACTTTTAACCACTTTCTTAAAGAACTGAAAAACAAATATATCCTTAAGTGCTTCTTCCACATGTTTATCATCATCACTACTACTACTAGTGGTATCATTTTCATCTTCTTGCTCATCTGGAATGTCAACATGTTGGTCTTCTTATTTATCAAGGGATTCAACCTGGTGGTCTTCTTGTTGATCAAGGGATTCTAAATCTTTTCCAGCTTCTTGTTCCATTTTGGTATGATTCCTAGTTTTAGGTGGCATGAGTGATAGTTCTAATCTTTAACCTATATGAATAAGACTAAGATGCAAGTCCTAAGGTGTAAAATGAGATGCAAGGTGAAATAAAAAGGACTAGACTTAGAATGGATTATGAAGACAAATGGTTATAAATGTTTTGCTATGATGACAACTCCAAGATAAACTAAAGATAATTCTAGGCCTGAGAATGATTTGCAAGCAAGGTATACTTGTGTTACAATGGATAGACACAAGGATGAAAAATCAAGAGAGGATGTTGCTAAACTAGGAGATGATTAACTCCAAGCAAACTATCCTACCCAATGATGTTGGTGGATTCCCTAACTCAAGGATGATGAACCTCAAGTGATACAGGGTAAGATATGAGCAACTTTTGATTTTAGGACTCAAAGAGAATAACTTAAATGTAAACTAGGATTTATGCTTGACCAAGGATAAATATGCAGATGGATATTACTAAGGTGATATGTTCTAAATATGCAATGATTGGAAGTTGAAACCTAAAGATCAAAATCAAGGATGATGTCAAAATACTAGGGATGGTTATGTTTTGGTTTTCTATTTTGAAAGTACAAATGGCAAGATATGGATGTTTGTTAAAAAATGTTGGTTGATGTTTAGTGACCATTTAGTTTCAAGTGTAATTTTTTCTTTAATTTGGAAATGTCTTGTTTGAACACACACATAAAACACAACAAACAAGGTGTTTGTTTGATTTCTCAAAATGACAAGCATTTACAACCTAGGCTCTAGAAAGGACAATATTTGTCGGATCTCACTTGGATTACTCCAGCTACACTTACTCTTATCAGATGATTAGAAGCTTGGACACACTGGCTCCCCCTTACACAACAAAATTTCATCTCTACTAAGAGCCGCAAGAATGTGAGACGACATGAGAGGTGGTCCCTCCTGTACTAACAAATAGAAGGTTTTGGGCCTCTAAAATAAAGGTGTCTAGTAAGAGCACTCGTTCAGGCATCCATATGTGCTCTCTTCGTCAGGAGGATTCCTTCCTATAGAACACAAGTACTGGAGAAGTCGGCACAGTTAGGCAATTAGCACTTGTTGCTATGACTTTTGTCACAACATGTTTTATATAACAACTGAGATTGACTTGGCGTTAGCCCATTACCGCTTAGGGTCGTCTCCTTGGGGTGAGTAATTTTTCCCACCAAGGCATGCCCTTATAAAAGAATGCCACCATTTCTCTTGCACCCAAGGTCCACGAAGGCAAGGGGAGAGGATACATGGTAACACCTTTGGGATTAAAATGAAAAATAAGACACGACAAACAATGATTCTTTTTAAAACACCAAAACCAAATGTGATGTAATCTAAAACAAGCAGTTTGTTTTAAAACTCAAAATTTCTTTGGCCAACGTCCTGCATCACATGACATTAGTAGTTTCAAGATTATAATCTTCGACAAACGAATGATCTTCCCCCTACACAAATCAAAAGAAAAATGTTAATCCTTGAAATCAAAAACAAAATAAAACCAAACTAAACTAATTAACCTAATTAAACCTGAATTAAAAAAACTATCTAAATCTATTTAAGAAAAAACTAAATTAAACTATTTTTAAATCTAATCTAGAATTCAAAACTAATTTGAATCTAAACTAAAACTACTTTAAAATCCAACTTAAAAAACTAAACTAAAACTAATTTAAAAAACTAAACTAAATGCAATTAAAAAACTAATTTAAAAACTAAACTAAAACTAATTAAAAATCAGATTTAAAAATAATTTAAAAACTAAACTAAAAACTAATTAAAAATTAATTAAAAATCTAATTTAAAAAAACTAAACTAAAACTAATTAAAAAACAATTTAAAACTAAACTAAAACTAATTTAAAACTAAACTAAAACTATTTTAAAATCTTATTTAAAAACTAAACCTAATTTAAAATTTGATTTAAAACTAATTTAAAAACTAAACTAAAACTAATTTAAAATCTTATTTAAAAACTAAAGAAAAGCTAATTTAAAATCTTATTTAAAAACTAATTTAAAAATTAAACTAAAACTTTAATTTAAAATCTGATTTAAAAACTAATTAAAAAAACCAGACACAAGATGTAAACCCGAATCCCACAAGCTTTGCAAATATCCTCCTTACTGCCTTAGCCCGATTCACGTCAGGTTCACCATTTTGATGATGGAGGAAATGGAAAGCTACAATGAAACAACAAACAAAATTACACAAAAGCATTAACAAGCCTATTTTAATCCATTGATCTCATATTCACAAGATTTTGTGAATTCAAAATCATGCTCTCAAATTTTTAGCACTTTGCACAAAAAGCTATGTGAAATGGAGAAGGAATTATTTCTAAAATAATGACATTTACGAAATTGCAAGAACAAGATTGAATGAGTGTGAGAGAGAGCTAAATGTGTTGAGAGGCAAGAGATTTATAAGCGTTTCCATGAATGATTTCCCATTGTGAAATGAATGTAGGATTGGTTGAAGGTAGTTAGAAATATATTTATCCCACATTGGTTGAGTGGATGAAATGGATGGGAAATGAGAACATAAATATGATAGGACTATAAAATGATAAGAAGATTAAATGCATAAGATAAGAGAATAGATGGAAATGATAATATAGTGGAATGGTATTATAAATGAAATGTATTGCAATATGATAATGTAATAAAGTATTAATTAATACAAAGGAGTAATAAATGTGATATAATAAATGATTAATGAATAATGATATATTGGTTTTATAATATGAAGATGATAATAGATAAAATATTGCTTGATAACAACATGAGTAAGGTTGAACACTTTTATGTGTCTTCATGCATTAATATTATCTTTTAGAATGGAGCTTATAGCAGAACATAGCCTAAGTTTACTCAAATCGTAGAAGGATCTATATGAGGATTCCTCATGTTTTGAGAGCTTCATAATAACTATTATCATCCCAAATTTGTTTTTGTTAGGAACGTGTAGGTTAGACACTCTTCATTGAGCCATCAGAGATTCATGGAATTCCAAATTAGAAAAAGAAATTAATTTTGAGAACGATGAATAAGAAACAACTTTGGACAAATTATTGAACATCAAAGTTGATGTCAGATGGGTGAAAAATGATATATATAAAATGGAGAAGTGTGTGGATACAACATTAGTACGTTTTAAAAAGACCAAGTTCAGGCTTGAGTGGATAGATGGGCCAGATATGGAAGTGCTTGCCTAGGTATTAAGCATTTTTAAAGAATATAAGCAACAAAAAAGAGGGTGAACTTTGAATATTTAAAAATAGAATATTTTGTTTTGATCGAGTCAAATGTTGGTGATTTTGTTTCAAAAAAATTCCTTCAAAATAGGAAGGTGCAGCAGTGGAACTAAAGCTTACTGGTGATAAAACAAGAAACTAGTGCCTATTTTTTGGAGAATCAGTCTTAAATACTAGTTAATTGTAGTTTAGTTCAGTGCTTCCTCAATTGGTGGATTTACATGTTGGGCGCCCTGATTTTGTTGCATGTCTCTCTTTTTGGAAGGAAACTGATTTAATAAGTCTATATATTGTAAAATATCTCTCATTGTTAGGGTCTGAGAGTTGAAACAAGATTTGAGGTCCAATAAAGTAGGAGTTTCTAGATTTTCTACGTTATGTATTTCTACAATAGTTTTTAGAAGAGTTAGTTTGAAGACTTTAGAACTCCATACACCAATGAAGCTTGTTGGAATTATAAATGTTGATTATTTGATTTAATGCAATAGGATCAACTAGATTTATCCATCTTTTGATTATACTCTGGAATGATATTTTCTTGTTATCTATTTTATTTAAAATTCTTCAAATGAATAAAAATTATATTTTCTATGAGTTTAAGTTGTAATGAATGGAACAAAATCTGGAATTAATTTTGCACTGTGAATGAATGCAATCGTGTATCAATTAAAATTTTATTTATTCTTCAATTTTCTTAAAAGGTTCTTTGAAGAATAACGATTCTATTTAATTGGATCAATATATATTATGTTCTTTCTTGCATGTGTTGATCTATCTTTTTTCCTTTCTTTGAGTAGATGTTAGATTATTTAATATCAAAATACTTCAGTTTGTGATAAAAAATCAATAGGCCCCTTGAACATTACAACCTCATTGAACACTTAGCTAATCAGTATAGTTGTGACCCAACACCCAAGACCTTGGGAGGTGATTGATTTCATGATCATTCACATTTTTTTAAGAGAGGTAAGACAATTACATCTTGCATGTGTCAGTTTGGCCATCAACAAAATTGGTGCTAGAAGGAGGGCCATTTGAGAAAATAAACTGGAGCGTATAGGTTCATTCTCGTCTAATAGGTTTGAACGAGTTCTTAGATCTACTCCTCTTAAAGTACCTTTCTTTGAATTGAGATTTCCTACAAGACCCAGATCAAACCGTAGAAATATTATAGTTGCATTACCAAGAAATCCACTAGTAACAACACCACCATCTCCACCCCATTGACCCCATCAATGACATTATTTATGGAAAACCACTCACCCTTGGGAGTCATCCTAGGTGGTTTCCATGAAATGCCTAAGAACCTAGAGAGATTTTGTACTAGGGAATCTTGAAGCACAGAAGAACACATTCAAGCATTTAAAGATGCGTCAGTGAGAACCTAAATAGAACATCAAGATATTATTTGTAGGTTGTTTCCTTACTTGCTAGGAGACATGGCTTACAACTGGTACTTGATTTTTCTAGTTATATTTATTACTTGTTGGAGGGATTTAGAGGACACATTTATTAACCAATTTCATGTATATATAGACCCAACAATCCTATATCATCAATTTGTCACTTGTAGAAAAGAGCCCAATGAACCTCTCCCATTATTCAACACGAGGTTTCAAAGGATGTACAAGATATTGCAAGCACCTTATGTTGTAGAGAATATAGCAATAAAATCCTATATGAGGGCTTTGGATCCATTGATATCTCTATTATTAAAAATAATAGATAATGATGTAAAAATTGACACATTAGCCAAGGTTTACCACCTAGCTATTCAACTGCAGCAGTAAATAAATCCTTCACCAAGAGGTAGCTATTCAACTGCAGCAGAAAATAACTCCTTCACCATGAGGTATAGGGGGAACTTTACCTTCGTTGGGATATCCAAGGATGCCCAATTAGATTACAACATTAAACTGGGATATTACTGATGTAAGAGCTGCTCGGTTTGCTTGCACCTTGCTAAGAGACCTAGCTTGTCTCTTCTAGGAACCTAGTCTCCACTAGGTCCTAATTGGCAACTAAGTCCAATCTTAGCTCTGTTCTAAGAGCTCTCCCTTTGTGCTTCACCTTGGAGGTCAAACAACATTTTACAATTTCAAATTCCTTCTCAATTTCCTCCCTCACTTAGAGAACTCTAAGTGTCTTCTTCTCCAAAATCTCATTCTCCATCATTTTTTGTTGCAGGGGTGTTTTTCCTATTGAGTACCATCAAACTTTTTCCAGTTGGATCCCTTTTAGAGAGTTCTTTAGCACTATCCTCACCGGGCTCAAGATTGCATCATATGAAGACCTCAATTAGGCCTAATTCTAGTAATCCTTACCAGTCCCTTTTTGCTATTGTTTGCAAAATTCTTCCAAAGACCTTACAAACTTAAAGACATATTCAAGCACCCTTTTGAGAGCTTTAAATTTCCCAATGATTCTTTTGGCATGATAATCTCCGTATAGGGGATTCCTATAACCTAGGGTATGCAGGGTTTGTAGGCCTAGTTTCTAGGAATACACTGGTTTTCCTACTCAACCCTTACTCTACTGAATTTTCAAGATCCCAAATGTCCTATCACATCAAGGACTACTCCTAACCCACCTGGGATAGTACTTGGTCGTACTGTACTTCGTTCCCCTGCAAGAAACCCTTAATGCTTCTCCTCTAGCTCTCTAACCGGGCTCCACCTGCTCGCCTAGAGATCAGTTGCTAAGAGAAGCTTCTCCCTTTCTGTCATGCTTCCTAACACTAACAACTATGTACACTACTGACTCCCCTACCATTCCACCCATCCTTAGGTGTTTCCTAAGAAAAGACTTCATGGGGGAGCCATGAAAGCACTGACTGGTCGGACAGGACCAATAGGAGCTCTAAAGCAAAATCACTAAGCTAACACTACTGTCTACTCTAAACTAGCTTGATTATCAAATGGAAAAGACTTATGACTATGCTATCAACACAAAACTAACATGAACTCAATGCATTCAATCAATCTACAGTCACATCCACTCAATAACACTCAGTATCAACAAGAAAACACAGAAATTGCAAAATTCCTTCTTTTATTCACAAAAGCTTGATTCAAAAACTACTAACTCCTTTCAAAAACTACCAACCCTACAAAGATACAAGTCTTGGGTTATAATAGATGCCCACTCCATGATTCTAGGCTAGTTGGTCGAACTCCTCCACTTCCTATTCCCAAGGGAATCCAAAGGTAACCAGATTGCATGCAACAAACTATGCAAACTACCTAATACATTTGGCATCTTTCATCATGCCTTTATCCTATTTCTTAGGACCACCATTCCCTCAAGATCTCGAGGAACCAACACATTAATTGTCCTTAAGGCATCTTTACAACCATTTTAAGCATTTAGAACAACTTAAAGACTCCTAATCACCCCTAGACAACAAACATTAAGAAATCATAAACTTACAAACAATGGCAAATAGTGTGACCTTAGTCCTAAGGACTAAGGTCACCTAGCCCAAACAAAACCAAGACCATCTAAGGTCTAAATCAAATACTCAAACTCCCTGACTTGGCTAAGGTCAGTTACAAGCCAAAATAGAAAGATAAAACATGGAGGTTAGCCTTGCTCCTGCACCATCCTCCCCAAAACAGAAAGTTCAATCCACCCTTGGATTGATGAGGCTTGGATCAATCCCCATCTTCTTGAACTCAGCTTCCTTTATCCATAGTGCATCAGCATCAGCTTGGCCATGTCTCTTGATCAGATGTTCTTTGTATTCCTTGGTTCTAGTCTTCTTGTAGACCTTAGTGTCCAGTATACTATCAGGTCCTGAGACTGTAGCAGTAGGTAAGTGTAGATCTTCCACATCCTTGATCACCTCATGAAGGTTCTGATCCATGTCTAGCTGTGGTCCTTTGTAATGGACTAAGTCTGCAATATTGAAAATAGGGGACAGTCCACTGTCATCTGATAGCTCCACTTTAAAAGCATTATCACCATACTTAGCTAAGATAGGACAAGGACCTATCCTTCTCATATGCAACTTGTGAGGGACTCCCTTTTGAAGTCTTGACTTGTTTAGATGCACCATAACCATGTCACCCACATTGAACTGTACTGTCCTCCTATGCTCATCCACCTTGGCTTTATGTTTCATGGTGTTCTCTGTCAAAGTCTTCCTCACTGTATCATGTATCTCTTGCATAGCATAAGAAAATTCATAAGCATATCCACTTCCTTTCACTCCATCCTTCATGTTTCTCAGCTCATACACTCCTCTAGGATGAAGGCCATATACAATTTCAAAGGGACTCTTCCCTGTGGATCTATTTATAGTGTCATTATAGGCATATTCATCTTGCCCAATCAGCTGATCCCATTGTTGCCCATACTCCTTTGTCAAACATCTCAGTAGATTTCCAAGGCTCTTGTTAACAACCTCGGTCTGACCATCAGTTTGGGGATGGTAGGCTGATCCAAAGGACAAGTTGGTGCCTAACCTTTTCCAAAAATTCTTCACAAAGTGACTCATAAATTTAGTGTCTCGATCTGATACAATGCTGATAGGTAACCCATGGATTCTCACTATCTCCTTGAAGAAAAGAGATGCTATTTGGCTAGCATCATTAGTTGTCTTACATGGCACAAAGTGAGCCATCTTGTTGAATCTGTCAACAACTACATAAACACTGTCCATACCTTGCCTTGTCTTGGGTAAGCCATCTACAAAATCCATACTCAAGCATTCCCATGGCATAGTAGGAATAGGTAGTGGTTGGTAAAGTCCTGCATTTGAAGAAGTGCCCTTGGCCTTTTGACACACTACACAACTTTCCACATACCTCCTAACATCAAGATTTATCTTAGGCCAAAAATAGAACCTTTGAACAAGTTCTTGAGTCTTAGTGATCCCAAAGTGACCACTCAAAGCACCATTATGCTTTTCTTGTATCAAATTCTCTCTAATAGAACCTCTAGGAACACATAATTGATTTCCTTTAAACAATAGACCACTTTGCAAAGTATACTCAGCATATTTACTATGAAAATGGTTCTTGTATCCAACACATACCTTATAAATGTCTGCAAAATCTTCATCATCTACATATAGATCCTTGAAGTGATCTATTCCCATGCTTTTCAATTGTATTTCCTGAATTGTGAGAGCTCTTCTAGACAATGCATCTGCTACCTTGTTGAGGACACCTTTCTTGTGCTTGATATTGAAGGTGTAAGCTTGTAGATACTCAACCCACTTCACGTGTTTGTGGCTCAACTTGTCTTGAATTCAGGAAACTAAGTGCTTGATTTTCTGAATACACAATGAATTCTTTGGGAAGCAAGTAGTGCCTCCATTTCCTTAGAGTTTGAACCAATGCATACAGCTCAAGGTCATAAGAAGAGTACTTATTTTTGGCTTCACTCAACTTTTCAGAATGAAAAGCCACCGGTCTGCCCTCTTGGCTTAGAACAACTCCAATTGCCACATTGCTAGCATCACACTCAATGGTGAAAAGCTTCTCAAAACTTGGCAACACCAAAACAGGTTGGGTAGATATCCTTTCCTTCAGCAACTCAAAACTCTTGTTATCATGCACATTCCATACAAATTTGGTCTTCATGCCTCCCTTAATAGTATCTAACATTGGAGCACAAATTGCACTAAAATGCCTTATGAATTTCCTATAGTATTGTGCAAGACCATGAAAACTTCTTATCTCAGTTGTTGTCCTTGGAGCAGGCCAATTCATGATAGCCTCCACTTTGCTTTCATCCATTTTCAGATTTCCCTAAGATAGCACAAACCCAAGGTACACCAGCTCTGTCTTGATGAACTCACACTTCTCCAAATTGATCATCAGCTCCTCTTCCTGTAGCTTCTTGAAAACCAGCTCTAGGTGTTTGAGATGCTCTTCTCTTGTTTGGCTATAGATCAGTATATCATCAAGATATACCACTACAATTTTTCCAATGTAGTCTTTGAGGACTTCATTCATGAGCCTCATGAATGTGGAGGGGGCATTAGATAATCCAAATGGCATGACAAGCCACTCATAAAGACCCTCATTAGTTTTGAAGGTTGTTTTCCACTCATCTCCCTCATGTATCCTTATTTGGTGATAGCCACTCTTCAAGTCTATCTTGCTATAATACTTAGCTCCACCTAGACAATCCATTAGGTCTTCAATCCTGGGGATAGGGAGCCTATACCTTATGGTAATCCTATTTATGGCTCTTGAATCAGTACAAAGCCTCCAAGTTCCTTCTTTCTTAGGTGCAAGGACAATGGGTACGGCACATGGACTAATACTCTTTTTTATGAGACCTTGGTTTAGAAGTTCTTGTATTTTCCTAGCAATTTCCTCATTTTGTTGAGGGGTCATTTTGTAAGCTACCTTATTGGGAAGGGTAGCTCCTGGGATAAGGTCTATCCTATGACTTATGGCTCTTTTAGGGGGTAAAGTTTCTGGTTGTCCGTCACTCATTACACCTTGGTAAGTTTGCAGCATGTCTTGAATATCCTTTGGTAACTCTGTCTTCTTGGTCACCTTACCTTCATCTCTTTCTCTTGGTCTTAGCACCAATGCATAACCAACTCCCTCACCTTCTTCCAAAGCTTCTAAGAACTCCTTTTCACTCACCACAAGAACATTTGAACTTGTTGTCCTCACCTCAACATCTTCTAACAGTGACTGAATTTTGAAGGTCACATTGTCCTTCTTGAAAGAATATGAATTCTTTCCTCCATCATGTATGGCTTGACGGTCACATTGCCATGGTCTTCCTAGGAGCAAGTGACATGCATCCATAGGTAGCACATCACACAAGACTTTGTCTTTATACCTCCCAATAGAGAACTCCACCCATGCTTGCTCATTCACTAACACATGTTGGCCTTTATTGAGCCAAGTTACCTTGTAAGGATTGGTATGGGGTATCCTTGTCAACTTCAGCTTGCTGACTGCTTCCTCTAACACAATATTGTCTGTAGAGCTTGAGTCTATGATGACTCTACATACCTTCCCCATAATTTTGCACTTTATCTTAAACAAAGACCTCCTTTGGCTTGGCTCCTCCTTCACCGGCTCCTTGATCAAAGTTCTCCTCATCATGAGGTTCTCTCCTTCCTAAGAATTTAGTGGAACCTCAGAATGTTTGTCAGCTACATTAGATTCTTCATGAACTAGGTTAGTTCTCTTGTCACCACCATGTGAAGAACTACCTTTCTCTGGACATCTATAGGTCGGGTGCCCCATTTGGTTGCAATGGTAACATTTCATGTTGGAAAAGTAGTTGCCTCTTCCTCCTTGTCCACCATTTCTTCCTCTAGAGTTAGAGCTAGAACTCCTTCCTCTACCACCTCTACTTGAGCTTCCTTCTTGCTGCTCACTATATTTTGTGTCCCCTTGAGTTTTTGTTTAAGAACTCCTTCCACCATAGCCACCTCTTTGTCCTCTACTATCTTTTCCTTTACCTCTACTTTTGGAGGTTTTCTCTTGCTTCCTTTTGCTTTTCTCTTCTATCTTAAAGGCCATTTGATAGCATTGGCGAATGGTTTTGAAGTTCACTAAACTCATGTCTTCTTGAATAGACCATTTGAGACCATTCAAGTACCTTGCAAGCTTAATGCTCTCATCTTCTACTACCCTTGATCTCAAACATAGCTTTTGAAATTCCTCGATGTAGGCTTGGACATCTAAATCTTTTTGTCTCAGATTGTGTCTCCTTCTATGCATTTTCACTTCATAATCATCAGGAAGGTAGGTCTGCTTCACTTTGTTCACCATACCTTTCCAAGTAACTATAGGACCTTTTCCATCCTTGTCTCTTTCACTTTGCACAAACTTCCACCAAGTAAGAGTTGAACCTCTTAGCCTAGACTTGGCCACCATAACTTTTTGTGCCTCTGAGATACCATCACACTCAAAATGGTTCTCAATACTGTCTATCCAATCCACAACTGAATCTGGATCCATTTGTCCACTAAATAGTGGCACACCTTCCAAAGCTTTGCCAGTCAATGCTTTTAGTGCCTTTAAGAAAGGTTCTTCAACAATCACAGGGTCAGGGGTTGGAGCTTCCTCCTCCAACTCTATTTCCTTTTCCCTGGCTTCTTGTTCTTCCTTTTGATCTACTTTGTCTTTTACTCTGTCTGCTGTTTCTTGGACTTCATCCAATAGTTGCTCCATTTGAGCCAACCTTTCTCTTAAAGACTTGTTGTCCTCTTCTTGTTCCTCTACCTTCTTGGATAACTCAACATTAGTCACCATTGTAGCACCTTCCACAGATGTATTCTCTCCCACATATTCAATAGGTTGCAACATCCACCACAAGCCTGATCAAATCAAGCTCTGATACCAATATGATGTAAGAGCTCCTCGGTTTGCTTGCACCTTGCTAAGAGACCTAGCTTGTCTCTTCTAGGAACCTAGTCTCCTCTAGGTCCTGATTGGCAACTAAGTCCAATCTTAGCTCTGTTCTAAGAGCTCTCCCTTTGTGCTTCACCTTGGAGGTCAAACAACATTTTACAATTTCAAATTCCTTCTCAATTTCCTTCATCACTTAGAGAACTCTAAGTGTCTTCTTCTCCAAAATCTCATTCTCCATCATTTTTCGTTGCAAGGTTATTTTTTCTATTGAGTACCATCAAACCTTTTCCAATTGGATCCCTTTTAGAGAGTTCTTTAGCACTGTCCTCATCGGGCTCAAGATTGCATCATATGAAGACCTCAATTAGGCCTAATTCTAGTAGTCCTTACCAGTCCCTTTTTGCTATTGTTTGCAAAATTCTTCCAAAGACCTTACAAACTTAAAGACATATTCAAGTACCCTTTTGAGAGTTTTAAATCGCCCAATGATTCTTCTGGCATTATAATCTCCGTACAGGGGATTCCTATAACCTAGGGTATGTAGGGTTTGTAGGCCTAGTTTCTAGGAATACACTGGTTTTCCTACTCAACCCTTACTCTACTGACTTTGCAAGATCCCAAACATCCTATCACATCAAGGACTACTCCTAACCCACTTGGGATAGTACTTGGTCGTACTGTACTTCGTTCTCCTGCAAGAAACCCTTAATGCTTCTCCTCTAGCTCTCTAACTGGGCTCCACCTGCTCGCCTAGAGATCAGTTGCTAAGAGAATCTTCTCCCTTTATGTCATGCTTCCTAACACTAACAACTATGTACACTACTGACTCCCCTACCATTCCACCCATCCTTAGGTGTTTCCTAAGAAAAGACTTCATGGGGAAGTCATGAAAGCACCGACTGGTCGGACAGGACCAATAGGAGCTCTAAAGCAAAATCACTAAGCTAACACTATTGTCTACTCTAAACTAGCTTGATTATCAAATGGAAAAGACTTATGACTATTCTATCAACACAAAACTAACATGAACTCAATGCATTCAATCAATCTATAGTCACATCCACTCAATAACACTCGGTATCAACAAGAAAACACAGAAATTGCAGAATTCCTTCTTTTATTCACAAAAGCTTGATTCAAAAACTACTAACTCCTTTCAAAAACTACCAACCCTACAAAGATACAAGTCTTGGGTTATAATAGATGCCCACTCCATGATTCTAGGCTAGTTGGTCGAACTCCTCCACTTCCTATTCCCAAGGGAATCCAAAGGTAACCAGATTGCATGCAACAAACTATGCAAACTACCTAATACATTTGGCATCTTTCATCATGCTTTAGCCTATTTCTTAGGACCACCATTCCCTCAAGATCTCGAGGAACCAACACATTAATTGGCCTTAAGGCATCTTTACAACCATTTTAAGCATTTAGAACAACTTAAAGACTCCTAATCACCCCTAGACAACAAACATTAAGAAATCATAAACTTACAAACAATGGCAAATAGTGTGACCTTAGTCCTAAGGACTAAGGACACATAGCCCAAACAAAACCAAGACCATCTAAGGTCTAAATCAAATACTCAAATTCCCTGACTTGGCTAAGGTCAATTACAAGCCAAAATAGAAAGATAAAACATGGAGGTTAGCCTAGGTGCTCCTGCACCAATTACCAACAACACTCCATTGATGAACACAGTGCCTAGAATTTCTAGTTTTGTCTACATTCTATTTAATCAAATACCCCTCAAACCTATGTTTCCTTGGTCCAACAATGGACACAAATATGCTCAATAAAATACCACAACAATAAATGGTGGAATTCATTTTTTTAACAACATGGAGGACCCAATCCTCAAAACAATCTTGGAGGACATAATCCTCAAGAAACTCTATCACAAGTACTACAAATGAGTCAACCTAGAATGAATGAAAGAAGTGAGAAAATATCTCCCCTCTCATATGATATTGAGACCCTTAAGAAAGCCCTCACTTGGCATCTATTTTGTGCATCGGTAGAGGAATAATTGTCAGACGCTCGCGCGGTGCGGAGATGTCCATGCAACAAGCTTACATCCCTAATAGATTCCCGCGTCTGGAGCCTACAGAGGCATTAAAATTTCCTTTGGGAGTTAACATGTAACACCCTCTTCGATCGACTGACCCGAATATGGTCATTTTCTTCACTCTTTCCTTCAAATACACCTCTTCTTCATTCATTTTGGATCCCTTCATTATTCAGCTCTCCCTGAGCCCTCTCTTAGCTCTTCATCAACTCCTCTACAATCTCTTCACAAGCTCCAAGAAGCTTCTTCACCATCTCTTCAATCTCAAGCAACACTTTACACTTCACAGTTACAACATCAACACTCCATCACTTCAGTAGAGAAAGTGTGGAACAAAACACCATGGCAGCAGAGGCTTGAGTTCCTCTCATTTTCTCCCCCACTAGCCTTGAGCACTTTGGGCGAAGGTGGTAAGCTTTCAATCCTCTCCTCTATTATTTGGTTGAGTATTATAACACTATTTTGTAGTGTCTTTGTGTACTTTACTTCATTTCATACTTTTCTCTCTATCTATTTGGTTGTTCGTGGAGGTGGGAACACCAAAACGAGGGTTTGACTGAGGCAAACCCCTATACAACCACAACACTTTCTCTCTCTCTCTCTCTTGTGTGAAAGTATTGAAGATGTTCACGAGATGGAGGCTTCATCATTCGCATGGTCGTAAGCATTTCCTTTCCCTTCCTCTCTTTATCTTTAGCTCTTTTATTTCAATCTACTTCAGTTCTATCGCATTCTGTTATTTCTTACACTTTAGAAGTTCTCAACAATCAGAGTAGAAGTAGTCACTTAGCCATTTTTTGTGATAAACCTGCTCTCTGGTCCGTACGAGATGCCAGTGCATTGCATTGTCATTTATGTTCTGTGATGGCGTCCTTTGTTTGAGAGCTTGTTGGTTTATTCGGATAATCTTTGTGACCTACTCTTCTTGGTTCTAAAACTCTTGTTGTTGTCCTTTGAGGTAGTTTAGGGCAGTTCACCCTGTGAAGCTCTCTAAATGAAGAGAACCTGTGAGTAGCGAATCCCCCTTCTCTACAGTTTGGATCTAATTTGGTTTCTCGGACCCGATCTATTCCGTGTCTCACCAGGTTTCAGGTCCTAAAACAGACTTCGGACCTTTTTGTAAAAGGTCTGGATCCGATTTAGATTCCTGATCTCGCTTTATCTTTTCATCAAGACTTGAGGACATAAAGGAATTTTGTACCATGTACAGTTTGGCCCGAAACTATTTTTTCTTCTTGTTCCCACCTTGTTTTCCTTTGTTTGGTCTACCTTCCTAGAAGTGTTCGAGGATCGAAACCCCGATCAGATGATGGACCCTTTAATGATAGATCCCCAAGTTTGTTTTCATTCCAAACTCCTGACCACCCACCGCATTAATGGATTTCGAACTCTTATGTGCACATGATGGATTTCAAGTGTTTTAAGTTGAAATCTCTCTCATAATTGCAATTTCATAATCAAGTTCAAGGATTTTGAGTGCAGAGGAGTGAAATTAGTGATGTTTGAAGTGTTGTGCTCTCAATTTCACTTTGTATTTCTTTCCAAGTCTCATGTTCCAAGTTGGTGTGTTGTTTCTCTTGTTTGGTTTATTCTATTTTTTTGCTGGTTTTGTTTATTTGTCGTTTGGTTTCATGTGGTTTTGTTCTTGTTTTGCTTTTCCCTCAGGTGTTTTTTGTTGTGTGTTTCTGTGTGGCTCATTTTGTGCCTGGTTTTCCTTCGTTTAAGGATTTTCGCTCTTTGGTATGTGAATTAAGTTTCTACCCTTTCTCTCTGTCGAGATTTGAAATCTTGATGTGCCCTAATCCATTGGGGTCTTGAAACCCCAACATGCCCTAATTTGTTGAGGTCTTGAAACCCTGGTGTGTCATAGTTTCTATCTAGTGTTTTCAATTAAATTGCCTAAGTGAATCCCAAGGAAGAGAGGCAACCTCCCATGTTCAAAATTTATTTATCATACTACTTTTTCAAAAGTTGTCCAAGATTGGCCCTAACACATTGCACACTAAAGAAGTGATTTAGTCAATTTTAAAGGTAAAAATCTAAATAGGTACAGATATTGCATCCATCCATTCTAAAGTATCATAAAATCTAGAACCTAACTCCCTAGTAATGAGTGCTCTAGAAAGAAGTGATCCTTGAAGATGGTTCAAAGTGTAGTGGACCATTTAGGTCATGGTATTCTATGTATGTGAAGATTTTTCATGCGGTTAGGAGTTTGATTTCCTTGTAAAATGATGTATTATAGAGTAAACAAGATGTGATGGCCTCATATGGTTGATTGATATTATCTAAAGTGTCTTAAGAAGTTCCAAAGATAGTTTACAAACCTTCAAAGTAAGAACACAAGATTTTGTGATGAATTCATCACTTTTGCCACATGTAAAAAAATTGTTACTTAATAGGGTGAATTCATTTTTACTATAGTGTAAATGCAAATTGTTGTTGGAAAAAAAATGAAAACAAAAATTTCACTTGTAGAGATAGTGAAAGCATCATAGTGTACATAGAAAGTGGAAGGAAAATGGTTTTGTCAATTGGATTAACTTTTTATATGCTTGATAGATTATATGTTCTATGGTTAGAATAATGAAGGAAGGTTGTATATTTTTGGTCCATGATATGTTGGAGGTTATCTCTTATTGGAATGATGGTTTTTGTCCATCTCTTGATTGTAATAGGTGGGGTTGTAAGGTTTACAGGGTGATAGTGGTATTCTAGGTGCATTTGGATATTTTAAAACATTATTGTAGCTTAATTTCCCCATTATGACATTGTTCCCATATGTAATAATTTGTTACATAAGATTTGGGGAGCTTATAACTAAACTTTTGCTAGAGTTTTTACTATTTGACTTGGGTTCCTCCAATTGGTAAATATGAGTTTTCATTCATTTATGTGGCATATAAAATCATATATTCTTCATTGTTTATGATGTGTTCATATATCTTCCTTTGATATGCACATGATATAATATGTTGATGAATATTGGAAGTGGTTACTATGTGTGTGTCAAATTTTTTAAGGAGAAGAGTGAAAATCTATAGTTGATGAGTGAGGCATGAGGTATGTCTCCATGTTTATAGATTCGACAATACTAAAATGTTTCCAAATTGTACCTAGCCATCTAAAATTCATGCGACAATGAGTCATCAACTATATGGCTTTGTGTTAGCACAAAGACCCACTTACTTTTGCGATCATAAACTGTTAGGACTACATACTAAAATTTTAAATAAAGCTTAAAATACTTGAAAATATAAACTTATTTTTTAAGTAATATAAAATTGTTAAGCACTCACTTCAATTTGTTTTGAGTAAATTTAATGGACATAACAAAATATAATAAAAAATAAACAATATTTAATATCAAGAATTATTAATTTTTATATATTTAAAATTATTAATTATGTCGAAAGGGTAACTATAGTGACAACAAGGGGTGGGATGCAATGGTGTGAGTGTGTTAAAAAAGATTTTAAATAGACAAAATATAAAATCATTCTTAAATAGTTTGAAAATAACTCTTAACTAAATAAAATAATCCTTTAGTAAATAAAATAGCTCAGATTAGTTTTTCAAGTAAATAATACAAAATAATTCTAAAGTAAAATAAATTAATTTTAAGTAAATAAAATCATTGCATTTTTTAGACAAATGTGCAATAACACTTCAAATAAAAATAAAATAAAATATATGTGGGAGGAAGGGCGGGTGCCCCTCCAGCTGGCGGAGGGAGGTGGCATCTTATGCCACGGTGGCAGGGGCTTTAGGCGATGTAAGGACGGAGTTGGCATCCACAATGTTTAAGTTGGTGGTTACGGTCTTTTCACTTGGAGTACGGAGAGTAGTGGAGGACAACTACAGCCCCCACTTCCATGCATTGGAATAAATGAAAATCGGGCCTTCAAGATTTTTGTCATGAGGAGAGGACATCTTGCACACTGATAAGCGTACCATTTGCAAGGGTGGGGGCAGCCTTGTGAACGATGGAATTATTAATGGGTGGAGTGTATTCTTTTTGTCTATGTTTTCTCTTTCTGCAGGTGCGAAATAGAGAATACAAGTGGTCTCCATTTATCTTTCTGGGTGTAGTCTATGTAGGGCCAACGATAGCGAAGAGCTCAAAAAAATTCATAGAGGTATCGGTGGAGGGCCTCACTAGGTTTGGAGCAGACACGCTGATATCATTGTGGTCTGATGCAATGCAAACCCCCTTCAAGGAGATTAATGATCAGAGATTGAAGCGCATCCTTCTCAATTATGATCCTTTGGTTTTGGTGGTTGTGAAGATGATCCTAGGGTCGATCCATTTTGAAAGCAAGGAGGGAGGGAGGGATAATCTACAAATTTCATTATTTTTTTTGCCTCTTTGTTGGATAACAAGGTACCCAAAGCAGAAGCGAAAGGGCTTTTGGTCAAAATGTTTAAAGCAGATTTGGTGGAAGGTGTGGATGAAATTTTGAGTGTGGTGATCAAAGGCAAGGGTTGCTTGAGGCCCTGTGATGTGGAGCGGATTCGCATGGAGGACACTGTGAAGATGTATCCCTTCCTGCTGGATTTGTGTGGGTCAGACCTTATGAGGTACCAGATGATTGTTGCAATGGCAGTCGAGTTTCTAAAGAAATTATTTGGTCTGAAAGTGGTCGACTGCGTGGAATGGACTACGAACTTTGAAGACTTTGCAAAATTAAACGGTTTTATGTAAAGTGGGTGTTGGTTGCGGCTTTTTGGCTTACAGGGAAGCTAGGTTTTGCTGGTTTTTGACGACCTATTTACAGGCATGAAATGGCTTTGATTGTTTTTTTTGTATGGTCGAGGTTACTATGTTAATGGTTGGGTGGTTGTTTATAGACCGGTATCAATGGGGAATTCGAAGGTCGAGTAGCTCTATAGAGTTTTTTGGTGATGCTTCCTCCTGCTATGCAAACGATTGTAGTTTTGTTATTAAAATTAATATAATAATAATCTTATGTATCAAATATATATATATGAAATAATTTTAAAACAAAATAATCTTAAGTAAACAAAAAAATCATTTTTAAATAGTTATAAAATAAATAAAATAGTTCTTCAAATAAAATAAAAAAAGTAAACAATGCAAAAAAAATCTTAAATAGTTTTAATTAAATAAAACTAATATATCTATCTTTTGGAAAATCTATGTAAAAATTATAGAGATAAATTATTCTCCACATTTATTTCATTCCCTCTAAAATATAGACAATCTTAATAATTGTATTCTTTTAAACCTATATACTAATTTATATTAAAATATTATTTTCTTTATTAGTTTGTATTCTTATTTGTTTGTAATTATATGTATTGAATTGACAATTTCTATTTGTATCTCTTTACAATTATTTTTTTTAGTTTCTTTTTAATTAGATTTGTTAAGTTATAACATGTTCAATTTGGGTTAGCTTTAGAAGTTAGAGGCCAAGAATTTTTTTCTAATAGAAGAGTCAAACAAAGTTTGTTGTGCAATGGAGGTTATTCAAACAATATATTCATAAATAAAAGTAAATGATTTTTCAGTAAATAAAATTAACATATATATATCTTTAGAAAAATCTATATAAAAAATATTAAGAAAAATTCAAAAAAAAAATATTACGTCCAGAGGCGTAAGCCTACAATGACAGCATGGCCTCTATAGGAGGTAAGAAAAAAGAAACCGTTTGTATTTTGCATGCATGCACACATCAAGACCCTACGTTAGAAGAAGAAACGACTAGTGTCGTGTAACAGCCAGGGTAGTGGAAGAGTGGCATAGGCATGTAAATCGTTTGAAAGCATATCACTGGAAATGAAACGTCTTTCATGAACATGAATCTATATATTTGTAGGCCTTTAGGTGAAGTGATAGGAGCTTTCGCCAGGGAATGAATTCATCTAACGGTGTGTATTCAGCCAGTGAAGGAGGGAGGAGAGGCATGAATAGCTTTTCCATCGACCAATCACAGGATATCCATGGTCCACAAACTTTTGCAGCATTTGATCATACGTATTTTCTTAACCCTTGACATAATCCAAAGCAAAAACAAAATTATTGAGTCTGATTCAAACCTTCGCCCTTGCGTTAAGCTATTTTCTATCTAATGCATGTCTAAATTCTAGATTAAGGTTCTATTTAATTCCTTGCATTCCTTAAGCGAAGCAGCTTTCAGATCATCATCTTCTCTTTGTCTTGATGCATGCCTTCCATCGATCCATTATTCAGTTATGCGAACTATGTATAAACTTATATTTATTGTTAATTTTCAGTTTTAGACATATGATCATCAGAAAATAAGGGAGTTTAATATATTTGACTATTTTCCTTCTGTATCGTTTGGATCTTGATAGCATCTTTCTTTAGATCTCTTCATCATATTATGGCTATTATAGGGCTTGCTAATTCATTTCCTTATGCATGCGAATCTTCTTTCAAAATAATAATGTCTGTTATTTTGCATTACTTCGGGATGTTGCTCAGTCAGGTTCATTGAGTTTGAGTTATGAATTACACGATTATAGGACCAAAGCTTTAATAGAATTTTCTTCTGTCAAGAATCATTGTTTTTTTCTTCAAAATGATTTATTTATTTGCATCTGTATAAAAAGAGGTCTTTGTTATTGCTTTTATGTATTTATTGTTCCTGATGTGTCAATCTTGTAATTGCATCATGCATATCCATATACAGTCAGACTTTTCATGAGAGATGCTACATTGTAATATCTAAAAATGTTGTGCTTTAGTTTTTATAAATTGCACCATTATGAACTTTACCCTATGTAATGCTTGCTTAATATATATTTGTTTGAAGTTATTACATTGGTATATCACATTATCACGAATTCTCTCTTGAATGATTTCTATATGATACTAAAATTTCATTTTAAGCTTATATTTTATGGATGAGATATTGAAAAAAAATCCGTAGAAAATGAATGTCGGGGCTTAATGATGTCTTTAAATATTATTTTTAATATAAATATGTATTCCTGTCTCAAAACATCAAATACAAGAATTTGATTATAATAACTATGGTTAAAGTATTATGTTGTAATTATTCACAGGCTAAATTATTAGTGGGATTCTTCTCATTCATACATGGAATTGGCTTAAAAAGAGAAGATTAATATTTTCTAAACATAAAAATTAAATTTTGGTGGAATATATATGCATGTTGGTTAAGATTATTATAGCAGTTTAGTTAGTTTGTTCTGATTTTATTTAATTATGTTTACCCTAGACAATATGAGAATAATGTGTAGTGATTTTTGAGTTATTTTGTTTTTATGTGTTAGTGGACAATCTAACATTTATATTAAGTATAAAGATAATTTAGCATGAACATTTATATTCAGTGTAATTGATATTTGAGTCAATTACACTTAATTTTGGTAGTAATTTTTTTAGAAGATTTTTTCAAAAAATAGATGGCTGAAAAAAATCTGAGTTCATGATCAAATTAAATATCAAGAAGAGAAACACTTTAGTAATTATGGTTTTGAAAACAATACAAAGCTAATAGTCATGTATTAGTCCACCTTGATATTGTTAGAATATTGTTGAGTTTGTATGTGATTTAAAATTGTTGGTTTACTTTCTTATTTTTTCATGTCTTTTCTATTTTCTGATATTGTTAGAATATTGTTGAGTTTGTATGTGATTTAGAATTGTTGGTTTACTTTCTTATTTTTTAATGTCTTTTCTATTTTCTAATTTTATTGAACACAAAAGTCTGCAAAGTTAAGAATGAAAAAACTTTCTTAAATTAATATTCCATTCAAAGTTACTATATTAAATTTCTACACAAAAAAGATTGAAAATTACTACATTAAATTATTACACATAAAAGAAGTTTCTAAAATTTAGAAAGATAAGTACTAAAAAAACTTTCTTAAATTTATTATTGCATATAAAAGTATCAAATTATAAAATTGGAAAATTAAATTAAAAAAATTATCTTAAATTTATTATTACACAAAAAAAATAAAAAATAAAAGATTTCAAAAAGGTAAAATCATTCATATTATATTTTATTCAAAATTAATATATATCTTAATGAAATATTATTAATTTAAGACTTTACTAAACATTTTATTGGGCAAAAATATAGCAACTCAAATATACAATTTATTATGAAGGACTTTCATGATAAGTCCACATCTAAAATAAATTTAAAATCATAAAAAAATAAAAAATAAATAAAAAGAAAAATGGTTCATATTATATTTTATTCAAAATTAATATATATCATAAGAAAATATTATTAATTTAAGACTTTACTAAAGATTTTATTGCACAAAAAGATAACAACTCAAATGTGCAATCTATTATAAAGACTTTTCATGATAAGTCCACATCTAAAATAAATTTAAAATCATAAAATTAAATAGAAAATATAATAAACTTATTATTACACATAAAAAAAAATTAATTAGAATTAGGGTTAGGGTTCCATTAGTAGTACAATTAAAATTGGGGTTGCCATTAGAATTAAGGTTGATGTTAGAATTAGAATAATGAATAAAGTTCAAATTGTGGTTAGGGTTAGACATAAGATAAAGTTTTTGGTTAAAATTCAACTAAGGTTAGGGTGAGCATTAGGTTTAAAGTTATGATTAGAATTTGATAAGAGTTATTTTCAATATGGTTAGGATTAGGGTTCAATTAGGATTAGGGTTGGAATTATGAATAGAGTTAGAATTATGGCTAGAGTTAAAAATAAAAATTAGAGTTATAGTCAGGGTTATAATTCAATTACATATAGGACTAGGGTTAGGATTACCTGGATCAATTAGGATTAGTGATGAATTGGGGATAGCATTGGGGTTAAGGATCAATTGGATTACAATTCAATTATGTTTAGGGTTCAAAAGGGTCCAATTAGAGTTCAGTTAGGGTTAGGGTTCTAAAATGATTTTTGGGGTTAGGGTTTAGGTGAAGGTTTGCATTCAATTGGGGTTAGAATTATTGTCTAATTTTTATTGGGATTAGGAGTTACATGGTTGAATTTAAGGAACAATTAGGATTAAGCTTGAATTAGGGATAGGATTAGGGTTAAGGATCGATTATGATTAGGGTTCAAAATGGTTCAACTAAGGTTAGGGTTAGCGTTAGGTTTAAGGTTATGATTAGAATTTGATAAGGGTTCTTTTCAATATGGTTAGGATTAGGGTTCAATTAGCATTAGGCTTGGAATTATGAATAGAGTTAGAATTATGGTTAGAGTTAAAAATAAAATTTGGGATTATAGTTAGGGTTAGGATTCAATTACGGATAGGATTAGGGTTAGGGTTAGGGATCAATTAGGATTAGTGATGAATTAGGGATAGGGTTAGGGTTAAGGATATGTGAGAACCCTAACATGTTCTAACTCTGCCAAACCACTAATTCTGCTATGCAATGACATATATGACTAATTCTTTTTGTTTTGAAGTTTTGATAAAATATGAATTCATTAAACCATTCACTTATATTGCCATGCGAGAAAAAAACTATTCAAGCGAATAGAAAGAACTGAAACAAACCGGTAATGTAATAATGTTGCAAATGATTCTTATTGAATATATAATGAATACAAAGCCTTATATTCAGTATGTCATACCCAAAAATTGCACCACTCATTAACAATGAAATCTGGAATTAATTAGCAATAAACATATAATCTGATCACAACATCAATCTGCAACATAGGACAAGTTCTCTGTGAGGCCTACCAGTTGATACACCCATTTGACTATCTTTTGATTCGATCATGTTGATACTCTATGTGTTTTGGACTATTTTGGATGATCATAAATACTTTATGTTATGCTTGTTTTATGTTTATGATGCTATGATGATTATATAATGCATGTTATGCTTCCTTTATTGATATGCTCATATGATCTTGTTATCATGATAGAAAGGGATAATTATTTTATGAGATGGAATTGATAGGATGCTAAATTTAATTTGGTGATGTGATTTCCTTATTATGTCGTGATTTGATACAAGTTGATAATATATGTTATTGTTAGAAGAAAAATGATTATAGATATAGAATTTATTGATTTAGAATTAGATTGTGCAAAATGTATGCATATGAATTTGTTGGGTTTAATTATTGATTATTATGCATTGGATGTTTTGACAATTGTAAATTGAGTGTGCAGGTACACACCCATGGCCAATGGGATAGGAGGTAACCAAGGGTACCCGATTGTGTTAGCCAAGTGAAACCACTATAGTCCATTTGGAGAATGGATCATAGCCTCCTTGTGTTGTATTTTATTTGTGATTAAAATGATTTAATGTTGAATCTTGTGATTATGTCCTTTTTAATGTCAATCAAACTTTTTATTAGGTTTTTGGGGTATTTTGAAAATTCTTTTATTATATTTGAGTTTCAATTTCTTTTGAGGGTTTAAAAAGGCTAAATTAGTCTTTGGAATGGGATAATTGACCCTAATTTAACCCCTAGGATGGGTACCTATGGGTTAGGGGTCAAATCAAACCCATATCTTTTGAAAATTGCAAGTTGTGACACTTCTTAATTAGCCATTAAGAAGGGTGACGGATTTTGGGGATGGGATTGGAGTGTTGGCTCCAAAATCTCATTTATGAGATTTGAAAGCCTGGTTGAGTGTTGAACACTCTTTGGCCTTTCAATTCCCCAAGAGTTCTCACACATGTGTGAGAACTTGTGGGGAGGTGTGTCCGTAGGAGTGGATAGGAGATTGACATGTGTCACTCTCTTCCCCAAGGGTTTCCAACCCTTGACTCCTATTTGAATGATTTTGAAACCCAAAAGAAGGGCTTTTTTTTCTTGGCTTGGTGTTTGGAATGCTTGGGAGAGGGAAAATTGGCTTGGGCTTGGAGTAGAGATTTGGAGTTCATCCTCAACCTTATTTCATTGTTGGCTTGGATTTGAGGTAGGCTTTATTCTACCTTTATGTATACTTCTCCTTTCATTTGATCTCTTGTTTGGAAATGTAAAAAAAAAAATGGTTTATGTGAAATGTATGTTCATTGTATGTTCATTTTAATTTTTATGTGTTTGGTTTGGGTTTGTATAGGATAAACTCACCCAATGTGGGAAGAGAAATCTTGTGGGGGATAGGAATGTGTAGGAACCTCTATGGGGAGATTGTTCCTCCTTTGAGAAGGAGAGGCAAACAATGGGGTATGAGTACCGAAAATGGTTTCATGATGTTATGATGTGTTGAGAGATTGTTGTATGGAGGATGTATGATATGAAATATTTTGATGAATGGGTGGATTGGATAAGAAGAAAGGTTGTGTTGTTGGTTATGTATACTTGCTAATAGGTCTCCCCATATGGAAGTGATGTCCACCTCTATCCCCACCTTTGGATTTATGAAGAATCCCTAAGTATATGTGCAATCTTGGTTGGGAGTAATCTGTTTGAGTGTTGTGTTTTGGAATGGCTTAATTGCTCTATTGTTGTGTGTACCTGGTAGCTTGGTTACCTCCTAGCTTGGGGGTGGTTGGTTTTCCAACCAAAGGTTGGGAGGTGAGCTCCCCATTGGCATTTGAAAACCTTTATGTTCTATGGGCAGATTTGAAGACCAAAGTTCAACTAAGTATATTTGGGAGTAGTCTTTTTACCTCATATGTTTGTTGAGAAATTTGGAGTTATCTGTAAATCCATTTGGAATGGACTTGGGACTGTTATTGTAACCAAAATAAAAAGGAAATCTCTTTCAGTTTGTATGTTTTATGTAACTGGTTGTATGCTTTAAATAGATAGCTCAAAGTTTATTCTTAAAAAAAAAGTTCAATAATTTTGTGTAAAATGATAAAAATAAACTATAGATTCAACGACTATCTGTTCTATGTATGTTGTCAATGAATATCTTGTACTGGTGAAATGAGAAAACTACTTCTTACTTGCAAAGGAAATAAATCTGTAATGTATGCTTCAGGATATATTATTCTGTTTCAGCTCAAAATATTAGTCTTTGTAATAGAAACAAAATGTGTGACTTGCTGCAAGTAAATACGCATAGTGAATGTAGTGGAAGAGTAAATTTTGGTTCCTTACTTCTGAAATAAAATAAGTACTATACTCCAGGTTATTTCATATTGCTCAATCTGAGGATATAAAATGGTGATATCATTATTATTTTTGTTGATATCATTATTTTTTTATGTTTTATGTTTTTTTGTCAACGTAATAAATTAGAGGTGAAGAAATTTTTCTTAAGAGAAAGAAGAATCAAAGTTTGTTGTGCAGACCGACGCTATTCAAAGCATATATTCATAAAATATATATCTATTTACCAAAATATTACAGTAAAAACTTATATATACAAATAAACATGAAATAAAAAATAAGAATCCACGCAAAGGCATTAGATTTGTCCAAAAAATGTTAACTCTTCTTTTCTGTTAAACTCGGATTTATACAGGCAGGGTATATTAGCCTTGATGGAATCTAAGTATTTTGTATACAAATATTTTCTGCAGTGATGGGAAGCTGATCAGCGTTGAATTTGGGTACAAGCGTAACAATAATACTTGTGTGATGCTCTGAATCAAAATCATGGAGTATGTCAGTTATTTCTAATCTCAAGGAGGAACGGCAGACGCCCTTGTTCCGTTTTTGGCGAGGAGGAATGTGCATAAAAGATCCTGCGTATTCATCATCCTCTTCTCTGCACGCCGGTCTGATATAGACATCGAACCACAATGGCTTCTCCCTCTCCACCTTTATCCCTTCTATTACCAGATCTGCCCTGCCTTCCTTGCCAAATGCAGACCTGCTAACTTTTGCTTGAACAAAGTCATAATTTCCGAGGCGGTAATGTTGAGAGGGAACGGAAACCATGCCGGAAAACTCCCCGGGGACTCCTTTACTGGAATTCGAAGAAGCAAACATTGAAGCTACATCAACATCGGACGCGTATTTGAACTTGAGCTTCTGTGCAGTCTGCAGCTTATGGAAATCCCTCAGATTTGACGCCTCATCGTTTCCAATTACAAGCGGTGCGGGCACGCGGACAGAGGTGGACGCCAGAAGCATTTGCCGCCTTCTGAACATCACTTCCCTTTCCCCTTCGCTTTGCTTCGCCCCTTTACACCAGACGATGTTATTTCTTTTCCATATTTTCTTAGGATTTGGGAATGAAAGACTGCATTCCATTCCCGAGCTCCTAAAAATGGCTGCCATCATTTGGTATTGGGCTTTGCAATTGGGAAGTCGAAAAGAGTAGTTATAAAGATTTAAGAGAGTCGGTATGAGCTACCGCCACGTTCCTCCGTGTTGAAGAAGAAAGTAAATGAAAACGTGGGCGGTTCAAGGGTTTTAGCGGTTGTTTGGCGCGCCAAATGTGGGAGTTTAATAGGGGGATGGAAAATGCACGTTGGCGGGGAGAGAGAATGGACATGGACGAACGCTATTTTTTCTTGTGTCAAATTTAGCGTACTTTTTGTTGGGAATTCTTCCCGCGGTCGAAAGATTAACACGTTAGCCTTTCGCTGTGAAGATTCTTTTCCACGAGTTGAATATTCTGGAATGTCCAAATTCCACAGGTCTCCCTTGCGAAGTTTCCTCCGCTTTCATTCTCTTAATATAACACGTAATTCACATATAAATGCTAAGCTTTATTAGCTTCGGATTTAAAAATTGTGATTACGGCAAAGGCGTTCCCTCTGTGAACATGGCAAGCTGACTTGAGGGATCGACGGCATAAGGTTCTGCAGAGACATGCAAGACGATGCAATGCATCGCAACCTTACACGTAGAACGCATTTACTCTTCCGCCACGTTTTGTGGTTCTGTGCATGCCTATATGGTAGTGTTGGTTCTTTTTATGGAGAAATGACTATCAATTTGGAGGCAAATCAATGACAATGATTCGGCACCAGATCCAGCTGATCTAACAGTGAAACAAAAGAAACACGAGAACAATGAGGTTTCGAGTTTGATTCCTGTGGACTCTCATGCTTTCGGGGTTTTATATTCAGTTGGGAAAGTGCCAGCAATCCGCCTCTTGCAATCGGACAGTGAGTTGTTTAACCTGGGAAAATGTATGAGCTATTTTGGCTGCCCAATGGGATGGTTAGTGTGGGCGATAGCAATTGCTAGGGTTGCAGGAGTACACTCCACACAGGAAGGTTTGCTTATTTTAAATATTTTTATTGAAAAGGTATTCTTATTAAAAGGGAGATGGGGTTGCAAGCTAAGTGGTCTTAACTTTGGGGAAAAATCTTTGTGGTTAAGCACATTTGAGCTGAAGCAATATTGGGATGGGTGACCTTTCGGGATGGTCCAGTGCTTCACCTCTGTGAGCTCACCTAGATGCAATGAGTGCTGAGTGGACCATTCATTATCATGAGAGATGGGTTCTTGTGAACCACTACTCATGAAACATGGGTTAATGAGTGACTCAAAACTACACGGTTGAATCCTAAAAGCAATATCATAATAAAGAAAAACGATGGTTTTATTTTATTTCTTAAAAACACAATTTTTTATTGGAGATAAATGTTTGTGTACGGCTTAGAATTTGATGGTCTATACACATTAGACTGTATACAACATGTTAGCTATTTAATGTGATGTTTATTTGCAGTCAAATATATAAATTGTATCATTATTATATATTATATTTACATAATGTAAATTACTAAATCCATTTTACAAATAATATTATATTTATATTTATTACTATATACTAGATTCTATAATAGAAAATATTAAATATAAATATACTATAATATATTATCTGTTTCTTTCTCTATTCCTCTCTATCTCACTCTCCTTATCTCTCCCCCTCTCTTCCTCTTTCTCCCTATATTATATTATATATAATATATTTTTTCACTATATCTCTCTATTTATCTACCCCTCCCCCTCTCTTCTCTCTCTTCTTCTCTCTTGTCCTCTATTAATCTCCCTCTACACATATCTCTATCTCTTCCTATTTGTCTAGATCCCTCTCCCTCTTTATCTCTCTACCCCTCTCTATGTGTCTTTATCTCTTTGTATCTATCTATTTATCTTTATCTCTCTACCTCTTTGTCCCTCTTTCTCCTCTTTTCTTTCCCTTCCTTCCACCTCCCTCCCGTTCCAATGTTTGATAGGTCATTAAAATAAAAATTAGCATACAAAATTAAAATGTGTGTGACAATGACAATTTTATTATTTTACATTCTTCTTGTTAGTTCTCAATCATTGATTTAGAAAATATTCTCTCTTTACTTCTCTCTCTCTCCCTCTATCTTTGTAATTCTCTATGCTTTTCCTCTCTCCTCTTTTCTATCTCTATCCCTCTCTTTCTCTCTCCCCTATACCTCTCATTTGTGAACTATCTCTCTTTCTCACTTCATCTCTCTCTCCCCCTCTCTCCTTTTCTCTATTTCTCTATCTTTCTATATATCCATCTCTAACTTCATCTTTCTTTGTCTCCACTTTTTTTCTCTCTCTATCTCTCCATATTTTCTTCATCTCTCTACCTCTCTATCTCTTATTTGTATCTCTCTTTGGATTTATCTCTTTTTCCCTCTTCCCTTATGTATATCAATCTCTTTCTCTATTCTTCTATCTTCCTCTATCAATCTACCATTCTTTCTCTCTATATATCTCTTTCTCATTCTCTATTTTCCCTCTCTCTCTCCCTTTATCTTCCTCTCTCTTATTCTCTCTCCATTCGACTTAATCTTCACCTCTTTGTCTCTGTCTCTCCTCCTCTACCCCTAGCCCCCTACACCTCTCTGTCAATATTTATATTAAAAATATATTATATGTTATATTATCATAGAGATAACGAGAAACATAGAGATAGAGAGGGAGAAAATAATATAAAGACCTCTCTCTCTTTCTCTCCTAATCTATCTTTATCTCTATCTCACTCCTCTCTCCATCTCTTTCTATCCATATCATTCTCTCTCTGAACTCTCTCTCTCTCTACTTAAAGCTCTCCATCCCTCTCTCTATCTCTCCCCATCTCTCACTCCCTCACTATCCCCCTATCTATCTATCCATCTCTACCTCTCTCCCCCTTTCTCTTCCCATATATCTCCATCTTTCTTTCACTTCCCATATATCTCTATATCTCCCTCCTTCTCTCTCCATCTCTCTATATCCCCTTATTTCTCTCCCTCTATCTCTCTCTCTCCATCACTATTTTTCTATATCTACTTCTCTTTGTTTGGTTGTCTCTTTGTCTCTCCCCATCTCCCCCTCTCTTTATATCTCCTTACATTTCTCTCTCTATCACTTTATCTCACCAACTATATCTCTCCCTCTCCCTCTTCCTCTATATCTATCTCCCTTTATCTCACCAACTATATCTCTCCCTCTCCTTCTACCACTTTCTATCTCTCTATCTCTAGAAATTTCTCCCTCTCCCTATCCATCCATCTTTCTCTCTCTAGACCTATATATATATATACCTTTGTCTTTGTATCTCTATCTCTCAATATTTCTTCTCGTTACCTCTTGATCTCTCTCTACCCATATATTTATCCCTCTCTCCCTCTCATATATTTATCTCTTCCATCTCTATCTATTCATCTCTTGTATCTCTCTTTATCCCTCCCTCTCCTTCTCTTCATATCAGGCTTTGAGTTTCCGACTCCATCTACATCTCTTTCTCTATTCACTATATTTATCTCCTTACCCTCTCTCTCACTCTCTCGCTCTTAACTCTCCCTCTCTCCTTATTGCAAACATAACATGATACTATTGATAATGGATCTTGATTATCTTCTTGATTCAAAGGTTTTGTTTCAATTATTTTTGGATCTCTTGTAAGTGGATGCATTGTTGATTTGAAGCTCACTTCTTCATTGAGACCTTTGTTGCACAAATAACATCATTTGCTAAATGGCCTACCAATGGAACTCATGTATTACACAAATGTATGCAAAAGCTAGACAACATTTTCTCTAATTGACCTTTCACATCTAGATTCAACATACCCGTTGTACACCAAGGTGTGATTGCTAGTTTATATGGTAGGAGAAGTATATGATATTGTGATCATGAAAGAAAAATGTAAAAATAGTCATTCAAAGTAAAATATATATATATATATATATATATATATATATATAATGAATGGTGACTATCTAAAGGTGATTGGGAGTGGAAAAAAGTTAGTTCGATTGGCTAAAAATATTACTAGGTTGTCCAGTGAAGTGAGTGTCTCTAGGAAGGCTAAAAAACTAAAAAAGGATGCTAAAAAATGCATAAGGTTGTGAAGTGAGATATTATCGAGTTTAAGGCTTCCCCCTTGCTTAATCCCAACATTTTTGAAGAAGACCAATTGGATGAGGATTTTGAGAATGACTCTTCTTATGAAGACTCTGAGTCCAACGAATTTGAAGAGATTGATACACATTAGGAAAATGAGGATGAGGTTTATTAAAATGTTCGTATTTATTCTCCTGTTAAGATGCAAGAGGATAAGGAGGAAGTAGAAATTATTAAAGATAAAACATGTAAAGATTGCATTGTGAAATGGGATGAACTTTGAACAAAATAATCTAGTTGAGATTCACAACAAGGTTAACAAAATGGAGAATGTCATATGTAGGATGGTGAATGTCACTGTGACATGATGAAGCACTTTGTTATTGGGGTGGTGATCTTGGTGGCTAAGCTTAAAAAAAGAAAATTTTGTATGATAAGTGTGAGGATAAAAGCAAGAACAAACAAAAGTGGGCTAATACGTTGAAGGAATAGGGTGTTACTCCCTCCTAGGAGGAAAAACTTAACACCTTATGTAAAGATTGGAAATATTTTCACTCGTTGTTGGGTGTAATTCTTGATTTTACTATTGTTGTTTCTTTGTTATTCATGGGTTGTTCTATCTAGTTTTAATTATGTTTTTGGACATTGTTTGTTTTTTAAAGTTTATCCATTTAATTCTTGAAGATAGTTACTCTATTTTAAGATGAGAGACCACATTTTAAGTTAATGTTGTTGTTTTAAGGTTTAAGAATAGCTATTGGATTTTTATTGTTCTTTCGTTCTATCCAATCTAATTTGTAAGGAACTAAAGCCCTAGTTTTTTTGTAATTAATTGATATAAAAAACAATGAATGGTGATTTTTTTTTAAGTAATTTTTAAAGTTATATACAAAATAAATAAAATCATTGCATTGTTTAGACAAATGTAAAATAACAATTCAAATAAAAATAAAATAAAATAATCTTAAGTAAACAAAAGTAAAATAATTTTTAAATAATTATAAAATAAATAAAAATAGCTCTTCAAATAAAATAAAAAAGTAAACAATATAAAAAAAATCTTAAATAGTTTTGAATAAATAAAACTAATATACCTATCTTTTGGAAAATCTATGTGAAAGATATGGAGAGAAATTATTCTCCACGTTTATTTCATTCACTATTAAAAAAATAGACAATCTTAAGAATGATATATCTCTTTTATATAGATTTTTTTTAAAATAGATATACTAATTTATATTAAAATATTATTTTCTTTATTAGTTTGTATTCTTATTTGTTTGCAATTATGTGTATTGAATTAATAATTTGTATTTGTATCTCTTTATAATTATTGTTCTTTATTTTATTTTAAATCAGTTTTGTTAAGTTACAACATGCTCAATTTGAGTTAGCTTTAGAAGTTAGAAGCAAAGAAGTTTTTCCTAATAGAAAAGTCAAACAAAGTTTGCTGTGCAATACTATACTATTCAAACAATATATTCATAAATAAAAGAAAAAAAAAATAGTATTAAAGCAAATTAATATACATATCTTTAAAAAAAATTATGTAAAAATACCAGGAAAAATTATTCTCCAAAGAATGATTATTTCGTTTACACTTAAAAAATAGACATGGCTAATATCTCTTAATATCTTTTACTCAATTTTTTTATAAACATACTATTTATATTAAAATAAAAAAAAATTAGTAATTTGTATTCCTATGTATTTGTAATTGACATTAAGTTTAGAATTTAGAAGTGAAGAAATTTCTCCTGATAGAAGGAAGAGTCAAACAAAGTTTGTTGTGCAACCCGACGCTATTCAAAGCATACATAAACTAGCAATTACACCTTTGTGTGCAATAGGTACGCCGAAGAGATGTGAAAGGTCAATTAGGGAAAATTATATATGTCATTTAGCAAATGATGATGCTTGTGCAACAAAGATCTCAATGGAGATGTAATCGCTTCAAATAAACTATGCATACACTTAAACCTGGATCCAAACACAACTATAACAAAACATCTGAAATGATAAGATAATCAAGCTCCTTTATTAACTATTTCTTTTTATTTGAGAGGAGAGGTTGGGAGGGAGTTGGATAGAGATGGAGAGAAAAAGAGAGATTTAAAGGGATAAATGGAAGAATAAATATGGAGAGATAAAGATAGACAAGGGCAGGTGCATGGAAATGGGTAGCCATTTCGTGGACACATTGAAAAGAACTTTTTAAAAGTCATAACGTGAGCGCATTATTGCTTGTTAAAAGCAAAAAAAAAAAGAGAAATGTCGTCATTCTTATTTCGACTATTTTTTTTTCTAGTCGCAGCCAAAACCCCCATATTTCATGCTCGAATTCTAAGAGGATCCATTCAGAAAAATTATTCACCAACAATTGTTATTTCTTCGCAACAATGGCGCCATGACGATGAGGAGGTGTGAGAGGTAAGGATTTTGTGCTTTTTGTTTTGAATTAGTTAGTTTTAGGTTGAATTTGTTAGTTTTAGGTTGAAAGTGAAATATATTTGTTTGATTTTTGAGGAGATGCAAATCAACCTGCAAACCCTCAAGATCAAAATCAACCACAACAACATCAACCTCCTCCACCAATCTCAACCCCCTCCTGGCACTCAACAAAATTTAATGAGTGAAATTGAGAACAACAAAAAGAAAATTGAAGATTTGATCAGTAGGTTGAGTGATCCAAATGGTTCGACTGCAAAAAGAATGACCCTAGAAAATTCATTGAAAGATATGTTAAAAAATGTAGATTTAATTAGCAAACAAACAACTGGATGGCAAGATAGGAGGTAGGCAGCTAGGGATTATTATGCAAATAAACTATCATACAAAGATGTAAAGGATTTAAAAATTACAAAAGGTGATTTGTGCTAATTATTCACCAACCCACACACAAATCAAAATCTTACCCTCAATGCAAAGAGGTTTCCTATCCATTGGTGCCACCACCAACAGATTAAGGACCAGTTTTATGATAAGTGGTACATGGTCTTCAATTACACACCGTGCAACAATTACGAGGTCCCGTAATATTTCCTTAGGAAACTATACAATGAGTTCATATTGAACAAATCCCAAATTATTTTGATATGAGGGATTTCCAAGGGAGAGGTGGGGGGGTCAGCTCAGGATAGACCCGGTGCACAGTCGGATCCTACATGGTAAGGTAGACGAGCTCTCGCTAGGCCATCTCATGAGCACGTTGTTATGCCTTCCATCATGAAGGAAAGTGTTGAAGTAGAGACATTGCAAGCAATCAGCAATTTGACCCAGAGTGTGATCCACCATACTAGCCCTATTCTACAGTGTCATCCAGGGGAGTCTTCGAGTGGTGGCCTTTGAACCCATGTGTGTCAATCTTGTGGGGCAACTTGTTCACATGACCCCACCGACACTCAGGAGGTTGCTATGCAAGATCCGTCTGCAACTATGGAGATGGAGAGGGCAACTGACATTTTGCATGAGGCACATGGCATTGATAGTCAGGTAAAAGTTAGCATGTTTATTGAATTTAATTTATTAAATTTTGATTTTGAAATGCAAGATTAACTAAAAATGTTTTATGATTTTAATAAAATTGCAGAGTCACAGTGTTGAGACTAGATACACCGGCCCCCCACCTACTTATTTCTACAGTACACCTATCATTGGGGTATGTAACTAGTAAACAATTATAAATTTATTACATGTTAATAGCATTGTTTTACAAATGGTAATTTAATATGTGATTTTGGATGTTGAACAGACTAATATTGGATGTTTCGATGGAACACTTCCCAGTGGTGATGGATTTACTCAAACCTACATGGAGGTAATAGAATAAAGAGTTTAACTAACGAATTGTACTTAATAGATTTGTGTAGTTTATATGCACATTATTGATTACATTGAATAATTTATTGTTTTATTTTTGGATGTTGTATGTTGAAACACCTCTGAATGTGATGAGGGCAATGGAGATTGGTGTGTCATCTTCTATACAATCCTTGATGGGTCTGACAAGGGAGGTATGAGGCAAACTAGTAAATTTCAATTTACATTTGTCAAGTAATAAATGTTAGTTAGTGAAAAATCAAACCATTATTGATTCACATAGTTTAATTTCTATTTGTATGGTTTATACAAGGCTTGAGCATGCCTGAGCATTAGTGTGAGAATATATCCCTCATGGAGAGAGATCATGAGATGGCGGTATGTGATTATTTTGTCAAATATATATTTTTTTATAATGTAATTTATATATATTCATATCTTTACTTATTGTAACAGTTAAAACTTAACCATGGACTAAACACTAGGAGGAGGAGTAGGAGCATTCCTTGAGTGCAGCAAAAATGAGTGACAGACCTATCTCCATACGATCGAAAAGAAAAGGGAAAGATTTTATTTCCAGAGCATGGAGAGTAATGACTTTTGATTCCAAAGCCCTTTGTTGTATGCCTACATGGTAGTTTTGTATATATTTTGTATTGGACATATTTGACATTGTATGCCTATATGGCATTCTCATAAGCCTATATGGCTATTTTGTATTTCATATGTATATCGACATATATTTATCTATGCCTACATGGCTATTTGGTTAATACAAATATCTTTTATCGATGGTGTCCATATTTGCATTCTAAATTGATGGTTCAATAGATATGAGTTATGTGTATTCAAGTGTATACTTTGTGACTTACGTGTGTTCTAATGTATACTTTGTGGCTTACGTGTTTTCATGTGTATACCTTGTATTCATGCATATACTTTGTATTAATTTATGTATACTATGTATTTGTGTGTATACTTCTTGAGGCTTACATGTTTTTGAGTACTTGTGCTTCCCTTATTGACATGTACATGCTTAAATTATTCACGTGTATAATTATTAATTGGTTAGCCCTAGAATTGATCATTGTTGTCCTTCATGGTTTGTCTTGAATATTAATCAATTGATGCTAAACAACTTTATCTAAAAGAAAAAAGACATGTTTTCAATTGGTATTCCATGAAATGATTCATATAAAGATTCCAATATGTTCTTCATGCGTCACCATCAAAATATTTATATGTCAACTTTTTGCAATATTATTTCTTGTATACGAAATGGACTTGGGAGAAAGCAAGTTATAATTTATAATACAAATAATAAATGGACTCAACGTTGTCCTAGACGTCCGAATAGGTCTATTTAACAAATAAACACACTCTCAATCACTCTTCAAATTACAAAGCACCATTGGTAATGCGGAGTGCCTCAACCAAGTTGTGATTTGACATAACTTCTCTCAAATATGCCCACTAAGACTCCAACATTCACTTGACTCAACAGGGTAACTCAACTAGCCAACCATGGAATCTATCAAACCAAACATGACCAAAACTTGGAGAAGACTTGGAAACCTCCCAACATGACCAACCCAACTCAACACAACTGACCTTATGCTTGGGAACCACCTCTGATCTATCACTTCCAAACTAGGCCTCTTATTCCTTGCAGCCTAACCAACTAGGACAATCAACACAAGAACCACTCAAAAGGAATTAACTAGACCAAGGACATTGTTTCTAGGCATCTTATACCAATTCCCACAAGTCTTCAAAGGTCCATGCCTTGACAACAAAAGACAAATCCATGACAGGCCAAAACAAAACGCTACAGGGTAGGCCTAATTAGGCTACTCCACACAAGGAATCAAGTACCATGGCTCATCCCAACACCCCTTAGCCACAAACAAGTTCTTACAACCTTTTCCAACAAAAATAAAATTCTCCCAAGCACCCTTGTCACAAAACACTTATGAAAACAATCAAAAATCAAATTTTACACAAAATCAAGCCTGTCACATAGAGATGTCAGGCCTAGAATGCCAAATATATCTCTCCCACCTTCAATAAATTCTCTAAAGTCAATATGGAATCAGAATATACATGGTACTCTAAGTGATCCATGCCCTAAACTAACTAAAAACCAACTTTCAAAACAAGTAATCGTTGCATTTCAAATTTGTTGATTTAAGCAACTTACAAATTTGCAACTTTAGACTCCTCCAACCTAATGAATAAAACTAATGACCTCTAAACCCACACAAATGACTTAGAAATAGCCTTATTACGTCAAAAAAAGTCCATTCTTTCACACTCATATACAAATTCACAAATTTTCCTTCAAAGGCTAAAAAGACAACTTCTAGTGCAAGACCCAAAATCCACCCTAAAACATACCTAATGGTCTTAATTGACCTTATTCAAGACAAATCATGCTCAAAATACCCGCAACAACCTATTGAGCAACCTATTGACCATTAGATAATCACTAAAACAATTGAACTAGACCTTCTTCATCAAATGGAGGAACAAGGTGCTCTGCACCAATGATCATACACTTTTTGTGTGGAATACTTGGACTTCTCAACCATCCTTTGTATGTTTCTCTTTTCCATTGTTTTGCATGTTGGATCATCAGGGATCAAGTCGGTTGAACGCAACTCGGATCATTTCCATGTGTTTGGGTGCGAAAAAGGACCATTCCTAGCGTAAACCTACCTATCAGGACATGTTGGAGCAATTAGTTTGGTCACACGAATTTCAAAACAAAAGTTGCACCACTTTGCAACTTTACACTACTTCCATTTGACACTTTTTCCATCAAGTGAAAATTTGCTGCCACAGGAAAACCACTCCAAGATATCCAAAACCGAGAGAGGTTTTTGTAGAGGCACCCAACACAATCCTATAGGATTAGACGAGAATTTTCTAAGCATCACGGTATCTGAGTAATATCATGGTGAATTTTGCAACCATTTAGCACTTTGGACCCTTAAGGGATCGATTTGGTTGAACGTACCTCAGAGCGATTTCGCATGTTTGGGTGCGAAAGAGGACCATGTCTAGCGTAAACATACCTATTCAGACGTGTTGGAACAATATGCTTGGTCACACAAGTTGCAAAATGAAAGTTGTAGGTCACTTTGCAACTTTGTGTTGCTTGCATTTGACGCTTTTTCCATCAAGTGAAAATCTACCTCCACGGGAAAACCACTCCGAGATAGCCAAAACCGAGAGAAATTTTTGTATAAGACCCCAACGCGATCCTGTAGGATTAGATGATAATTTTCTAAGCATCACGGTATCTGAATAATAGCATGTTGATGTTTGTAGCCAATTTGCACTTTTGACCCTTAAGGGATCGATCTGGTTGAACGTACCTCGGAGTGATTTCGTGTGTTTGGGTGTGAAAGAGGACCATGCCTAGCGTAAAAAAAACTATTTGGACACATTGGAATAATCCACTTGGTCACACGAGTTGCAGAGCAAAAGTTGCACCACTTTGCACAACTTGAATTTGACATTTTTTCCATCAAGTGAAAATTTGTCATCACAAGAAAACCACTCTAAGATAGCCAAAATCGAGAGAGGTTTTTGAAGAGGGGCCCAACATGATCCTGTAGGATCAAACAAGAAGTTTCTAAGCATCACGGTATTTGAGTAATAGCATGCTAAAGTTTGCAGTCATTTAGCACTTTGGACCCTTAAGGGATCGATCTAGTTGAACGTACCTCAAAGCGATTCTGCATGTTTGGGTGAAAAAAAGGACCATGCCTAGCGTAAAAATACCTATTCGGATGTGTTGGATCAGTCCTCTTGGTCACACGAGTTACAAAATGAAATTTGCACCACTTTGCAACTTTGCACTGCTTGCATTTGACATTTTTTCCATCAAGTGAAAAATTTCCGCCACAGGAAAACCACTTCGAGATATCCAAAACCGAGAGAGGTTTTTGAAGAGGGGCCCAACACAGTTTTGTAGGATTAGAATAGAAGTTTCTAAGCATCACAGTGTCTGAATAATAGCATGTTGAAGTTTGCAGCCATTTTGCAATTTGGACCCTTAAAGGATCGATTTGGTTGAACATACCTTGGAGCGATTTCGCGTGTTTGGGTGCAAAAGAGGACCATACCTAGAGTAAAAATACCTATTTGGACCTTTTAGAACATTCCTCTTTTTCACACGAGTTGTAGAGCGAAAGTTGCACCACTTTACAACTTTGCACTACTTGCATTTGACACTTTTTCCATCAAGTGAAAATCTGCCGCCACGAGAAAACCACTCTGAGATAAGCAAAACCGAGAGAGGTTTTTGTAGAGGGGCCCAACACGATCCTGTAAGATTAGAAAAAAATTATCTAAGCATCACAGTATTTGAGTAACAACATGCTGAAGTTTTCAACCATTTAGCACTTTGGACCCTTAAGGGATCGATTCGATTGAACGTAGCTCAAAGCGATTCTGCATGTTTGCGTCCAAAATAGGATCATGTCTAGCTTAAACATACCTATTCATGCACTTTGGAATAGTCCGCTTGGTCACATGAGTTGCAGAACAAAATTCGCACCACTTTGCAACTTTGCACTGCTTGCATTTGACGCTTTTTCCATCAAGTGAAAATCTGTTGCCATGGGAAAACCACTCTGAGATAGCCAAAAAGAGAGATTTTTTTGTAGAGGGGTCCAACGCAACTCTATAGGATCAGACGAGAAGTTTCTAAGTGAAATGGAATAATTTTTATGGGGTTTGTATTTCAACCCCTGTAGATTTTGATGGAAAAGGGCATGAAAAATGAGGTTTCACCCTAGGGTTTGATAAAATATTGCATGTAGAGGTTGGGTGATTGTCTTTTGAGTTTTTAAGGTGATTTTAAGAAGGTCTGAGGTGGTGGCATGTTCTTCTAAGGTGTGGAACCATTCCTTTCAATAAACCTTCCTTATACTAGCATAAATTAAGGGTTTTGGTTTGGCATGGTGGAGTGAGTTTGTCCTTAGAAAAATTGTGGATCTGAGGGTTTGGATACATGATAATTTCTGCCCCAAAAATTTAAGGGGGTTGTTGAATGTTTAAGGGTACGTTCCTTTGTAAATTAAGCCTAGTTAGCCTAATGAGGACATCAAAGGTCATTTTTGATGCACATGTTTCAAGACAGTCACTATTGATTTTTAAGTATGTGTTGTAACTCAATAATACCTATCTAGATTAGTCATTTTTTTGTGGTCATTTGAGAATTTTTCCTCAAAACACCACTTGGAGCCACACTTTTCACTTGAAAATTCATCATAAAACCCTTTAGCAGCAACTCCACCTTTTTTTCTAGAATTCCCCTACATAAATAAAAACACACACACCTAAAACATCCTTATTGGTGGAGTAGTCATTATTGGTTTACAGAGCGAGTTGAGAAAAATCAGTTCAAACTAATGATAAACTCAATGGATACCCTCCTAAATAGATTCAAAAGAAAGATACTTCACTATTATACATTAAACAACAATACTCAAGGCCTTAAAATACTTTACAAGTCATACAAGTTAATGAACAACTGGAAAAACTCATAAAATCACTAAAATAGGGAGTTTATTGATTGTAAATATTCAAGAATACAAAAGATCTCTATTTTTCTCGACCTTACATGCTTTATATTACTTCTCTAATCACCTAATGACCTCTTTGAGACTTTTAATACATTACATATGACCTTTACATGACATTTTTCATATTGTTTACATTTTACAGCTCAAATTTTGCAAATTTCCCTATTGAAGGCATTTACAGAACAAGGTGCTATTGTGCACCAAACATGAACTCCAAAATTACAGTATTTCAGTAAATCTCATTACAATTCCTTAGGTACTTCATTCTCACAGATCTTTTACAATTTCACTCGTACATTCGATATTTTCTTTAAATGTCTACATTATAGGTGCTCATTATGAGACAAATATCAATTGAGTAACTTGAGATTCCCTCGCTAAGCTTCACACGCTCTTTTATAATGGATTGAAATCAAAATTGAGATTTTTCAAGATCATCAAAAGAAGGATGTTGCATTAATTTTTTGGCTAAGATTCTCTTTGATGGCTCATAAATCAGCATTTTCTGCAACGAGAGATTAATCAATTTTTAGTAGTTTACTTACAAATACGCAAAGTAAAAGAGAAAAAGAAAGAGAATCCAAAATGAAAATGAAATAAAAATAGATGGAAGGCACTTACAGATAGGCATGCAAGTCTCACAACTTAGTCACTCCTGGTCATACATCTTCACTCAGAATTCCAACATGCCTATTGCACACAACACCTCTCATGAATATCAGTAAGTTGAAATTTCAGATGCTCTTATAATTTCTACATCATAGTTGCTCATGATAAGGTTAACTTCAAATGAATAACTTGAAATTCCCTCACCAATCTTTGCACACACTTTTCTAATGGCTTCAAATCATGATTGAGATTTGTCAAATCATCAAAATAAAGATGTTGCATTACTTTTCTGGCTGACATTCTCTTGGATGGCTCATATATCTGCATTTTTTGCAAGGGGACACCAATCATTGTTTAGTAGGTTACTTACAAATAGTCAAATTAAAAGAAGATGATAGCATTGGCATCAAATAAATTAATGTGCATACAAGTATAAATTAATAAGAACCAATGTGCATATACTTACAAATTAATCCAATGAACCATCTGGGTCTTCTCTACTCCTTATTGTGTCAATTATTGCCTCATGGTCAAAATCGTGAACCTTCCACAAGGTCTTGTTCAAATTTCTACCCCTATATTTGGTCAAACAAAGAGTGGGAAAAATATAGAGTTGGATGGAGAGAGGGGGAGACTGGGAGAAAGAGAGATTGGGAGATTGGGAGAGAAATATGGAGAGAGGGAGCGAGAGGGGGAGGGGGATAAAGAGATAGTGGGAGAGATGGAGATAGAGAGGGAGGAAGAAAGAGGGAGAGTGGGATAAAAAGAGTGTGGGAGAGAGTGGGAGAGAGTGGGAGAGTGGGAGAAGGGAAGAGTGGGAGAAATATAGAGTGGGAGGAGGAGGAGTGGGAGAAAGAGAGAGTGGGAGAGAGTGGGGAGGAGAAAAGATGGGAGTAGGGGAGTGGGAGAAAGAGAGTGGGAGAGAAAGATGGAGAGAGGAGGAGAGGGGGAGAAAGAGATATTGGGAGAGATGGAAATAGAGAGGGAGGGAGAAAGAGGGAGAGTGGGAGAAAGAGAGAGTTGGATAGAGTGGGAGAGTGGGAGAAAGAGAGAGTTGGATAGAGTGGGAGAGTGGGAGAAGAGGAGAGTGGGAGGGAGAGAGGGGGAGAGTGGTAGAAAAATAGAGTGGGAGAGAGTGGGAGAGTGGGAGAGTGGGAGAAGAGGAGAGTGGGAGAAAGATAGAGTGGCAGGGAGAAAGGAGGAGAGTGGGAGAAAGAGAGAGTGGGAGAGAAAGAGGGAGAGAGGGAGGGAAAGGGAGAGGGGGAGAAAGAGATAGTGTGAGATATGGAGATAAAGAGGGGGGGAGAAAGAGGGAGAGTTGGAGAAAGAGAGAGTGGGAGAGAGTGGGGGAGTGGGATAAGGGGAGAGTGGGATAAAGATAGAGTGGGAGGGAGAGAGGGGGAGAGTGGGAGAAAGAGAGTGTGGAAGAGAAAGAGGGAGAGATGGAGGGGGAGGGCGAGGGGGAGAATTAGATATTGGGAGAGAGGGAGATAGAGAGGGAGGGAGAGAGGGGGAGAGTGGGAGAAAGAGAGAGTGGTAGAAAGTGGGAGAAAGATAGAGTGGGAGGGAGAGAGGGAGAGAGTGGGAGGGGGAGAGGGGGAGAAAGATATCATCTTAATCCCTTAACCCCTATACTCTCTTAATCCATCAACCCCTATAGTCTCTGAATCCCTCAACCCTCAACCCTTAAACTCTAATCCCTCAACCCTTATACCCTCTTAATCCCTCAACCCTTAAACCCTAACCCCTCAACCCCTATACCCTCTTAATCCCTCAACCCTCAACCCTAATCCCTCAACCCCTATACCCTTTTAATCCCTCAACCCTCAACTCTTAAACCCTAATCCCTCAATCCTATACCCTCTTAATCCCTCAACCCTCAACCCTTAAACCATAATCCCTCAACCTCTATACCCTCTTAATCACTCAACCCTCAACCCTCAACCCTTAAACCCTAATCCCTCAACCCCTGTATCCTCTTAATACCTCAACCCTCAACCCTTAAACCCTAATCCCTCAACCCCTGTATCCTCTTGATCCCTCAACCCTCAACCTTCAACCATTAAACCCTAATCCCTCAACCCTCAACCCTTAAATCTTAATCCCTCAAACCCTATACCCTCTTAATCCCTCAACCCTCAACCCTTAAACCTTAATCCTTCAAACCCTATACCCTCTTGATCCCTCAACCCTCAACCCTTAAACCCTAATCCCTCAACCCTTATACCCTCTTGATCCCTCAACCCTCAACCCTTAAACCTTAATCCTTCAAACCCTATACCCTCTTGATCCCTCAACCCTCAACCCTTAAACCCTAATCCCTCAACCCTTATACCCTCTTAATCCCTCAACCCTTCAACCCTAAAACCCTAATCCCTCAACCCTTATACCCTCTTAATCCCTCAACCCTTATACCCTCTTAATCCCTCAACCCTCAACCCTTCAACCCTAAAACCCTAAAACCCTAATCCCTCAACCCTCAACCATTAAACCCTAATCCCTCAAGCCATATACCCTCTTAATCTATCAACCCTCAACCGTCAACCATTAAACCCTAATCCCTCAACCCTTATACCCTCTTAATCCCTCAACCCTCAACCCTTAAACCTTAATCCCTCAACCCCTATACCCTCTTAATCCCTCAACCCTCAACCCTAAAACCCTAATCCCTCAACCCTTATACCCTCTTAATCCCTCAACCCTCAACCCTTGAACCCTAATCCTTCGAACCCTAATCCCTCAACCCCTATACCCTATTAATCCCTCAACCCTCAACCCTCAATCCTTAAACCCTAATCCCTCAACCCCTATACCCTCTTAATCCCTCAACCCTCAACCATCAACCCTTAAACCCTAATCCCTCAACCCATATACCCTCTTAATCCCTCAACCCATATACCCTCTTAATCCCTCAACCCTCAACCCTTAAACCCTAATCCTTCAACCCCTATAGCCTCTTAATCCCTCAACCCTCAACCCTTCAACCCTTCAACCCTAATCCCTCAACCCCTATACCCTCTTAATCCCTCAACCCTTAAACCCTAATCTCTCAACCCCTATACCATCTTAATCCCTCAACCCTTATACCCTCTTAATCCCTCAATCTTCAACCCTTCAACCCTAAAACCATAATCCCTCAACCCCTATACCCTCTTAATCCCTCAACCCTCAACCTTCAATCCTTAAACCCTAATCCCTCAACCCCTATACCATCTTAATCCTTCAACCCTAAACCCTCAACCCTAATCCCTCAACCCCTATACCCTCTTAATCCCTCAACCCTCAACCCTTAAACCCTAATCCCTCAACCCTCAACCCTTAAACCCTAAACTCTTAAACCCTCTACCCTCTACCCAATATGCTCTACCCTAAACCCTAATCCCTCAACCCTTACACCCTTAAATCCAAGAAAACTCTTTACCCTAATCCCTAAACCCTCAACCCTTAATCCCTCAACCCCTATAACCTCTACCCTATACATTGGACCCTCAAACCTAATCCCTCGACCCTATACCCTCAACCCTCAACCTTAAAACCTCAATCCTCAATCCTCAACCCTCAACCCTTAAACCCTCTACCGTCTACCCTATGCATTAAACCCTCAATCCTCAATTATCAACCCTCAACCCTTAATCCCTCAACCCTCAATCCTTGAACCCTAAAAACCCCTATACCCTCTACCCTCAACCAAGTAAACCCTTAATCCTAAACCCTTCAACCCTAAAATCTTAAACCTTCTACCTTCTACCCTCAACCAAATACCCTCTACCATTGACCCTATTCCCTCAGCCCTCAAACCTTAAACCCTAACACCCTAGAAACCATCAACCCTATAGGTCCTCCACCCTAATCCCTCAAACCTATACCCTCAACCCCTATCACTTTCTCTCTATCTATACATTTCACCTCTCCCTTCCTCCCTCCCTCCTACCCTCTCTAATTTTCTCTATCTACCCTCTCTAGGCTCTTTCTATATACCTCTTGTTCAATCAATCCCTACCACCCTCTCTTGATCCCTCTATCCATCTCTCTTTATGTCCCTCCAACTCTATCCCACTCTCTCCCACTCTCTCTCTCTCTCTCCCTCTCTCTCATGTCTCTCCCTCCCACCCCCTATCTCTCTCAGGTCTCTCCCTCTGACAACCTACCTAGGTAAATCTCTCTTTGTCTCTCTCCCCTCTTTCTATCTATCCCTCTCACCCTACCTAGATAAGTCCCTCTCACTCCACCCCCTCTTTCTCTACCTCTATTAGGTCACTCTCTCCCACACCCTCTCTCTCTCTCAGGTCTCTCACTCACACTCCCTCTTTCTCCCACTCCCTCTCTCTTCCACTCTCTCTCACTACCTATCTCTCAATTCTCTCCCTCTCACCCCCCTCACACTCTCAAGTCTCTCCCTTTGGCACCCTACCTACATAACTCTCTCTTTATCTTTGTCTCTCTCTCCCCCCTCTCTCTCTCTCCCATCCCCCCCTCTCTCTCTCCCTCCCTCTATCCCTCGCACCCTACCTAGCTAAGTCCCTCTCACTCCAACCCCTTCTCTCCCACTCCCTCTCTCTTAAACTCTCACTTCCACCCCCTCTCCATCTCTCTAGACTCTCTCTCTCTCTAAATTCTCCCTCCCTCTAAATACATACGTAAATACATACATACTTACATATGTACATACAGTCCTACATCCATACAAGCATACATACATACATGTATAGATACAATCTTATATACATACATACAATATACATGCATTGATACATATAGGCATATGTGCATACATACAAGCATGCATACATGCATACATAAATGACATACAAGCATACATGTACATAAAAACACACAAATATATCAACATACATTCAATAGATTGGAATTTAACATAAAGGAGGACATAATGTGAGTGTGTTATAACATGCTCATGTTATGTCTTAGTTGACATGTTTCCCGCATAAGCAAAAAACCATGTCAAAACTGAGATATAACGTGAGCGCGTTATAACGTGCTCGCGTTATATCTTGATTTGGGAATTCCCAAGCCTTAGGATTTGTATTTTCCTCGGAATACCAACCCAAAGGTTTGGAGGGCATTCCCAATGACCAGAGACGTGTTTTTAAAAAATCTATCATATTTCACATAATCGAGTTCGTGCTCACCGTCAGGATTGCATGTGGTTCAATATCAAAAAAATTGAACACATAGGTAATATTGGGTTCTCTCTTAGCTATCCAATGATGTAAATTTTTTCACTTTATGACAATGTTAAGCCTTTCATCCATAATTTATTTTGTTTGTATGTCTTTTTTTTCCAAAAATCACTTGTTTGGTATTTTTTTCGTTATAAATTAACCATTCATCGAATTTTCAAATAAATTACATTTTTAGAAACTAGACTCCATTCTACAAAAAAAAAAATCAATCAGTTTCCAAAATTTGTAGGGGTAGGACGGCCAAAATTATGTTTTTCAGGAAGTGTCCACTTCGAAAACTAGTAAAAAATAAAATATTCATTAAAAAATTATTAGAAAAATCATGCATCAACTACATATTGTTAGCTAACTTCTAACCATTGCGATTTTAAAAATACTATAAAAAAAATTCATACAAGGGTCGTACAAGAGTTGCTGTGTTATATTTTTCTGACAAAAATAGCACCAATTTGTGTACGTCCCTCTTTTGAACCCCTTAATCTCAACCATTTTAAAAATAAATTAGTAGTTTAGACAGTCGACTTGGAGAACTTCTATCCTTGTTTTTGTTCCATCTCATAATTTTGAGTGTAACTATATCCTCAATTTCATGTCCAAGGTCAGTATTTCCTTATTTTAGAAAAAAGTTGTCCACTTAAGTCCCCTTTTTGGGAACCATCTTGGTGCACTTACCCACAAGAAAAGAGATAAATATTGATTTATATGAATAGGGGGAGGTGGAGAGAGATATGGATGGATAGAGAGAGGGAGATATTTTTAGAGATAGAGGTAGAGATGAATAAAGAACGAGTGAGGAAGATGGAGAGAAATAGATAGAGATATAGAGACAAGTATAGAGAGATAATATATAGATATATAGGGAGATAGAGAGGGAGAGGAAGAGATAGAGAGATAGAGAGATATAAAGGAAGAGGGAGAGATAGAGATATAGAGATATAGATGGTGAGATAGAGTGATAGAGAGATAGAGATATAATGAGATGTAGCTCGATAAGGAGAGAGAGAGAGGGATGAGGGGAGATAGAGAGAGATGGAGATGGGGAGAAAAGGAGAGGAGGAGATAAAGAGAGAGAGAGAAGAGAGGGATATATAGAGACAAGGGGGGAGAATGAGAGAGGGAGAGATTGAAAGATAAAGATATAGATAGAAAGTGATATATATAAAGAGATATATAGATAGGGAGATATAGGGGCACCTGGAGAGAGATGAAGATATTATGAGATAGAGATAAAGGGAGATTGGAAGAAAAAATATGGAGGTAAAAATAAAGAGGAAAAGAGATATAAGTATAGAGTTATAGGAAGAGGGAGAGGTGGAGAGAGACACATGGATAGATAGAGAGAGGAAGACATGTTTGGAGATAAAGGGGGAGAGAGAAAGATAGAGGTAGAGAGGAGGATAGAGTGAGAGGAAGATGGAGGAAAACAGATAGAGATAGATAGGGAGATAGAGATATAAAGGAAGATAAAGAGGTAGAGAGAGAGAGAGATATAGATGGTGAGATAGAGTGATAGAGGGGATATATAGAGATAAAGGGAGAAATAAAAAGATAAAGATATAGATAGGAAGTGATATATATATAGAGAGAGAGAGAGAGGGAGATAGGGAGATATAGGGGTGGAGAGTGATGGAGAGAATGAGATAGAGATAAAGGGAGAGATGGAAGAAGAAATATGGAGAGATAAATATAGAGAGGTAGAAATATATATAAATATAGAGTTATATGAAGAGGGAGAGGTGGAGAGAGATATGGATGGATAGAGAGAGGGAGACATGTCTAGAGATAAAAGGGAAGAGAGTAATATATAGAGGTAGATATGAAGATAGAATGAGAGAGGAAAATGGAAAAAATAGAATATAGAGAGAGGTATAGAGAGATAAAGATGCTCGGGAATGTCATCTGCGCCACACACCTGATCATGCATAGTTTTGAGAAATAGACGATACCGAGGAATAACCAGAAACAGCGAACACTTTCGCCAACTTCGCCCCCATGAGGGCACCTTCGCCATGGTCTTTCGCAGAGCAGGGCATGCCAGAAGACATAACAGATTTAGGAGTTTTCAGAGCAGACGCCATAAAAGAACAAACTTAACTCAACTTAAAAGATTGTTTCACACAATTTACTTAATTTACTATTAATAGTATTATTCTTTTAAACTTGAAGTTTAAAAATTTGTTGCAAAATATATTTTAATATATTAATATAATATATATAATTATATTATATTATTTATAATATTATTAATTTATATAATATATGCTTAAAATATATTATTAATATAATATATAATATCATACTATTAATAATTAATGATATAATATAATATAACAATATTATATATATATATATAAAATGTAAAATCGAAAACGACATGTAATAAATTATTTATTCCAAGGTAAACTCCAATATTCTGAATTACATCCAATAATTAGAAATTAATGGCTGCACAAATCTTATGATTTTAAAAATTAATCTTTTACCACAGAAGGTATTTTTTTAACATTTGAAATACGAAAATTTACTTACTACTATATACTGCCATTTATTACATGGAATTATGTGAAGGTTGTTGAGTGTAAACCTACCGTACGATAGCTTGTAGTGTTCGACGTGAAGGAAATTTCAACAGCAACAACAATGAACGGTTAAAATCAATTCAATCATTGGCTTCTTTTTTTGACGTGAATAAGCCGTTGATTTCAATTAATTCAATCGTTGGCTTCCTTTTTTGACATGACTAGCCGTTGATTTCTTAATTCAGATCGCTCCACTTCATATTGGATACACCTTAGGCGTAAAATATATATCTATATTACCAAAATATTACAGTAAAAACTGATATATACAAATAAATATGAAATAAAAAATACATTAGATTTGTCCAAAATATCTTTACTCTTCTTTTATGTTAAACTCATATTTATATAGGCAGGGTATATTAGCCTTGATGGAATCTAAGACTTTTGTATACAAATATTTTCTGCAGTGATGGGAAGCTGATCTGCGTTGAATTTGGGCACAAGCGTAACAATAACACTTGTGTGATGCTTTGAATCAAAATCATGGAGTATGTCAATTATTTCTAATATAACAACTCAAATGTGCAATCTATTATAAAGACTTTTCATGATAAGTCCACATCTAAAATAAATTTAAAATCATAAAATTAAATAGAAAATATAATAAATTTATTATTACACAAAAAAAAAATTAATTAGAATTAGGGTTAGGGTTCCATTAGTAGTACAATTAAAATTGGGGTTGCCATTAGAATTAAGGTTGATGTTAGAATTAGAATAATGAATAAAGTTCAAATTGTGGTTAGGGTTAGACATAAGATAAAGTTTTTGGTTAAAATTCAACTAAGGTTAGGGTGAGCATTAGGTTTAAAGTTATTATTAGAATTTGATAAGGGTTATTTTCAATATGGTTAGGATTAGGGCTCAATTAGGATTAGGCTTGGAATTATGAATAGAGTTAGAATTATGGTTAGAGTTAAAAATAAAAATTAGAGTTATAGTCAAGGTTATGATTCAATTACATATAGGACTAGGGTTAGGGTTACCTAGATCAATTAGGATTAGTGATGAATTGGGGATAGCATTGGGGTTAAGGATCAATTAGGATTACAATTCAATTATATTTAGGGTTCAAAAGGGTCCAATTAGAGTTCAATTAGGGTTAGGGTTCTAAAATAATTTTTGGGATTAGGGTTTAGGTGAAGGTTTGCATTCAATTGGGGTTAGAATTATTGTTTAATTTTTATTGGGATTAGGAGTTACATGGTTGAATTTAAGGAACAATTAGGATTAGGCTTGAATTAGGGATAGGATTAGGGTTAAGGATCGATTATGATTAGGGTTCAATTAAGGTTAGGGTTCAAAATGGTTCAACTAAGGTTAGGGTTAGCGTTAGGTTTAAGGTTATGATCAGAATTTGATAAGGGTTATTTTCAATACAGTTAGGATTAGGGTTCAATTAGCATTAGGCTTGGAATTATGAATAGAGTTAGAATTATGGTTAGAGTTAAAAATAAAAATTAGGATTATAGTTAGGGTTAGGATTCAATTACGGATAGGATTAGGGTTAGGGTTAGGGATCAATTAGGATTAGTGATGAATTAGGGATAGGGTTAGGGTTAAGGATCTATGAGAACCCTAATAGGTTCTAACTCTGCCAAACCACTAATTCTGTTATGCAATGACATATATGACTAATTCTTTTTGTTTTGAAGTTTTGATAAAATATGTGTTGGTGTAATTAAATGTTTTGTACCTTGTCCTAGGTCATAATTACACCTTAGTTAAGTTTACTTAGGGACCACATAGGAGTTTTTGGAGAATTTCCACCTTTGGTGGACTTATCTTCTTATTGCTTTATCACCTCCACCTTTCATGGACATCAAGTGATTAGGTTTCCACCTTTTGTGGTTGATCCACTATTTGTGGTGGTTATCACATTATCACTTTCCACTTTAGGTGGAGTGATAGCTTTTCATTGTTGTCGCATGTCATAAGATTACGACACTTGTCATAATCTTATGCACTCCTATGTTCTCACCTTGGCTATATAACCAAGGGGTCTCTCATTGTAAAATCAATCACATTAAAGCAATTCCATTATCATTGACATTGAATATAGTTTATTCTTGTCATATTATTTTATCTCTTCTTTGTGCTTTCCATTTGGTCCATAGATCTTGGCATCCATAACCAATTCTACCATGGTATCAGAGCATGTTTCATCATATCCTTCCCTCTTATGGGGGCATCATTTATTCATCTATTGTTGCTTCATGGATTCCAGAGTTGTTCCAGTTTGTGATTTTTCTAGTGTTCCTTGGCATCGGGTCTGTTGTTGCTTTATCATGATTCCACCTTGAGTCAATCAGTGACTCGCATTTGGTTTCAGTAGCAAACAGAAGTATCTTTCCTTGCTTGCTAGATTGAGGATTCCAGTGTTACTCCACAGTGTACTTCCAATGCTTCTCTTGCAGCAGGTTATCTCATTGAGGGGGACTACCTTGTCTCTCTTCTACTTCTCTCTTATGGGGGGGTCTTTTTCCTCACATGGGTTTTTTACCTTCTCATTCATCATTGAGAGCATTTCATTTTGTATTTCATCTCTCTTTTGGGGAGGAGTTTTGTCCCACTGGGTTTTCTCCTTTTCTCCATTTTTGAGAGATTGCATTGCATTTGTACATGGGTACCTAACATGGCCTAGTTGTGAGGACCCATCTTGCATTCTTTGCATTTGTGCGCATTCTCCCTAAGTTGCACTTAAAGGGGGGTGTTGGTGTAATTAAATATTTTGTACCTTGTCCTAGGTCATAATTACACCTTAGTTAGGTTTACTTAGGGACCACATAGGAGTTATTGGAGAATTTCCACTTTTGGTGGACTTATCTTCTTATTACTTTATCACCTCCACCTCTCATGGACATATCATGTGATTAGGTTTCCACCTTTTGTGGTAGATCCACTATTTGTTGTGGTTATCACATTATCACCTTTCCACTTTAGGTGGAGTGATAGCTTTTCATTGTTGTCTCATGTCATAAGATTATGACATTTGTCATAATCAGATGCACTCCTATGTTCTCACCTTGGCTATATAACCAAGGGGTCTCTCATTGTACGTATTTTTGAATCATTCCATTATCATTGACATTGAATACAGTTTATTCTTGTCATATTATTTTCTCTCTTCTTTGTGCTTTCCATTTGGTCCATAGATCTTGGCATCCATAGCCAATTCTAACATGGTATCAGAGCATGTTTGATTCTAACAATATGAATTCCTTAAACCTTTCAATTATATTGCCATGCGAGAAAAAAACTATTCAAGCGAATAGAAGGAACTGAAATAAATTGGTAATGTAATAATAATGCAAATGATTCTTATTGAATATATAATAAATACAAAGCCTTATATTCAGTATGTCATACCTGGAAATTGCACCACTCATTAACAATGAAATCTGGAATTAATTAGCAACAGACATATAATCTGATCACAACATCGATCTGCAACATAGGACAAGTTCTCCACCTTGTGATGTCTTCAAAATACCTCTATGAGGCTAGGCACTCAAGATAGAGAAAGGAGAATGCCCAAAACAAAGGTGTTTCTACCTCTAACTAGCACGTCTCAACCTAGAGATAAGATATCTGTTGTACCAATGCATTCCAAGAGGAATGCTCTCACAGCCCTCAAGTTATTCAATGATAGATGCCTCCACTGTCTTCAAATCTGTAGCAAATATACTACAAACCCTTGTAAACTTTTGTTTATAACCTCTGAATTTTGCATTACAATAAATCCATGTTCCAAAAGAGAAAGTATTGTAGCAGGTACTGTTCACGTGTTACTGTAGCACGGGTATTGTAGCGTGACACTATTCACGTTACTGTAGTAGCAAGACAATAATCTCAAAATGTGAAGGCACAACAGCAATAATAAACATTCTTCAATGTATCTTCAATGCCTTTTCAAATCTGCAAGTAGATATTCTTTGAAACCCTTGTGTAAAAAGCAAATCTTCTTCCAATGAAGCACATATTTGACCTCTGTAATGAAGCCAACCATTAGCAAACTTTAGTTGATCTTTCACAACTTCAGAATGCTGGTCTATGAAGAGTTGACGTTCTCCACAACCTGTAGATTGCTGAAACTTGACAGAAACCCTTGGTTTCTCACAAATCCCAAAGCTCTCACAAAAAGACAAAGTTGAATAATCATTTCACATAATCATTTTCATTTGCCTTCAAAAAATAAATACTCTCTCTCACAAGCTCGACCCTCCTCAAAAAACAATTTAAATGTATTTAATAATATTAAATTCGCCTCTCTTGACTTAGGCACTTTTTAATTAATAAATGGCATTCATTTAAATGAGTAATAAATACTCATTTAATAATCATTTAGATTCTCATTTATTATAAAGTCAATAAAATACTTTATAATATAAAGTCATAATAATAATCATTTAATTATTATTAAATGCTCCCTTATTCTCCATTTTCTCGATAAACTGTCAAACTGGGTCAAAACTGAGATAGCCAACTGAGTCAGGTGCCCTGCCAGAAATAGAAACCCCTGTTGGCCTAACTTACTATAAATAGTAAGTGCCTGAATATCACTCTGTAAGCCTCTGCAAAGGCCCAAACTTGAATCAACTGAGCTCTGAAGGAGAAAACACACCTATCTTTGCCAAGAAGGACCCTCTAACCATTTGTGTTTGCCTACGAGGGCCATGAATAAGCTAAACCACCAACTTTGATGCTAACGAAAAAATGGGGACATTACAGGATCAATTAGGATTATAATTCAATTATGATTAGGGTTCAAAAGGATCCAATGAGAGTTCAATTAGGGTTAAGGATATGTTAGGGTTAGGGTAAGGGGTAGGGTTCTAAATTAATTCTTGGGGTTAGGGTTTAGTTCAGGGTTTGTATTCAATTAGGGTTAGAGTTATTGTTGGATTTTTATTAGGATTAGGAGTTATAGGGTTGGATTTAAGGAACGATTAGGATTAGGCTTGAATTAGGGATAAGGTTAGGGTTAAGGATCAATTAGGATTATGGTTCAATTAAGGTTAGGGTTGAAAATGGTTCAATTAGAGTTCAGTTAGGGTTAACGTTATGTTAAGGTTAGGGTTAAAGTTAGGGTTATGGGATAAATTTTGAGGTAAAGGTTAGGTTTTCGATTGACATTAGGGTTATAGGATAAATTTTGAGGTAAAGGTTAGAATAGGGTTCAATTAGGGTTAAGGTTAAAGATAGGGTTGTAGGATACATTTTGAGATAAACGTTAGGCTTTCAATTGGGGTTAGGGTTAGGACTCAACCTCGATGGGATTATGGTTCAATTAGGGTTAGGGTTAGGGTTAGGGTTAATGTTAGGTTAGGTAAGTGTTCAAATAGGGTTAGGGTTTAATTGATAGTACAAATAGAATCAGGGTTAGTGTTAAAAATAGAATTATGAATAGAGTTAAAATTATGGTAATGGTTAAAACTAGAATTAGGGTTATAGTTAGGGTTAGGGTTAGAAATAAGATAAAGATTCAAGTTAAAATTCAACTAAGGTTAGGGTGAGGGTTAGGTTTACGATTACGATTAGAATTTGATTAGGGTTGAATTTTAATAAGGTTAGGATTAGGTTTCAATTACTATTTGAGCTATGGTTTGGGTTCAATTAGCATTAGAGTTCAATTAGGGCTAAATTTCAATAGGGTTAGGCTTCTAAAATAAATCTTGAGGTTAGGATTGGTGTTAGGGTTTGTGTTTGATTAGGGTTAGAGTTAGAGTTGGATTTCTATTAGGGTAGAGTTAGGGTTAGGGTCATTTTTAGGAGTTAAAAATAAAGATTAAGGTTAGGGTTAGGGTTGGGTATTGATTAGTGTTAGGGTAAGGGTTTAGTTAGTGTTAAAATTCAACTAGGGTTAGGGTTAAGATTTAATTGATGCTTAATTAACATTAGGGTTCTATGATAAAGTTTGGGGTTAGGGTTAGGGTTAGAATTCAATTAGGATTAAGATTAGGATTATAATTATGGTAATATTTTACATTCAATTAGGGTTGTGATTAGGGTTTATATTCAATTAATGTTAGGGTTCAGCTAAGGTTATGATGAACGTTTATATTCAATGAATATTAGGGTTCAACTAAGGGTTTAATTAGGATCAGAGTAGGGTTAGGGTATAATTAGGGTAAGGGTTAGGGTTCAATTAAGGTTATGGTTGAATTAGGGTTATGCTTTAATTAGGGTTAGGGTGTAATAGGGTTAGTTTAGGTTTATGGTTCTAAAATAAAGCTTAGGGCTAGGGATAGGGTTAGATTCAAATTAGGGTTAAGGGTTAAGGATAGAGCTTGGAGTTAGGGTTATGGTTGGTGTTAGGGTTAGAGTTAATGTTAGGGTTCAATTAGGGTTAGGATTAAGTTTAGGTTAGCATTAGGATTAAATTAAGCTTAGGGTTATGATTATGTTTTTAATACCTCAATATATATAAGGTTTATGATTAGGATTAATTTAAATATAAATATTACATATATATCACTAATACCTCAATTATATATATATATATATTCCTAATCCTAACCATAATCCTACCCCAAACTCGATCCCTAACCCTAAGCCTACCCAAAACCTAACCCCATCCCTAACTATTATATACCCCTAACCCTAACCCTAATCCTAACCTTTACCCTACCCAAAAATATCACCCTCACCCTCACCCTAACATTGTCCCTAACTACATGATATACCCTTGATCATCACCATAATCCTTACCCTAATCATAAACCATAACCCTAACCATAATCCTAACCCTAACCCTAATCCCATTTGTGATGTAAATCCTTACCCTAATTATATTAATTTATTCAATGTATAACACTAAACCCTAACGCTAACTATAACTTTAATCATAAACCTCACCATAATCATAATCATAAACCAAATCCTAACCCTAATGCTAATCTTAACCTTAATCCTAATCTTGAACCTAACCCTAACCCAAACCATAACCCTTATCAAATATAAATCCTTACCCTACCCCTAATTATTATTCCAGTCCAAACCTTAATTGTAATTCCAATTGTACCCTTAACACTAACCAAAGCCTTATTCCTAACCTGAAACCTGTTATAATTATAATCCAAACACTAAGCCTAACCATAATTCTACCCCTTACCCTAACATAATTCTCACACTAACTATAACCATAAACCCAACCTTAACACTAAACCCTATCCCTAATCATAATAATAAATATAAACCAAACCCTAATTCTAATGCTAACCCTAACCATGATATAAACCTAATCCTAAATGCTAAGTCTAATCATAACCTTAAGTATATTAATTTATTTAATGTGTTACGCATGACGTGGCTGCTACTAGCTTATCTATCTTAATATATTAAGATATATATATTATACGCCGAGAGATATCATTATCGAGGCGTATTTTTTAAATTCAAAAAAGAAAAAAGAAAAAAAAAATACATCGAGATAATGATATCTCTCACGTATAATATATATATGTATCTTAATATATTAAGATAGATAAGCTAGTTTCATTTACAATTAAAAAATAGACATGACTAATATATCTTGAAAGTTTTTACTCTTTTTTTAATAAACATATAAATTTCTATTAAAATATTATTTTCTTTATTAATTTGTATTTCTATGTATTTGTAATTGACATTGAGTTTACTTTACTAGTATATATCTTATTAAATTATATTATTATTGTCATATATTATATTATAATCTATATAAAGAAATATATTATATTATAATCTATATTATATTATTGTCTAAAATGTTTTTGTTTTTTTGTGTTTTAGTTAAGAGTATTAAAAATGTACTATTTTTAAATGTATTTTTTTTAATTCTAAAATATTTGTATTTTTTATTTTTTTTATGTTTTATGTTTTTTTGTCAACGTAATAAATTAGAGGTGAAGAAATTTCTCTAAAGAGAAAGAAGAATCAAAGTTTGTTGTGCAGACCGACGCTATTCAAAGCATATATTCATAAAATATATATCTATTTACCAAAATATTACAGTAAAAACTTATATATACAAATAAATATGAAATAAAAAATAAGAATCCACGCAAAGGCATTAGATTTGTCCAAAAAATCTTTACTCTTCTTTTCTGTTAAACTTAGATTTATACAGGCAGGGTATATTAGCCTTGATGGAATCTAAGTATTTTGTATACAAATATTTTCTGCAGTGATGGGAAGCTGATCAGCGTTGAATTTGGGTACAAGCGTAACAATAACACTCGTGTGATGCTCTGAATCAAAATCATGGAGTATGTCAGTTATTTCTAATCTCAAAGAGGAACGGCAGACGCCCTTGTTCCGTTTTTGGCGAGGAGGAATGTGCATAAAAGATCCTGCGTATTCATCATCCTCTTCTCTGCACGCCGGTCTGATATAGACATCGAACCACAATGGCTTCTCCCTCTCCACCTTTATCCCTTCTATTACCAGATCTGCCCTGCCTTCCTTGCCAAATGCAGACCTCCTAACTTTTGCTTGAACAAAGTCATAATTTCCGAGGCAGTAATGTTGAGAGGGAACGGAAACCATGCCGGAAAACTCCCCGGGGACTCCTTTACAGGAATTCGACGAAGCAAACATTGAAGCTACATCAACATCGGAGGCGTATTTGAACTTGAGCTTCTGTGCAGCCTGCAGCTTATGGAAAGCCTTCAGATTTGACGCCTCATCGTTTCCAATTACAAGCGGTGCGGTCACGCGCACAGAGGTGGACGCCAGAAGCATTTGCCGCCTTCTGAACATCACTTCCCTTTCCCCTTCGCTTTGCTTCGCCGCCTTACACCAGATGACGTTATTTCTTTTCCACATTTTCCTGGGATGGCGTGGATTTGGGAATGGAAGAGAAAGACTGCATTCCATTCCCGAGCTCATAAAAATGGCTGCCATCATTTGGTATCGGGCTTTGTTGTAATTGGGAAGTCGAAAAGAGTGGTTATAAAGATGAAAGAGAGCAACCATCACGTTCCTCCGTGTTGAAGAAGAAAGTAAATGAAAACGTGGGCGGTTCCGGGGTTTTAGCGGTTGTTTGGCGCGCCAAATGTGGGAGTTTAATAGGGGGATGGAAAATGCAAGTTGGCAGGGAGAGAGAATGGACATGGACGAACGCTATTTTTTAGTGTGTCAAATTTAGCGTACTTTTTGTTGGGAATTCTTCCCGCGGTCGAAAGATTAACACGTTAGCCTTTAGCGTACTTTTTGTGTATGGCCTAGAATTTGACGTACATCTTAGTTTTTTAAGTGATGAATGAAAGATTTTAATGACGTTCACGAGACTAAACAGTTTAAGGGACTAAGACAAAACCAGGTCTAATCAGTCTTCATGCTCTTTTTCAAGTCGAGTCTCCTACTATTAATTTTGACTAGAAGGCTAATCGTCTCATTAATCTTATCTTCTCCAAAACACTGTTGCATATTATCAACTTTCAAACCATTTTCGTGCTAAGTATGGATATCTTCGTAAGCGGTGCATTCCATGATGATGTTTATTCATAGTCAAATATATAAATTGTATCATTATTATATATTATACTTACATAATGTAAATTACTAAATTCATTTTACAAATAATATTATAGTTATATTTATTACTATATATTAAATTCTATAATAGAAAATATTAAATATAAATATACTATAATATATTATCTCTCTCTTTCTCTATTCCTCTCTATCTCACTTTCCCTATCTCTCCCCCTATCTTCCTCTTTCTCCCTATATTATATAATATATAATATCTTTTTTCATTGTATAGATCTCTCTATTTATCTACCCCTCCCCCTCTCTTCTCTCTCTATCTCTCTTATTCTCTCTTATTCTCTCTCTTTCATATCTCTCTTGTCCTCTATCAATCTCCCTCTACACATATCTATATCTCTTCCTATTTGTCTAGATCCCTCTCTCTTTATCTCTCTACCCCTCTCTATGTGTCGTTATCTCTCTGTATCTATCTATTTATCTTTATCTCTCTACCTCTTTGTCCCTCTCTCTCCTCTTTTGGACTCTCTTTCCCTTCCTTCCACCTCCCTCTTGTTCCAATGTTTGATAGGTCATTAAAATAAAAATTAGCGTACAAAATTAAAATGTGTGTGACAATGACAATTTTATCATTTTGCATTCTTCTTGTTAGTTCTCAATCATTGATTTATAAAATATTCTCTCTTTACTTCTCTCTCTCTCCCTCTATCTTTTTAATTCTCTTTTCCTCTATGTTTTCCTCTCTCCTCTTGTCTACCTCTATCCCTCTCTTTCTCCCTCCCCTATCTATCCCTCTCATTTGTGAGCTATCTCTCTTTCTCACTTCATCTCTCACTTCATCTCTCACTTCATATCTCTCTTCCCTCTCTCCTTTTCTCTATTTCTCTATCTTTCTATATATCCATCCCTATCTTCATCTTTCTTTGTCTCCACTTTTTTCTCTCTCTATCTCTCCATCTTTTCTTCATCTCTCTACCTCTCTATCTCTTATTTTTATCTCTCTTTCCCTCTTCCCTTATTTCTATCAATCTCTTCCTCTATTCTTCTCTCTTCCTCTATCAATCTACCACTCTTTCTTTCTCTATATCTATTTCTCATTCTCTATTTTCCCTCTCTCCCTCCCCCTTTTCTTTGTCCCTCTCTAGCTTTCTCCCTCCCCCTTTGTCTTCCTCTCTCTTATTCTCTCTCCATTCGACTCAATCTTCATCTCTTTGTCTCTTTCTCTCTCCATCTACCCCTTGCCCCCTCCACCTCTTTATCAATCTTTATATTAAAAAATATATTATATAATTTTAGAGATAATAGAAAACATAGAGATAGAGAGGAAGACAATGATATAAAGAGCTCTCTCTCTCCCCCCCTCCATCTCTCCTAATCTATCTTTATCTTTGTCTCACTCCTCTCTCCATCTCTTTATATCCATATCTCTCTCTCTCTCTCTCTCTCTCTCTCTCTCTCTACTTAACTATCTCCATCCCTCTCTATCGAGCTCCCCATCTCTCACTCCCTCACTACCCCCCTATCTATCTCTCCATCTCTACCTCTCTCCCCCTTTCTCTTCCCATGTATCTCCATCTTTCTTTTGTTTCCCATATATCTCTATATCTCCCTCTTTCTCTCTCCATCTCTCTATCTCCCCTTATTTCTCTCCCTCTCTTCCTCTCTATTTTTATATATCTACTTCTCTTTGTTTGTTTGTCTCTCCCTCTCCCCCTCTTTCTATATCTGCTTACATTTCTCTCTCTATCACTCTATCTCACCAACTATATCTCTCTATCTCCCCATCTCTCTATCTTTATCTCTCCCTCTACCACTTTCTATCTCTCCATCTATTTCTCTCCCTTCTATCTCTAGAAAATTCTCCCTCCCTATCCATCCATCTTTCTCTCTCTCCCTCTCCCTCTTTCTAGACCTATATATACCTTTGTCTTTGTATCTCTATCTCTCCATATTTCTTCTTTTATATCTGCCTCTATCTCTATCTCGATATCTCTCCATCTCTCTATACCCCTATATTTCTCCCTCTCTCCCCCTCGTATATATTTATCTCTTCCATCTCTATCTATTCCTTTCTCATCTCTCTCTTTATCCCTCCCTCTCCTTCTCTGCTTATCCCTCTCAATTTCCAACTCCATCAACATCTCTACCTTCCTCTCTATCTCTATTCACTATATCTATCTCCTTATCCCTCTCTCTCACTCTCTCGCTCTTAACTCTCCCTCTCTCCTTATTGCAAACATAACATGAGACTGATGATAATGGATCTTGATTATCTTCTTGATTCAAAGGTTTTGTTTCAATTATTTTTGGATCTCTTGTAAGTGGGTGCATTGTTTATTTGAAGCTATCACTTCTTCATTGAGACATTTGTTGCACAAACAACATCATTTTCTAAATGGCCTACCAATGGGCCTCATGTATTACACAAATGTATGCAAAAGCTAGACAACATTTTCTCTAATTGTCCTTTCACACCTCTTCAACGTACCCATTGCACACCAAGATGTGATTGCTAGTTTATATGGTAGGAGAAGTATATGATATTGTGATCATGAAAGAAAAATATAAAAAGAATCATTTAAAGTAAAAATAAAATAAAACAATTATTTAAAAAGTGAATGGTGACTATCTAAAGGTGATTGGGAGTGGAAAAAGGTCAATTAGATTGGCTAAAAATATTACTAGGTTGCCCGGTGAAGTGAGTGTCTCTAGGAAGGCTGAAAAACTAAAAAAGGATGCTAAAAAAATCCATAAGGTTGTGGAGTAGGATATTTTCGAGTTTAAGGCTTCCCCCTTGCTTAATCCCAGCACTTTTGAAGAAGACCAATTGGACGAGGATTTTGAGGATGACTCTTCTATTGAAGATTCTGAGTCCAAGGAATTTGAAGAGATTGATACCCATTAGGAAAATGAGGATGAGGTTTATGAAAATGTTCCTATTGATTCTCCTATTAAGATGCAAGAGGATAAGGAGGAAGTAGAAGTTATTAAAGATCAAACATGTAAAGATTGCATTGTGAAATGGGATGAACTTCAAACTAATCTAGTTGAGATTCACAACAAGGTTAACAAAATGGAGAATGTCATATGTAGGATGGTGAATGTCATTGTGACATGATGAGGCACTTTGTTATTGAGGTGGTGATCTTAGTGGCTAAACTCAAAAAAAGATAATTTTGTATGATAAGTGTGAGGATAAAAGCAAGAAAAAATAAAAGCGGGCTAATACGTTGAAGGAATAGGGTGTTGCTCCCTCCTACGAGGAAAAACTTAACACCATATGTAAAGATTAGAAATCTTTTCACATTTTGGGGTGATGTTCCTATTGTTGTTTCTTTGCTATTCATGGGTTGTTCTATCTAGTTTTAATTATATTTTTGGACATTGTTGGTTTTTTAAAGTTTGTCCATTTAATTCTTGAAGATAGTTACTCTATCTTAAAATGAGAGACCATGTTTTAAGTTAATGTTGTTGTTTTAAGGTTTAAGAATAGCTATTGGTTTTTTGTTGTTCTTTTGTTCTATCCAATCTAATTTGTAAGGGACTAAAGCCCTATTTTTTTCTAATTTATCGATATCAAAAACAATGGATGATGATTTTTCTAAAAGTAATTTTAAAAGCTATATACAAAAGTAAAATAAAATCATGGCATTGTTTAGACAAATGTAAAATAACACTTCAAGTAAAATTAAAAGAAAATAATGTACTAAAATGAAATAATTTCAAAATAAAACAATCTTAAGTAAACAAAAGTAAAATAATTTTAAATAGTTATAAAATAAATAAAAATAGTTCTTCAAATAAAATAAAAAATAAACAATATAAAAAAAAACCTTAAATAATTTTGAGTAAAAAAACTAGTATACCTATCTTTTAGGAAATCTATGTAAAAGATATGTAGAGAAATTATTCTCCACATTTAATTCATTCACTATAAAAAAAATAGAAAATCTTAAGAATGATATTTCTTTTATATAGATTTTTTTTTAAAATAGATATACTAATTTATATTAAAATATATATTTTTTTAAATTCTTATTTGTTTGCAATTGTGTATTGAATTGACAATTTTTATTTGTATCTTTTTACAATTTTTTTTTTTTAATTATTTTTTTATATTAGATTTGTTGAATTACAACATGTTAAATTTGAGTTAGCTTAAGAAAAACAAAATAATAGAAAAAGCAAATAAAATTTGTTATGCAATGGGGACACTATTCAAACAATATATTCACAAATAAAAGAAAATAATTCTTTAATAAATAAAATTAACATATATATCTTTAAAAAATTCTATGTAAAAGATACTAAGAGAAATTATTTTCCAAAAAAAAATATTTTATTTATAATTAAAACAAACATGACCAATATCTCTCAATATATATATATTTTTTTATAAACATACTAATTTATATTAAAATATCATTTTCTTTAGTCAAGGCGTATCCTATTTGAAGAAGACAAAGCTAAAAATTAGTTGGACTGTGTTAAAATTCTTTTAGCGATTGATTGAAACTATCCTTTATTTAATTAATAGAAAATGTCTACTACCGATATCATAGCCCGTCATAAACCCACTTTTCAAAATAGTGCTACATAGATATTTGCTACAGATATCAAAGGCTTAGTATTTAGTACCTGTCGAATTTGATTTGACTTCATGCCAAATTCCTAATAATAATGACGACATTAAAGTCATGACTAGTTTATCAACGACGTGCAAATTCTTTCATCTCTTAGCATCCAGATCTAGTACGCCTCTATTGTTGCACTTCTCCAAAGGGCAGAGATCTGTTTCTTATTTATGATTATGAGAAAACAATACTGTGGCAGATTTTTTCCATGAAAGAAAGAAAGGGAGAGGATTAAATTGTAAAACAAGTTTACAAATTTGCATGGAAATAGCTAATACCTTGGCATTTCTTCACAAACAAGAACCCCCTGGTGTGCATATTTCATAGATATTTTTTAATTATTTGATAATGATGTCTTATTATTTTTTACGCAATTATATCAGTATGGTTTCTGCCGCCATGAGCATGTAATCCTGTAATTATAACAATATGGGTTTTAGCCATGTACAGAGTAGGATTGGAATACTCTGTATTGTATCCCCTATATACCGCTTAATATATGCTTTGTATGGATTTGTTCTTATAACATCATGTTAGAGATCATAGTGTAAATCCAGACTCCACAAACTTTGCTACCATTCTCCCTGCTTGTGCAAAAATGGGGGCTTTGGAACAAGGTATGGACATCCATCAAAGTATAGAGGATAGATAAATTTTGTCAGATGTTGTAGTTGCAACAGCCCTAGTAGACATGTATGCAAAGCGTGAAAGCATAGAAAAGGTATGTTAAGTGTCTAACAATGTGCCTTGAAGAGATATGGTCTCATGGACTACAATGATTGCAAAATATGCACAAAATGGAATTGTTGATAAAGTTGTAGAAATTTCCAAGCAAATGCAATTGTCAGGTTTAAAGCCAAATTTTGTAACATCCTCCCTGCCCATGCCCAAAATGGGAGCTTTGGAATAATAAAGGAACATAAACTCTTTGATAAAATGCCTCGAAGAGAGGTTATATCATGGAATGCAATGATTGCAAGATAACCACAAAATGAATTTTTTTTATAAAAAGATTTAGAAACTTTCCAGTAAATTTAATTGGTAGGTGTAAAGCTAGACTCCACAACTTTTTCTCAGCATTCTCCCTGCTTGTTCCAAAATAGGAGCATTAAAACAAGGTATGGACATCCATCAAAGCATAAAGAATAGAAGAATGTTATTAGATGAATTGCAGTTGCAAATGCCCTAGAGAGATGCCATCTCACGAAATGCAATGGTTGCAGGATATGCACAACATGGATTTGATAAGGATGCTCTCAAAATCTTTCAATTAATGAAGTACTTTGGAACATATGCTAACAATTTAAGCTTTGCTTGTGTTCTATATTCATGTAGCCATGCAGGTTTAGTGGATGAGGACTGTACATACTTCAATATATAAGTAACCCTTAATGCATTACACCTACAACTGATCATTATGTTTACATGATTGACCTTCTTGCTCGGGCTAACTATCTTGAAGACACTCTACACTTTATCATTAAGATGTCAAGATGTATTTTTTGGGTGTCTGTAGATCGTATATGAACATTGATCAAGTAGGCCCAACCTATGAATGTAGCCATCTATTAAGTAGGCACAACTTGTGGTGGGTAACATTGATGCATGCAACACTTGCCATATTGGTTGTAGTCCTAGAGGAGATTTGATGTTCATATCATTCATTGTTTCAGGTTTCCTACCATGACATACCTAATGCTTGAGTAGAATGCAATGCATTCTAATAATAGAACAATATATTGCTTTCTTGAGCATATATAAGGTCTACTAGGATTAATTAGTGTAAGAGTGGTTATTTTGAAGAATTTACCCAAATTGTAAGATATAATCAGTGCCAAAGAGTTGAATTTTAATATTTGCATCATTCAAACTCTGGAGCTATATAAAATAGCATTTATAGATTACAAGTATTTAGTGCCATACAATTATATTTTTTTAATTCAAGGAGAAATATATTTCTTCCATTGTTGAGCATGAGTTTCCAAGACTAACTATAATTATAATTTTAACTAGATCTTCTTTATATAATATATTATTCTTTAATGCTCTTGTAAATTTGAATTAATGGTATTTATGTTTTTCTTAATTAAACCAAAAAGTATTAGTAAAGTTCACACTATTAACTGGGAGAATAGTATGACTATAAGATTGAGGAGAAACCAAAATTTTCTTTAATTAAATTCAATAAGTGGTCTTCAGTAAGTCCTAGTGAAAGAAGATACTCAAATAAGTAGTTGAAATAACTACTTATTTGAGCCCTGTTATTTATTGTTTAATTAAAATTCAACAAGCTTGATAATAATTTGTATTGTAAGTGGTCTAATTTTAGTAATATATTTGGCTTTAATGTTCCTATGGATCTGAAGTATTACAATTTTTTTTTAAATATTCACAAAGTGTTGTTGGAGTTTATACTATTAAGTGGAGAATAGTTGACGGACCCATTTGAGATGTAGACACAAATCCTTTTTTCCAATTTGATTGGTCCTTCCTACCAATGTAATTAATTAAGTTCATATAAATGAATATAATGAGCCCATGACATCAATAAAAAATGTCACAATTGCCAACTGTAGTCATCACATGCAATATGGCTCAAAGCTCCATTAGACAGGGAAGCATATTGATTCCTCTTCATTTGAATGAGGAGAATGGGTAAGAATAGATTATGTGCAACATTATTTTTGTTAGATCCTATGCATCTAATTGCAAGGAAAATAAATGTGTATAGTGACTGTGAACAAAGGAAAATAATGTAAATTCCTACACATTCAAAAGTAGTGTTGGTCAACTTTATCAATGGATCCAATAGTACACAAGGATCACTTTCCTCTATGGCTTTTTGAACTAAGGTTACCTTAATGGTCTTGATAGTCTTTATGTTAGTTAAAATACTTTTGCTTTATCTTTTTAATTCTAAAACTTATATAATTTTTTATATAGTGTCACTTATACATTCATATAAATGAAGAAATACATCCTCACCAAAGGATATACCAATACCCTAGTGCAATTAGAACAGGCTTGCAATAGTTAGAACATGTACATTTGCAATAACCCTAAATGAAAGGGACCTCTAAATGAGAGAAAAGAAAGGCCAAATATCAAATTAGTGGAATGGGTTCTCATAGATGGTTTGAAGTGGGCATACTTGAAACTCAAGAGATCAAGCAAATAAATAGATAATAATGCAAGAGAGGATGTTGAGGAAAAATGAAAAGGAACAAAAATATATGATAAGATCCTCTTACATAATTTCTTTGACCAAATCAAGTTCCACATAAAATAATGTTGCAGCGCCAATAAACTATGTTAATGATCTAAAAAATGAACTCATAAGGCATAGTATATTTGTCAAGGTACAATGAAGATAATGCCTTGAGAGCCTTACATTGTAACTTATGGATTATTGAGAACCATTAGCAAGCATGCAAAAAAAAGTGTAGGCTCATATCGTATTCAAAATAATGTAATAAGGCCCGAAAGTATTATATACCTCTCTACATATTTATCTCTATCCCTCTCCCTCTTTCTCTCTCTCCCTCTTCCTCACTCATTCCATCTCTCCCTCTATATATTTATCTCTCACCCCTCTATCTTTCCCAAGTTATAAATATATCTCTAGATCTCTCCTTTCTATCTCTATCTCTTCCTCTTTCTATCCTTGTCTCTCCCTCTCTCAATCTCCTTATCACTCCCTTTTTCTATATCTCTCTACTTCTCCTCTCTCTATTTCTCTCTCTATCTTTATCTCTCCTCCATCATTATCTCCTTATCCCCCTCTCTCTCTCTCCTTTATCCTTCCCACTATATCTATCCTCTTTCTCTTTCCACATATCTATATCTCTCCCTCTTTCTCTCTCTTAATCTATCTCCCTTATTTCTCTCTCCCTCTTTCTCTCTCTTAATCCATCTCCCCTCTCTCTCTCTCTCTCTCTCTCTCTCTCTCTCTCTCTCTCTCTCTCTCTCTCTCTCTCTCTCTCTATCTATCTATCTCTACTCCTCTTTATGTGTTTGTCCCTTTGTCTATCTATCTCCCTCTCTATCCCTCCCCCTCTCCCTCTATATCTCCTTATATCTCTATCTTGCCCTTTATAACTCTCTCTCTATATCTTCATCTAGATCTCCCTATCTCTCTATCTCTATCTATCCCTATCATGTCCCCGAAATAGCAATACCATAAAGACCAAGTATTAAAATACAAATAAATTAATAAATAAAATAAATAGCAATATTAATATTAAATTTAAAATAAATGTGTACCATATCAATATATAAATATATAAATATGAAATAACAAATATAATAATAATATACAGGCAAATTATTGTTATTACATTTGAATAATATTAAATAACTTAATATCAAAAATAACAATAATAAATAAATATTATAATCATTACACATCAAAGATTGTAATAGAGTAGAATAAAATAAAAATAAGATATTAGCAAATTGGTTTTATTATTATACTTTAATGTTAAAATATGTTCAATAAAACATCAAAATAAAATAATAAAATAAGTATATAATCTGAAATATTGTAATTATTAGTAATGATATATTATTTTAAAAAATAGATATTATTGTGATAATAAGCCTTTAAAGGCAGCAATTAAATCTAACAAAGGGATACATTTAATGAAAAGTCACCTCTTTCACCAAACAATACATTCCCCCCCATGAGTCACGTACCTTGAATGGTATAAATAGAAGGAAAATAAGGAAGAGGGGAGAACATGGAGAAATACGATCTGCAATTTAGAACAACAACAACAAAAATGATTGTTATGCATTGGAATATAGAGCCATTTAATATATATATATATATATATTATTTAATAGGCATGCAAGTATATATGCATAGACATAGATAAATTTTATAATGAATTTAAAGAATATATATGAATAAGGAAAGAATAATTATATAAACATATATATATGAATACTAATGGATATAAGTAAAAGAATAATTATATATACACGATTATGCAATAATGATACTTATAATTAATGATTACTTTTTAATATAAACATAAGTAGATTATGTATATTTATGAATTGTCCTCATCCTATGATCAATTCAGCATAAGGTTGAAGGAGGCAAGTAAGGAATAAGAAAATGTGGAGAGATCCAACTCAGGTGAGACTACTCACTTAGCTTTAATAGTTAATTTCCTCAATCTGACATAATGATGATGCATAAACCCTTGACCCAAGCTCCAATCGATATGTGTATTATTGAATATAATATCCAGTCTTTATTCATTGAAATATACAAGTGCTTCTGACGTGTTTTGAAATCATCCCTCCTTGATAGATCATAATCTGGAATTAGATTCTTGGCATTAGATTTGGCAGGCTATGTAGTCCTTGAACATATATGGACCATAATTGTTTACCTTTTTTAGAACTGGTTCTAATGATACTTGATCTACATTTATGTTTGATTGAAGTCTGAATTTCACAAAGTTGCAATTCTAACGAACTAATGTTGGAACTGTAGGCTATATTGAATTGCATCATGGATCAAATGGATATGATGAATATATAGATATGGATGCTACTTAATTTAGTTATGCATTTTGTTATATTTACTCATGCACTATGTTATTTCATCATGTTTCACTATATACTCTTGTTGAACTCTTTCATAGCATAATAATTGGAAATGTAAATGAATTGTGCATGACTGTATATTTATAAATTGCATCAACTGTCTTCAAATCTCATTTGTGAACCTGCCAGGAGAGGTGAATCATGACCTATAAGGTTTGTCTAAAAACCCCATCCAGGTTTCGCCCCATTGGCCTGAAGCAAGGGTTGGGCAATCTGCCCCACTGACCTGATGCAAAGGTTGGGTCATGGAGGGATGGGGGTTCCACCTAGACATTTTTGCCCTGTTGGCCCTAGACAAGGTTTGGGCAATAGGAGGTGGTAGACCATTGGCCCTTAGGGATTCTCCTCTCCTGATGGGTTGAGTGACTCTTCCTATGTTTATCAATCTGTATTTATGATTATGTCTGATTTTGGATATTTATATATTAATGCTAATAGGTATGTTGTTAATGTGATGAATACAAATTCCAATCTAGGGTTATTGTATTAAAAGTACATTCATTTGGAAAGAAGAAACCCTAAACCTAATCAACAAGCAAATTCTAGGGCAGCAAACGAATTTTAGGGCAAGCTCGGGTAAGGGACATTACAATCCCTCTACCTCTCTCTCTCTATCTATATCTCTCCTCCCTCCCTTTATCTTCCTCTCTACCTCTATCTTCCTCTACCCCTCCATCTCTAAACATGTCTCCCTCTCTCTATCCATCCATCTCTCTCCCTCTCCCTCTTCCTAGACCTCTATATCTAATTATATTTGCCCCTCTCTCTCTATATCTATATCTATCCTTCTACCTCTCTCTCTATCTATATCTCTCCTCCCTCCCTTTATCTTCCTCTCTACCTCTATCTTCCTCTACCCCCTCTATCTCTAAACATGTCTCCCTCTCTCTATCCATCCATCTTTCTCCCTCTCCCTCTTCCTAGACCTGTATATCTAATTATTTTTGCCTCTCTCTCTCTATCTATATCTATCCCTCTACCTCTCTCTCTCTATATATCTCTCCTCCCTCCCTTTATCTTCCTCTCTACCTCTATCTTCCTCTACCCCCTCTATCTCTAAACATGTCTCCCTCTGTCTATCCATCCATCTCTCTTCCTCTCCCTCTTCTCAGGTCCCTTTATATCTCTCTCTCTCTCTCTCTCTCTCTCTCTCTCTCTCTCTCTCTCTCTCTCTCTCTCTCTCTCTCTCTCAATTCTTCCCCTCCTCTCCATAACCCTCTTTATATAGATATCCCTATCTCTATCTCCTTATCTCTCTATTTGTCTCTCCCTCTTTCTATATCTACCTCTCCCTTTGTCTCCCTCTCTCCCTATCGTAGGTATAACATGAGCCTATTGGTAAAGGAGCATAATTATTTTCCTGTTACATATGTTTTATTTCAATCATGTTTAGATCCTTGCAAATGTGTGCATAGTTGATTAAATGAAGCTATCACTTCCATTAAGACCTTTATTGCACAAATAACATCATTTGCTAAGTGCACTACCACTTGACCTCATGCATTACACAAATGTACCTAAACAAAATAGACCATTTTCCTCCACATTGACCTTCCACACCTCTTCAGCGTACCCATTACACACCAAGGTGTGATTGCTAGTCTTTATTTATTTGACAATTTCTATTTATATCTCTTTATAATTATTATTTTTAAACCAGTTTTCGTTAATTACATGCGAGATCAGCTGAAGAAATTTCTCCTCATAGAAGGAAGAGTGAAACAAAGTTTGTTGTGCAGCCCGACGCTATTCAAAGCATATATTCATAAACTAGCTATTGCACTTTAGGTGTGCAATGGGTTACGCCGAATAATTGTATGGATACACTACATAGAAATCAAAATCATCATTAATATCTAAAAAACCATTATGCATATTCAATTTCTCTTATTATATGTATTTAAAATTTCCAATACAAGAAAAATCTATGTGGAGGAAGTTATAAAATTTTCATATTTTTAATTAATATTATGTTTTGCAATTCATTGCAATTGAAGAAGTTTAAAAAATTATATTTATGTTATATTTAACCCAAATGACTAATAGAGAAAACATAATATTTTTATTTAAATCAATCCATAGTAAAAAACTTAAATCCTTTCCAAAAAACATAATATTATAAACCAATTATATCTATTAAATTAACTTAAATTGATATCTTTAATATAAATTATTTAGGTAAATCTTTAAATTTTAAACATTTTTAATATAAAATTAATATAAATTCTAATGTTTGTTTGATTTTTTAGAATAAAATTTAAAATCTTTAATCTAAAAGATTTTAGGTAAATCTTCAAATTTTAAAATTTTCTTAATATAATTTTTTTGAATAAAATGTTATTTTACATTTTTAAAAGTTTCATAGTTTGATAGTTGAATACATTCAATATATTTCTAATTTAAAAACTATTAAAATAAAAATATATTTTTTATTTTTTATTTTTTTTCAAAAATATATTTTAAATTTTATAAAAATATATTATACATACAAAATTACATAGTCAATAATTCATGTTCCTCCAATTGTATTCATTGTATTTTGGATAATATATTTTAGTCAATATATTTAGTTATTTTAATATTCTTGAGAAACAAATATTTAGTTTTAATTAAAAAACTTCCTAACATTTTTAAAAGGTAAATTTTTAATTATAAAAGTTTAAAATTTAAAATATTATATTATAATATATTATACTTTATTTATTTAGTATTTTGGATAATAGAAACAATTTTGATTGATTTAATATTTTTTAAATTCATTATTGAATTTAAATCTTATAAATATAATTATATATCTTTAATCAATATTATTATCTAAAAATAATAATCAATAATGAACCTCTTATATTCTAGTATTACTTAAATATTAAAATTTAATGTATAAATTTATAAAATATAATATAATTTGTTTAAAATAAAGATTTAAAGATTAAAATATATGTATATTTAAAGCTTCATAGAATTATCTTAACTATGAAATTAATATGATTTATTCCATTTATAATATCATCTTATCTTATCTTTAATATTAGTCATATCTTATCTTTTTAACAAAATGAGTTTAAAATGTTATATATATAATTTGATCATAGATGTTTTCATAATCAAATTTAAAAATTATAAATAGAAAACTTATTTTTATTAAAATTTCTACTATAAATTTATATTAAAGATATCCAAATTTTAATATTTAAGTTAATTTAATGGAAACAATTTAAAAAAAATATATATATTTTTTATACTAGATATTTATATATATTTTAAAATAAAATAAAATTTTAATTTTTTATTAAATTTTAGTAATATTTTAAATATTTTATATTGTTTTTAAACTATAATTAAATATTGAAAATTATACATGAAAAAATAAAATAAATATAATATATATTGAATAAAAAATAAAATTAAAATATAATCTTATTTTTTAAATAAATGTTAATTTTTTATATTTAAAATGTTTTAATTTACTTTTTAAAACAAGGGATGGCTTTGCTTTCATATATAGTGTTCTAGCAAAACGCTACAGAATTTGTACGGAGTTTGATGGCCTGGCGAGAAAATCAAGGAACTGTCACTATAGCATGGATCATGCAGGATGGATAAGGCAGGCATCCATGCCCCAGTGGGATACATGTGGCGAGATGTTAAATTAAAAGACAATTTTATGTTTTCTCTTCCATCTATTTTTAGTTTTTGTGAGAGTAGGAATAGTAATGCATCTAATGCATTCAATTTTTTTTGTTAGTTTAGCTAATGAAGATATATAATTAACAATATTGAACAACAATCCTATAGTCTACATTTAATTTTTTATTTTAAATAATTATAAATTTTTTATTTATCTTTCTTTCTATTCATTCATGTTGGGAACAATTAGTGCAAAAATCATTTTTTTATTGTTTATGTAAACTACATGTCCAATACATTTAATTTATTGAATCAATTTTCAAGTCTATTAATAGCTTGAATGATATGAGAACTATTATATACATCATAATAGTCATTTTCTATAGTGAAATGTTAAGGTAAATTAATATGAAAATAATTTTTAGCCTTACTAAAATTATAATGTTGACTTTAAAATTATTTTGTCTCCTTATATGACATTTCTAAGGTCACTCAATTTATTAGACACAAAATAATTCACTTCATTCACAAACAAAATTGAAAAGAACTTATAGAATGCATCTCTTGGGAATACATCCTATGCATTCAATTTCTTTTATTAATTTAGCCAATGAACATATAGAATTTAAAAAATTGAACAACAATTCTATATTGGATAATTAATTTTTTATTTTAAATAATTATAAAAAATATGATTTTTCTTTTTTTTTCTATGAGTTCATGTTGGGAACAATTGGTGTGCAAAAAAATAAAAATTATTTATCTTTTTTGTAAATTACATATTCAGTACATTTGATTCATTGAATCAAATTTCATCTCTATTAATAGCTTGAATGATATGAGAACTATTATATATATCATAATAGTAATTTTCTATTGTGATATGGTAAGTAAAATAATATGATTTTCAGCTCTATTAATAGCTTGAATGATATGAGAACTATTATATATATCATAATAGTCATTTTCTATTGTGATATGGTAAGTAAAATAATATGATTTTTTTTTGGATCTTAATAAAATTAAATTGTTGACTTTAAAATTATTTTGTCTCCTTAAATGACATTTCTAACATAACTCAACATCTTAGATGTAACAAAATTCATAGCGTTCAATAGTATTGGCAAGAACCTGATGTAATGTGTCTTTTGTTCATTTAGTTTCAATTCATTATTTTAAAAGACCAATCATATACTTTATTGTTTCTTAACTACAAAACTTATATAGTTATGATTTTTTACCATATCAATATGTTTGAAATGACATTGAAAATTTTGTTGCCATCATCATGGTCCTTTTCACTTGTGAGATGACTGGCTAAATTAATATGAAAAATTACTTCTTCCATTAGGAGAGTCATCTTATATGAAAAAAACACTTCTAATTGCATGATTTTTCATTATATCTATCGTAGATGACAAGTATTGATTTTATGTTACTATATGCACACATCTTATTTAAATATTAATTCAAGACTAAATTTTCAACTCTATCAATTATTCATATTCTATGGAAATGACATTGACATAGATTTGTATCTAGTGGTGGTTCTCATAATTAATACATTTCATTTCAAGCTTCCTAATATGTTTGACATAAGTAGCGACATTATTTTTGGCTTATAGTGTGATATGGTCATATTGTTTTCTAATCTTTCTTTTGCATTTAGAGAGGCTATCAAGACTGAGCTTGAAGAATAAGCCCCTTATCATTTTTGCATCTAGCAACACGTCCATGTCCTTACCCTCTAGCTTTGACATGACCTCCTCCAACTTAAATATCCATTTCGATTTCTTAGATTTTTGACATGTTAAACTTGTCCATATTAAATAAACTATACTTTAATGCTTCAAATATATTACACACTACTTAATAATTATATTTTAAATTCAAAACTAACAAATAATATGAAAATGCACTAACTTTTAACTAACAAGAAATTTCAAAAATAATTATTGTAAACAGATTTTAAAACTAATTTTACCCAAAAAGAAAAATAAAATAACTAACTTGCAAATAGTTGACATGTCTTGTCTACACTCCCACGATTGCATGCAAACAACAAAACCATACACATGCCATGCCTATATTCAACGTTTTGCATGCATACTGAATATGAGGATATGGGGAAGAGAGGAGGGGACTATGGAGGCACATTTCCTGTAATAAGTGTATTATGTTCAAACAACTCGCATGCCCTGTCAATGCTTCCACCTTTTCCATATATGCCTAACATGGAGAATGAGGGAGATGTGTCCAATCTTCTGGCCAGTTGTTTTACTATCTATCTTGAATGGTGGTAGTATGAGATATTGACTCCCTTGGCAGAGCATTTTCTTGATCACGCAGTGATCACAACCTTAATCCTCATCCAGACTACCAACCTCATGTACACTGTTCCAATGGCACTAATCTCCAATGTTTACACTAGAGTGGACAATGTAGTAGGTGCATGCAGGCCTGAAAGGGCATGACTTGCCATTGTAGTAACCCTTCGATGTGCACTTCTAATGGGCCTTATCAATGCGACCTCTCCTTTTCTTACTAACTCTAGTTGCTTTTGACTAGCATAGTAGCTAGCCGTGTGAGCATTCCCCCAAGCGTTGCTTACTATTCATCATTGCTTCTCTCCATTTTGGGATCGATGGAGTCGTCACTAACAATAAAGATGGTAAGTTGTAGTAGAGTGTTTTGCGTGTCACTGTCTGCTAAGAAGAAGTGATTTTAAAATATTCTTGGCATGTATGAATTATAGTGCCGACGATGGCCTTGCTGCAACTGCAATGGGAAAATACATCTTAGCTGAGATGGGAAGGAAGGCGAAGATCCTTGTGCTTCAAGTTGGGTTGGGGTTACTTGCGATGGTTCTCAAGTGTTACATTTGTAACTCACTCTGCCTTTTCTCCTACTCTGTTTTATCTTTACCAACTGTTTTATCTTTAACAAGCCTTCTTTTTTATAGACATCTAAATTCAATGGGTCTAAACAAAGCACTGCCATCTAAAATTAGAAGTCTTACGGGTCTCCAAAGTCGGTAAGTTTTATACATCAATTACAAGCACAAAATTTGTAGGCTTCAGATTCGATTCTAGATTAATTAAAATAAGTTGTTCTTGCAAAGATTTATCGTACAACACAGGCTTAACTCGACAAATTTTGTTTAGGAAATTTGGGCAACCTTTTCGATCTGTAAGCATTCTGCACTATCAAATCCATAGCCATTCTTCACTGTTTATGTTTTGTCCACTATATTGAACATGCTAATTATTTGTTGCGATTACACCCTCATCAAAACCTTATTTTCAGGCTACAGCTTGCGAAATTGGAGGAGTTAAAGATCAATACCAGCGAGGAAGAGACCCCGCCAAAACCTTCTATTATTTCACATCAAATCCCCAGGCCGGTGAAAGCGACAATATGCTTATGTCTGTGATGAACGGCGGACATTATTTCTATGGTCGGAAGGATGACTCGAGCCGTTGATGGTCAAACTTAGCTCGTCTTTGGCTGTAGAAGATGAGCAACCGTCCAGATGAAACCAAGGGTCTCCCAGCCCCTGTGGAATGTGCTGCACCGTGGATGGATAAAGTGAGCCGGACTTACTTCAAATTGGATATGCCTTCGGCATAAATATATATTTATTTACCAAAATATTACAGTAAAAACTTATGTATACAAATAAATATGAAATAAAAAATATGAATCCACGCAAAGGCATTAGATTTGTCCAAAATACCTTTACTCTTTTTTTCTGTTAAACTCAGATTTATACAGGCAGGGTATATTAGCCTTGATGGAATCTAAGAATTTTGTATACAAATATTTTCTGCAGTAATGGGAAGCTGATCAGCGTTGAATTTGGGTACAAGCGTAAGAATAACACTTGTGTGATGCTCTGAATCAAAATCATGGAGTATGTCATTTATTTCTAATCTCAAAGAGGAACGGCAGAAGCCCTTGTTCCGTTTTTGGCAGGAGGAATGTGCATAAAAGATCCTGCGTATTCATCATCCTCTTCTCTGCACGCCGGTCTGATATACACATCGAACCGCAATGGCTTCTCCCTCTCCACCTTTATCCCTTCTATTACCAGATCTGCCCTGCCTTCCTTGCCAAATGCAGGCCTCCTAACTTTTGCTTGAACAAAATCATAATTTCCGAGGCAGTAATGTTGAGAGGGAACGGAAACCATGCCGGAAAACTCCCCGGGGACTCCTTTACAGGAATTCGACGAAGCAAACATTGAAGCTACATCAACATCGGAGGCGTATTTGAACTTGAGCTTCTGTGCAGCCTGCAGCTTATGGAAATCCTTCAGATTTGACGCCTCATCGTTTCCAATTACAAGCGGTGCGGTCATGCGCACAGAGGTGGAGGCCACAAGCATTTGCCGCCTTCTGAACATCACTTCCCTTTCCCCTTCGCTTTGCTTTGCCGCTTTGCACCAGACGATGTTATTTCTTTTCCACGTTTTCCTGGAATGGCGTGGATTTGGGAATGGGAGAGAAAGAGTGCATTCCATTCCCGAGCTCATAAAAATGGCTGCCATCATTTGGTATCGGGCTTTGTAATTGGGAAGTCGAAAAGAGTGGTTACAAAGATGAAAGAGAGCAACCGTCACGTTCTTCCGTGTTAAAGAAGAAAGTAAATGAAAACGTGGGCGGTTCCGGGGTTTTAGCGGTTGTTTGGCGCGCCAAATGTGGGAGTTTAATAGGGGAATGGAAAATGCAAGTTGGCATGGAGAGAGAATGGAAATCGACGAACGCTATTTTTTCTTGTGTCAAATTTAGCGTACTTTTTGTTGGAATTCTTCCCGCGGTCGAAAAGAAAAACACGTTAGCTTTTCGGTGTGAAGATTTTTTTCCACAAGTTGAATATTCTGGAATATCCAAATTCCACAGGTCTCCCTTCAACGTTCAAAACTCACAAGGGAAGTTTCCTCTGCATTCCTTCTCTTAATATAACACGGAACTCGTATATAAATGCTAAGCTTTCGAGGAGAGGATCGGTAGTTAAAGCACCTTAACTTTGTCCTCTTCAAAATTCTAGATGGAATTTTTTTTTAAAAAAATCAATTTTTACAGCAGTTTGTTTGGCAACGCCTCTGTTTATAACTAAGGTTTCAGGGTCACATCACCATGTTTTTTGTCGAGGTGTCCAAAAAGGTCCAAAAACAAAGTGAGACCGATACAGTGCACTAAATCATGTTTTATTAATGCGCTGATACGGAATCACATGATTTGTTGCTTTTTAGATCTAAAGAATACATATTATTCAATTGTTGGTAGTTATCATAAACACAGACAACTTTAAAGTCACAACAACTATTGGTTCAATATTATTAAAAATGTTGGACAATAAATCGACAAATGCTATAACAGCTATTGGAAAATGCTCAAGAGTCATTTCTCCAATTAGATGTGAATTAATAAATTTGATATTTATAGAGATTGTAATTTATATGGTAGGAGAAGTATATGATATTAAAAAATATGTATTTAGACTTTGTATATAAGTACATAAGATTTATTATATTTTTCAAAGTAAAAATAAAATAAAACAAATATCTAAACAGTGAATGGTGACTATTTAAAGGTGATTAGGAGTGGAAGAAGGTCACCTAGATCGATTAACATTGTTAGTAGGTTGTCTAATGAAGTGAGTGTCCCTAGAAAGGCGGACAAACTAAAAAAGGATGCTAAAACAACCCACAAGGTTGTGGAGTAAGATAGTATCGAGTTTAAGGCTTCCCCCTTGCTTAATCCCAACACTTTTGAAAAAGATCGATCGGATGAGGATTTTGAGAATGACTCTTCTTATGAGGGCTTTGAGGCCAAGGAATTTGAAGAGATTGATATCCACTAGAAAAATGAGGATGAGGTTTATGAAAATGTTCCTATTGATTCTCTTGTTAAGATGCAAGAGGATAAGGAGGAAGTGGATGTTATTAAAGATCAAGCATGTAAAGATTGCATTGTGAAACAGGATAGACTTAAAAATAATCTAGTTGAGATTCACAACAAGGTTAACAAAATGGAGAATGTCATATGATGGTGAATTTTAATGTGACATGATGAGGCACTTTGTTACTGGGGTGGTGATCTTAGTGGCTAAACTCAAAAAAAAGAATTTTGTATGATAAGTGTGAGGATAAAAGCAAGAAGAAATAAAAGTGAGCTAATATGTTGAAGGAATAGGGTATTACTCCCACTTAGGAGGAAAATTCAATACCTTATGTAATGATTGGAAATCTTTTCACTCATTGTGGGGTGTAATTCTTGATGTTCTTGATGTCGTTTCTTTGTCATTCATTGGTTGTTCTATCTAGTTTTAATTATGTTTTTGGACATTGTTGGTTGTTTAAAGTTTACCTACTTAACTCTTAAAGATAGTTACTTTATTTTAAGATTAAAGATTATGTTTTAAGTTAACGTTGTTGTTTTAAGGTTTAAGAATAACTATTTATTTTTTGTTGTTCCTTTGTTCTATCCATTTTGCTTTTGTAAGGGACTAGAACCCTAGTTTTTTCTAATTTATTAATATAAAAAACAATGAATGGTGACTTTTCTAAAAGCAAGTTTAAAAGTTATATACAAAAGTAAAAAAAAGATATTATCAATAAATTGAGTATAACAAGTATATTATCAAAAATAATTTTTCAAATAAAAATAAAGTAAACAATGTAGATAAAATAAAATAATTCTTAAATAAAAATTATAATTTATGTATACGTACTAAATAAAATCATTATTAGCTGAAAAATAACTCTTAAGTAAATAAAATAATTTTGTATCTTTTCTCCAATTATGTACTTATCTATTTGTGTACTTAGATTAGTTTAAATAGATATTAGTATTTAATATTAATAGAATAAATTCTTAAAAGTAATAGCCTAAAAACTATATAGAATAAACATTTATTTAAATTTAAAGACAATGTAAAACTTGACCCTACTTAATTTTTTAAATCCAAACTTGACTTTACACAATATAAAACCCTACTTTATTGTTCACTTGATTGACCTTTATTTGCTCTACCCCTTTCTTTTTGATATCTAGAGACTACAATATTAAGAAATACTATGGTAGAGTAATAATGGAAACTACATACTCAACAATTCCATTATTATAATTTTATTCTTATTCCAACCCCTTTCTCATCATGTGCCTTTTGACCTTGGTTTGATCTCTTTTTCCTTCCCCTTAGCTATTCTTATTGTTTCTTTAATCATATCCTATCTTGATCCACGTTGTTTATTTTCTTTTCCTTTTTTTCTTTTCTCATTTAATTTTTTCCACTTTCCCATGTTCCTTTACCCCTTTATTTAGTTTCTAATTTTAATTTAACACTTAAATGTTTCCTTTATCCCTTATGTTTATCAATATCTCATCCTGTCCTCAAATATTATGTCTTAAATTCATATTGGCTCAAACCAACAACTATCAAATGACCCCCTCTAAGCTATATTTTTCCTAAAAACTTGAGACACTTAGCATCCCAAGAACCTACCACCTTGAACACCCCTAAGGTGGTGGCCAAATTTTGTCATTTTCTCACTACAAAAATTAAATGACAAGAAATTCCAACCAATTATTTTTCTCTTTAAATTTTCTTTAAAATTTTATGAAATATTTGAAATATTTATCCATTTTCACTTTATTCTAACACATGAAAAGAAAAATCTCATTTGTTCTATTAGAGTTAAATTTTTCTTTTAAAAAATTCTTGTATGTTACTTTGACAATTATATGGGTGTGTCATCTTCCTCTCCAAGCTTTGCAACAAATTTTATAAAGCCTTTGAACATCTCTATTGACATTTTTGTTTGGAAACTAACATAGTGGAACAACTTCCTACACTAATCTCGAGAGAAGGGATGAAAAAAATTTGAATATTTAGAACAGTTACAGAAATTAAACAAAAATATCATTCATACCACAACACAATGATTTATGTGGGGAAAACCCTTTCAAGAGAAAAAACCCTAGCACACTCCAAAAGTCACACAATATATTATTAATAAATCAAGAGGATTACAATGTACTTGTGGAGCAAACTTTCTCTAGAGTATCACCAACCAAATATCAAGAGACAACTTAACATCTATTAGACTCACACACATTACAATCCCAAACACAACCATAATATAATGCCCTCATAAAATATATTATACATATTTTTTTTATAAATATGGACTATTCATCATTAGGGCACATCATACCAATTATAAATATTATCTAAATCATCCCCGTGGAAGTTTTCATTTTCTTTTTTCTCTCCCACCTTGTATCTTTCCCTTTAAACCCTATTTTACCTAAAATCTTTTCCATACCCAATTTATTTGTCAACCCACATTATTTTTCCCTAAAAATATGTCTTCATCTCCTTATCTTAATCAGCTATAGAGACATAGTTATTCCTTTTTTCTCATTTTTCCATCATGTCTTCCTAATCTATCGTGCAATCCCTTTTTAATTGTACATTGTCTTCTTTAACAATCTCCATGACTCATTAAGGTTTTGCATTTATGATTTTAATTTGTATGATTTCTTGTCATGGTTGTGTTATTTTAGATTCTCATTCATTATGTGTGTGTGTGGATTTTACTTGAAATTTCACAAGGGGACGAATTTAGGTAGTTTCCACTTTAATAATTGTCTTATGTAGGGTTTCCACATATTTGTACATTGTAGGGTGAATATACAAAAATAAATATAGAATCAAATAAATATCCCAAAAGGAAAGTGGCCTTAAAATCACCTAAAGAACCTCTCTAAAAAAAATCAATATTTTTTGTGATAATGGACTAGGTTACTCCTAGGGCCAAGCTAACATGAAGGCTATCTATATTAGACTAGGACACTATGTAGATCACTAATTCTTAATTTCAATCTCATTTTTGTACTTTTTGAGTTGTGATTCTCTACAGAAAGTCCATTTCAATGTCCAAGCTTCATATCCACTTAAAAACCAAAAACTAGTATTTAGTGAAATGTGTCTATTTATTCTATTTTTTCTTTCTTATAGTTTTATAATAGAAAGCTTTCTATTAGTTTTTTTATCATTAGTGTAGCTCACTAGGAGTGATTTCAAGGAAACTTCTACTTTTTCTCATCAACTCTCAAAAAAAATTAGAACCATATCCTTCCATTACCAAGGGAAATTATTTATAGTTCTCGTTCTTTATTTTCTTCCTTCAATATATTTGTAGCATAATATATTTCATTGGTTTCACATATTTTGTTAACATCTATTAGGTTCTCACTTTTAAGTTGTATCTATATACTATTTGAGAGCTCATTGTAAAGTTTCAAGTCTCCACCATCACCCAAGACTAGGCCAACCCACAAGACTAGGTAGTCAAGTAGAGTGTCCCCCTTAGATGGTTAGGTCTTTTTTTATTATAAACCTCAAGAATTCACTAATTTTTTTATCTATGTAGTAATCTAGGTATTTTCTTATTAGTCAACCTCTTTCCACGAGTGCATCTAGATCATATTTCACACTATTCTTTATCTCTTTAATGCTTTCCTACTAGTTCCTTGCGACTATTACTAACTTGGTTTGTCTAGTTGTTGTTTATCATTCTTAGCTCTCATTATTTAGTTCATTAGTGTGAAGAATAAATAATTTGTACTTATTTCTTAGTTTGTATTATATTACTTAACAACACTCCAAAGAACATTAAAAACTTAACTTTAGGATCTTTCATTTTTTTAAACTAGATCATACATTCCACATTTGAATTTCAAGTGTTAGAATAGTCTTATCACTACAATATTTTGTTAGAATAGTTCTATCAATATCTGGATTTTATTTACTTTCTCTTACCATAGTGCAAATGTGTCCTATAATTTCTCACCCTTCACCATCCTTTCTATCATATTCCATGGACTCTCCAATGTTTCTCTCTTTTATCCATAAAACTTTTCTTGATGTAAATTTTTTATATCGCCTTTTCTCTACATATCACATCATTGTCAATCACCTAGTATAATTCCTTGATTTATAATCCTTATCCCTCCCCATTGATCATATCCTAACTAGTCTATCTCATGCTCCCACTTTCACTAGTTTTCTTAAAATCTATCCAAGTGACTTAAAGTATCCCATGTCCTATATTTTCATTTTTTCAAAACTATTCATTCACCATCCCCTCCTATTTTCATTCCTCGTGACCTAGATGATGATTTTAACACTTTTTTCTCAACACATCCCCTCCTCTTACACATGATCATTCACCTATTGACCATGATAATAATTCATGTTACCACATAATGCAATCAAGGAAAAAGGATCTAATAAAGGAATAGCCAACCATACAAATAAATGAGGAAACATATATCATAGAACTCAACAAAGCAACAATATGAGATTTATTGATTCACATTCATAAATGAAATTACAATCTACCTCGAGGGCTTACAAAATAAGGCTACAACATTCAAGATACATATAGGCACAAGAATATGTATAAAATTGCAATTCTATTACAATAGAATGTCAAATGTTAAGCTAGCAATTGAAATAAATTTCTTAAAAATCATCATTAGAATGAATATATAGTAGCTTCCATCCTTAGAGGTGATCTCAATTAGTTGTAGGGAGGTAAAAACTTTGATGCCAAGTGTTATGTGTAATTGGATAAATATGTAGTTGTGATATTCTAGAATGAATGTGGTGATGAAGAATCAATCAATCTCAATGTGGTAAACACCATAATCCCTCATGGTTCCATGTTGTAACAGAAAAAATGCCATACCAAGTTGCAATTTCACACGGTAGTGAATAAAAAAGTTACCTCTTGCAAAGGAAATCTTCCTTGAGAGTTAACCTCAATCCACTAGGATAAATCAATAGTTTTAAAATTATTTAAAAAACTATATTAATTTGTTAAATAAAATAATAGAAATAGATAACTAAATGCTTAAAGAAAATAAAATGGTGAAAATATATGAAAATAGAATAAATATGTATTTTTTTATTATAAAAATAAAAATTACAAGTGATAAAATACTTGGGGTTAAAAATTGGAGGCCTCTATAAAAGATGCCAATGCGTCAAATGGACATCCAACCCAAACACAAAATTGAAAGAAAAAATACACAAGGGAAATCTACGCATATAAAATGTACAAAAAGAAGAACTCAATGTAAAGAGAAACTATTATGTCTGAATGCTCTTATCCCAAGTGTGTCGGGGAATGGTGAAAGTTTTTATGTATAATAGTTCAACTAAAATGAAAGAAAGAGGGACATGTGATAATTTAAAGGTGGTCAAGGCCACAAGAGAATAAATGAGTAATAAGAATGATAGATAAGAATAATATTACATGTAGAGGCTTGAGGAATTCGAGAGGACAAGAGAGTTGTGAGAGAATGTTGTAAAAATTTGTAGATCTTGAGAGAGAGTTGTGTGTGAGATTGAGAGTGAAAGAGAGCCAAGAAAGAGAGAGGGAGAGAATTGTCAAAATGAAAATTTGGATTCAAAAAATGAGAATAGGAAGAGACTAATGAGTCATTTAGAATATTTTCAATATGTTTTCACTAACGTGGGATGGTGAAAAGTGGAGAACGCTCAAAAACAACTTTCAGACAAAAAATTGGCGCAAGACACTAGCATGACACATGAAAATCCATGTTAAGTGCTAGAGTCTAGACAAGTTATTCTCAAAACTAAAGAGACAAAAAAACATAAGGGTGAACACAAAAGTGACAGAAAAAGGTGACCATGGAAAAGGAGGCTTGAGAACCTTGAGAAGAGGAAATGTCGATACAAGGTTTGAAATGATCCTACACAAACACTAAGAGAATGGACACCAAAGTGGACACAAAACATAAGTGTGAAATTGCAAGGGTGTGTAATTTACAACACTGCATTTTTTCCCACATTAGCGAGCTTATGAACCTACATGAATATGCATGCTAAAGTAAAAGGGAAAGAAATTATAAATAAATAATATTATAGAAACCAAAAGGATATTATACAAGATGATGAAAAATATTCAAGTGGAGGAACCATGCTCCCAAGCTGAGAACCTACAAAATAAATACATTAGATAATAAAATTATGTACAAAGAAACATAGTTAGAAAACAAAAACTTACAAAACCACAAGGTTAGAATATCTTTAAAATATATATAAACTTAAACAACACATACACAAAGGAAAATAATACATAGCAGCAAACATAGGAAAACAAATTATTCAAAAAAGTGAAAGAGACCTCAATGTGGGAGGTTGTCTCAATACTATGTGTTGTCCCCAAAATATAATAGAAAGAATACATAGAAGAATTATTTAAAACAATGAGAAGAAAGTGGTGACTTGATCGATTGATTCAAGGAGAGTATGCATTCAAGAGATAGGGAATCAATCAATACGGACAAGAGGGCATGACTCAAACACTAGCTTACTCTAGATCATTATGGGTCATGCAAATAATAATATAAAAATAGGTCATGGTATAGCAAGTTGTATTATGCTAGGTTACCTTGTATGTAGAATGGTAATTCATATGAAGCATGCAATCTATCAATTTTATTATGTTAGGTGGCTCATAAACTACTAAGGTAGGACATATGAAGGCCCACAAGCTAGGAAGATGTATCATGCTAGGTGGTTCATATGCTACCAACACTACATGGAGGGTAAAAATAAACAATACCTTAAGGGGAAAAAATAAATAAGGTGCAGGTAAGGGTGCATGAGGTACAAACATATATGCCCCCCATTAAAATATTAGCATGTATGGTATGATGATATTTTAAGGTAAAGAAAAAGTGAAGAAACAAGAGAGTGGATCCTTAGAAAGGTGTGCACCTCCAAAAAAAGGTGTCCTTGCTTCACAAAATATAGGTGAGGATAATCATGATAAAGACAATTGTGTTGTTACCAAAGAAAAATTATGGTTGCATGTGAGATTATACCACCATGAATGGAAATGATCAAACTACGAAAGCTATAGGTGCCACATAGTGGGTAGCAAAATAATAGAAGAAGAATGTATCATTTTGAATGAACCGGATGAAGGTGAACCTTGATGTCACTTGTCCTGTGAAGAAGAAACAAATGCATCAAAATATGGAAGAGAGATGACAAAGCATTGAAAAAATTACGGGTTTTGATGTTGGAGGGGTTTCTTATTCTCCATAAACATATATTGTTGTCTTCTCAAGTGCTTGCAAAGCACTGAAAAAATCGTATTAATGAGATGATTAAATTTATTGTGAGATGTAGAATAATTTGAAGAAAGACAATCAATGCCTATCTGTGGAGGATTTGATGTGAGGTGAGATTCTTCATCCATTAATGCTTCATCTCTAGAAGGGAGAGCATTAAAATGAAGGGAAGGTAAATTTATGTTAAGATAAGTATCAATGATTTCATCCTCTTGAACCAAAATATCCTCAAAGGTAAGAGGAATTTAAAGAGACGGATAAAAGGCATAGAGTGACATATGAAGAGCTAAGTCACCATATCATGCATGAAAAGGAACATATTGAAATGTTTGAGAAAAAATATAAAGTGATGTAACAAAATAATATATTAAATTCATTTCTAAATTAGAAGTAAAAAATATGAAAGGTATGAAAAAATTTGAGAAAAAAAATGTTTTTGTTTTAAATAAGGTTTTCAAAGTGTAAGAGTGGTAGGTTCACCAAAATGTAATGAGCCACAAAAATAAAGAGGTGTAGAACATCAGGTTCACAAAAATGGAAAAGGGGAAAATTGACTCTAACGAAAGGAAAATAAGCTCCCTCAATAGTGTTCTCACTGATTACACTAGGATGAAACAGTGGTTTAAGCTTACCTTAAACTCGTACTTATTATATTTTTATAGAAAGATAGTTTTAAATTAAAAGATAATAGAAACTAACTAAGATTCTTAAAGAAAATAAGCTGGTGAAAATAAAAGAATATAAAAATGAATGTAACATTTTTATTATAAAAATTAAAAGTACAAGCAATGGAGACTTGGGGTTAAAAATTGGATGCCTCTATCAAAGATTTTAGTGCATCATGTGGATTTCCTCATGTCATGTTGTCATCCATCCCATAATGAAATTGAAAGTATAGCTAGGCACGATAAATTCACCTACACATATAGAACTCAAAGCATAGAGAAAAAATATTACAAAAATAATTATGATAAAACCTATCTAAATATTAAGGTGAAATAAAATAGAATAATGAAACACAAAATTTAGTGAAGAGATCATTGAATGAAGCTACTTCTTCTCCAACAAACCTGTAGACACAAAGAGAAGGAAATTTTTTGGGGTTGTTTAGGGGTTTGCCTCAATCAAACACCCATTTTGGTATTTCTACCTCCACAGACAACCAAGATAGATATATAAAGAAAATAATGTGTGAATGATCCTATCCAAAGTGTTTTTAGGAATGGTTAGAGTTGTTATGTGCAATAATGAAACTAAAATGAAAGAAAGAGGATGTGATAATCCCAAAGTGGTAGGGGGAACAAGGGAATAAATTATTATAATAAGAATGATAAACATGATAAATATTACCTATAGAGGCTTGAGGAAGCCAAGAGGAAAAGAGAGCTATGAGAGAATGTTATAAAAAATGTAGATCTTGAGAGAGAGTTTTGCATGAGCTTGAGAGTTTGAGAGACCAAGAGATAGAGAGAAAGAGAGAGTTTTCAAAATGAAAAGTTAGATTCAAAAAATGAGATGAGGAGAAAATAGGAAGAGGTTCACAATCCATTCAAAATCATTTTGGGTTTGTTTCACTAACCTAGGATGGTGACAAGTGGAAAACACTTGAAAATGGCTTTTAAACAAAAAATTATCACAAGATGCTAGCGCGATGTGCAAACATCCACACTAAACACTAGTGTCTAGACAATTTATGTCAAAAACGATGAGAGACAGGAAAAACATGAGTGAACATAAAAGTGACTAAAAAATGTGAGCATGGGAAAGGAGGCATGGGCACCTTGAGTAGGAGAAAGGTTGATGAAAGGTTCTAAATGACCCTACATAAACACTAAGGGAATGAAAACCAAAATGGACACAAAACATAAGTGTGAATAAGGGTGTGCAATTTATGACACTACACGCATTATGTTTTGTGCTCACTTTGGTGTATATCCCCTTAGTGTCTTTCAAGGATTATTTCAACCCTTGTATTAGCATTTTTCCCTTGTGGTATGAGGATCTTGCCTCCCATGGTCCTTTTTGTCAAGATAATGTTACATTTGTGTTAACCTTATTTTTTATGTTTCATCTTTTCTAAGCTCAAACTATATGGACATTAGTGCAACATGAAAACATCCACATGATATGCAAGCATCTTGCAATAGTTTCTCATTCATATTTTATTTTCAAATGTTTTACCACCTATTTAGCCTACCCCAAGTTGTTGGTAGTTATTGATGGTCCAATTTTTTAGGATAAGGTGACATTGACCTTGCAATCCTAAGTCATTTTCATGTGTCTCCATGATCCTTGGAATGTGATTTTAGATTCATAGTGTCATGGAAGATAAAAATATTTAATATTTATTAATTTATGATAAATAGTAATTTAGTTGACCTAGTCATGAATGACGGTGTTGAGGCATAAAAATGCACCCTAGTGCAATTTCCCACAATATACCCTTACTTTAGCCTTATAACATTGATAATGCAAAAACCCGCCACTTTAAACCCTTTGTCTTATCCATGCTTTGGTGTTTTTTGTCAGTGTAGGGAATTTTGTCTAGGATTCATCTACACCGTGCAACCATCCCTAAAATATTCATGGGTTAGTGGATGTTGAGGTGTTACATTTCATGGCATCTGTGAGTTGTAATGTCTCCTATGACTATAGACCTACACGAAAACATCCCTTTTACCTCCAAAACCTCAGTTTTGAACTCACTTCTCCATTCCATTCACTCTCTCTTTGAATCACACACAATTCTAACTCCATTCTTGCAACTCCACTTCACTCTCTCCATTCTTCCTTCCTTCTACATCACTTTCTTGTAGGTTTCAAGCTATTGGCACTATGTTTTTGCATGTTTGTCTTGCACCCACAGTTTCTCCCCAAAATAATTAACGAGGGAGTGTAGGGGGAGAAGCTCCTCCTACAGGGCCTAGAGGGACACCCCCCCCCCCCCTCGACAGGGGTCCAAGGGTAATTCCCCCAATGGGGGTTGCTCGAGGTAGCGCCCCTGAAGAAACTTTTTGATATATTTTAATAAAGAAATTTGTGAGTAATTTTAGTTGGAAAATTAGTTTGGTAACTACCTAATCTTGATAATTTCTTGTTGTGAATTCCAAATTCAGGAGGCTAAGAGTTACAGGTGTGTGAAGCTAAAACAAAACACAAAAAACAACACACGATTGAGTTGAGTAGTAGTGCACAAGCAGTGGTAGACATGTTTGGAGCAGACAACAACAAAAGTTGTGTTGGCAGTTTGAAGGCCATTTTGAGTGTGCACACAACATATTGTTGCTAGTTAATGTATAAAAAAATTGTTGTTGGAGATTTAATAAAAATCATATACCCATTTATGGATATATCCCATAAGGTGAACCACATTAATTTTTTTGTCTCTCTATGAATTCTTTGTGTTTTGTCATTTAATTTTTATATCTGCATTTGGAATTTTCTTATTTTATTGCTCTGATCCTACCTGAAAATCTCAACAACAACCTCATGGGAAACCTTTAAAAATGCATTTTAATATTTAAATTTATAAGCAAAAAGATGCATAGGAAAAATAAAAATATGATGCATATAATGAGGAAGGAATAGGTTCACATTTGAGTTCCAATGAGGAACAATAGGAGCCTCTTGGAACATCTCTTAGAAAGTCCACAAGGAAACATAATTTGGTTAAAAGGTACCAATATTCTAAGTACTTTTTTTTTGTATTTATATATTGTGTATTGATAACGAGGCTAGATGTGTGAAGGAAGCTTTATCTTTAGATGAGCACAAGGCTTGGTTAGAGGCCATAGGTGAGATACCCAAGGGAAGGAAATCTATTGGATGTAAATGGGTATTTAAAAATAAATTTGAAGTAGATGGTAAGTTGGAGAGCTATTCAAGGCCTAATTAGTGGCAAAAGGGTTAATTCAAGGTCAAGGGAGTAGATTTTAGTGATATTTTTCTTTATGGATAAACTCCATTATTATATTTATTTTATTTGTTGTTATTACTTTCAATTTAGAGGCAGAGAAAATGGACGTTAATTTTTTTTTTGTATGGGGATCTCGATGAGGAAATATTTATGAAATAACTTGATAAATTTGTGGTGAAGGGACATGAGCACATGGTTTGGACATGAACACATGGTTTGCAGGTTAAAGAGATATTTGTATGGTTTAAAGTAGTCACTAAGAATATGATATCAAAAATTTGATGCCTTCATATTAGATGATGAATTTCTTAAAACTGAAGTCAACCATTGTGCTTATTTTAAAATAATTTATAATCAATTACTAAACATCGTCATATATATTGATGATATGTTCTTTATTGAAGATAATAAGGGAATGATATGGGGACTTAAGGGGTAAGTTATATGGTATATTTGATATGAAATATTTAGGGGCTACACAATATATCTTGGAAATGGAAATCAATAGGGATTAGATTAACAAAAAATAGGGTTAATTCAAAATAAGTATGTTGACACTATTTTTGCAATGTTTTTTCATGCACGATTATTGATGAGAGCCATTCACATTCCATTTTATGCCATCTTTTATCTTTTTTCATATGCTTTATACCCATCTTCATATTCCATTTCTATACCATTTTACCATCTTTTGTTGCATATGGTTAAATATATAAGTAATATTTAATTTAGCTTTTGGATATAAAATAGTGAATAATAAATATTAGATTGTATTTACTAATATTTTATGTCATTATGTTGAGAAAATAATTCTCACAGCATATTAATAAAGGTGGAGATAATAGACTTCATGATAGACTTCCTATTGCCTTCTTACAAACTTCATGTTGATAATTTCAGCTATTAATTTAATTTTAAATAATTATTTATTGTACTAACAAAAAAAATATATTTGTATACTCATATGGCATGAAATAGCATGTATTATTTGTCAACCAATATAATTGTGATGAATGGAGGCCAAAAAATAGCTATTTTTATGGCACAACAAACTCCTATTTTTATGGCTAGTTTTATTCCAACCCACAAGCCATAAATAATGACATAAGAGATGGCAAAATAATAGGAGCAAATGCTATAAAATAGGGCTGCAAAAATGTAATAGGTGGTGTGGAAAAGCATATGAATAATATTGGAAAACTAATGCAACAAAACTAAATGTGGAAATAAGAGGAAGGGCATGAGAATAGTAAATAGCTTGTAAGTTTGTTTCACACCTTATAAGGCAATGCAATAGCTATAAAGGAGGGTGAATTAGCATGTTATAAAGTAATAAAACACAAGAGAATAGAAAGAAAGGCAAAAACAACATGGAGTTTGGAGAATAAAATAGAAATATAACAACAATGAACATAATGTAGAAAAATATAAGGTAATATATTTTATTTTAAATGAGTATATGTCGGTTATGTTTTGAGTATTGTAGCAAAGATTTAATTACCTTGCCAACTAGGAGGAAGGATCCACTCCTCGACGAGCCTGGTGATATTTTTGTGTATTTTTATTTTAGTATTTTATTTAATTATTATTTTATTTTATATGTGTGATTTGCAGAATAAAGTAATTTGATTCTTAGTGGTAAATAAAATTTTCATTTTCATTTTTATTTGAGAACTCCAAAAGAATATTTGTATTTATTTCTCTGAGTAAAAATCTAGTTTGATAGCATTCTAGTGATTTGGAAGATTGCACAAAAAATAGAGTAGTTGTTAGATTGTTCCTATTGTATTATTATAGACTACAGTTCTTGTCACAATTTCAAAATAGTGCAATTTTTTTCTACTAATTTAAATGTTTTTATTTTGTAGTTGCATTTCATCTACACTCACTTCACTATCTACAACCCTTGTGCATATAGACACGATATCTTTCACAAGTGTATGCCGCTGGATTGACATTTAGACCAAATTGAATATAGTTATTAAACATTAAATCCTTTTTATTTTTTGCCCCAGATTTGGCCTATCATTTTGGTGTCGTTGTTGGGGAAAGGTGTTAAAGGCTTGTTAGATTGGTGAGTTGATTTAGGACCAATGTGTTAGGATGAAATCTTGCACAATTGTCGACCTTGCCTAGGAGAGTAATCCTGATTTGTGTTGTTTTAAATCATATAGATGCATGGTTTGAATTTGTAGGTAGATCTTATAAGGTAAAACCATTTATATATTCACACCCATTATTGTGAGTTAGTTGATAGAAAGAAGCAGTTTTGAAGAAACAACACAAAAAAAATGTTGCATTTTCAAGGTAGTTCAAACACACCAAATTTAAAAATAAAAAATAAAATTGGTGGGGAAGTCATGTCGATCCATGAAATGATGTTTTTATATCCCCTCTACTTAATGAATGCAACTTAGATTATCTTGATCTCCCATTACCATTTTCATAGGGATTTACAGGCATTATTCCTATAACCGAGCAAGAACAAATAATTGATGGATTTTTAGAAAGACAATGGATTTTTGAAAATGAATGCATAGATGAAGATTTGACCATTTTTTATATTTTTTTCAAGGAAGAAGATAAGTGTGCATGCCAAGATATTCAAGAGGACATGGTGAAGGATATAGATGATATAAGTGAGCCTTGACACAAAAAAGGTGGAATTGAACATGTCTTCTTTGTAACTCAAGGATAACTTCACATATCAAATTGGGAAGATCGAGGTATGCATGATGATTTGGAAATGTGTTAATTCTATTGGATTAGAAATATATCATGTTTCTTAATAAAATGCTTCCCCATCTAGTATGTATGGTGTGGCAACAATCCCCATACTACCAAGAATGGAAAAATAAATGCTCACAACACCCATCATTACCATCTATATTATGCCCATCCTACTTAATCCCACCCACTCTATATCCACAAATTTGTTTGCCATTTTCATTATCCTATTCATATCACCCACCATCCACTTCAACATATCTACCGAGGGCAACTACAATACCTAATAAAATATTACATAATAAGGTGGTTCAAACTGCATATAATAGTGATACTTCAAGGACCCCTTTGCATTCCATTAATGTGCTTCAAATTGATGAATCACACTCAAAATATATTAATACAACTGAAGAATGTGATATTGGTTTAATTGAATTAGAAGAACACCACGATTAGTTGAAAGATACTCAATTTAGTTCTTCTTTTCTACTTAGCAAATCACAACCTTTAGAAGGAATTCACACACATACAAAAATATTTTAATTTGAGTCTAATTTTACCATTGAACTTATAAATGTGTGTGTTGAAATTAATCATGCAATAAGAGGTGTTATAATTTATACATTAATCATTCAAGAAATGTGTGATGAAATCCTACAATATCCATCAGTTAATGCTTTTACACTCAAACATATAGATCTTTGGAGGCCTATGGTCAAAATGTGTATTCCTCACACACTTATTTATTTAGGCCCACCAATAATTGATTTTATGATTAAGCATAACTAGATGGGTTTGAATGCATTAATTACCATACCAAACATGTCACAAAGGATGATTGCTCATTGGAAAGGCTCACAGTATTATTCATGACTATCTTTTCTTTGGATTATCTTAATGCTCTCATGCTTTTACAATATGAAGTTAAGTTGGGGGGAATCCATTGAATTGTGATGATTCTTGGTTGATTTCTAATTAAACCTCATTGATTGTTTCATTGGTGCTTCTAATAAAATCACCTGTGTGATACTTGGACCAAATAAAGGTATGTATTCTTGTGTTAATTATCATTGATATTGTGTCTACACAAGCTTTCATCGTAATAATATTCACATTTTATTATTATCAAGTATTTATTCTTATAAATAACTCTACCATTCATTTTCTAATAAATACATCAATTATAATGGCGGAATTATTAAATGGATGATATTACATAACTATACTTGATATGCTTGATCATGAGAATATGGTTATAGGTTATTATTTGGTTACCCAATAGTTTATCACCAAGATCAATTGATGATTCTTCTCTACACGAGCATCCAAAGACACATTTTGTTGGCCTTGCTAACTATATGGTGGAAAACAAGTTTCCTTTGTGCTTCGGTCTTGGAGATCACAAGAGGATTATTAGGAAAATTGTTCAATATTCATGGACATAAGTTCTCTTTTGCACCATCCTTGATGCCAAACCATGTGGAAGATAGTATTCCACTTGGTATATGAGATCCATGACTCTTGCAGTATCATGTTCTTGGTTAATTTTGCACAAGCCACCTATCCAAAGACAACTTAAAGACATGAACAAGGAGCTTTAGCATATCCTAATGCAGATCATCGTACTTCATCATAATTATTGATTCATCCACCTATTTAAATCTATATGGACATATTGGATGATTTGAGAGACTACCGTTGGTCTTTAACTCCATAGCCTTATTTTTGGAAGATTGCTTATATTGTATGTAATTCTTTCAACCAAGAGATTGGGCATGTATTCCACTATTCTACAAGAAGCTTTCTATTATAGCAGGATGAGCTAAATGATATCAAGATTGTTTTTAACGGTGGTTCTATGTTCTAGATTATGCTCAGGTTATTATTGGTCATCATTTCAAGTACTATGAGCAATTGATTTTCATAGTTACTTTCATTGAAGGGATTTAGATGGAACTCTAGGATTTGGATGGTATCATTTCATCATCCATATGAGAGTTTCATTTTCTTTGGTTATTATATGCAGTTTATCAAGAAACAAAATGAAAAAAAGAAATTAAATTCCAACAATGAAAACCTTCAGATGTTGTTAGACAACTACAATTTGAAAACCAACTTCTAGTGAATTATAGTTGAAATAAATTCTTAGTGGTGAAAATTGTTCTTACAGTGTTTCTAAGCAATAAGTGATTGAAAACTGGCTTGCAAGCGATCACTTGTCATTGTCAAAATTGAAAAGAAATAAAAATGAAATAAATACAATTATTTGTGTTCTTCTTTGAGCTAATCCTTTTTGAGTACACTCAGATGCTTCCATGGTTATTTCACTCTATCTGAGTGCCTCTAGCACCTCCTATTGCTCACTTGTGTAGATGTGTTCTAATTTTTCATGGTTACCATAACTTTGATCACCTGTAACACAAGTTATACATTTAGTTGAGGTGTTAGAAAAAGTGAAGACAAAATCAACTACCATCGGTATGATCATTATCACTTCATTGTGATGGTAATCTTTCACGTGCAACAATACTTATAGTTGCTGAATTTTTTTTGGCTACCAAGCCTTGGCATAAATGGGCATGCAAGTTGGTAAAACAATCAATTTATTTTTCATTATTTTATCTTTTAACTTTATTAATATTTTTTATTATATTAATCATATAAAGTAGAATTCTTACCAACCCTCTCCTTGTTTCTCGAGGATGGTCAACCTTTTAAGTTGGGGGGAGGTACGCCATCCTTATTACCTATCTTCTTACCCATTCTCATTATCCTTAATTATCCCATCATAACATCCATTATTTCACCCTTCATAATCATTTATATTATTTATCATTTCATCCATCTTTCAAATAGCTCATGAATGTGGAGATAATTTTTCATGATACTTCATATATATATATATATCATTTCAAAAATAATGCTATGGAAAAAAATGACAAAAAGAGAAAAAATTGAAAAAATGAAAAATGAAAAATGAAGGAAAATATAAAAAGTTGGAGGAGGTATTAATATTAAAAAAGAAAATTGGGAAACAAAAGAAAAGCCACAAAGCTTGATATGAAGAGGAGCGATAAACAAATTGAAAGAAAATGTGATTAACCATAAGCTCTAATAGTCAAGCGTGAAGAAGGCACAAGTCATAAATCCAAAGGCTACCTGATGTTCAAATCAAAACCTCTCAAAAATTAAAGATTGCACAAGCATGTGCAATATGCTAAGTTGGGGGGAATGATGAGAGCCATTCACGTTCCATTTTATGCCATCTTTTAGCCTTTTTCATATGACTTTATTCCAATCTTCATATTCCATTTCCATACCATTTACCACCTTTTGCTGCATATGGTTAAATATATAAGTAATATTTAATTTAATTTTTGGATAAAATATGTGAATAATAACTATTAAATTGTATTTACTAATATTTTATGTCATTATGTTGAGAAAATAATTCTAGCGGCATATTAATAAAGGCGGAGATAATAGACTTCATGACAGACTTCCTGTCACCTTCATAACAACAAATTATTTCAGCTATTAATTTAATTTTAAATAATTATTTATTGTGCTATCAAAAAATAATATATTTTTATACTCATATGGCATGAAATAGCATGTATTATTTGATATTGTAACTAATATAATTGTGATGAATTGAGGCAAAAAAAAAAGCTATTTTTATGGCACAACAAAATCCTATTTTTATGACTAGTTTTATTCCAACCCACATTCCATAAGAGATGGAAAGAGAACAAAAGAAAATGCTATAAAATAGGGCTGCAAAAATGTAATAGGTGGTGTGGAAAAGCATATGAATAATATTGGAAAACTAAATGTGGAAATAAGAGGAAGGGCATGAGAATAGTAAATAGTTTGTAAGTTTGTTTCATGCCTTATAAGGCAATCTAATAGCTATAAAGGAGGGTGAATTAGCATGTTGTAAATTAGTACAATATAAGAGAATACGAAGAAATAAAAAAACAACATAGAGTTTGGAGAATAAAATAGAAATGTAATATCAATGGAAAAAGCTTCGGTTACCTACGATGGCTTAAAATTAGCTCAAGAGAAGGGGATCATAAAACTTTGGTTGGAGGGGGACTCCGTGAATGTGATTAATTGTTTGAAGAAAGTTAGCTCTCCCTCCTAAACTATCGAGCATATAATTGAGGATTCTATAGCTATCTTAAACACTTTTGAAGATGTCTATGTTTCTCATGTCTTTAGAGAGGCTAATAATTTAGCTGATTGCCTTGCTAGTATGGGGACGGTTGCTCCTAGGTGATGGGAATCTAACGATGTCTTACCAGTTGAAATTCAAACTATTGTAAATGATGAACAAAGATCACATGTTTCAAGTGATGGCTGGAGGGGTTCCTAGAAGTAATAGATCATCTTTGAATAATTGCCTCTTTATTTTGAAAAGACATATGTATTGTTGTATTCACCTTGGTTTCTATGGGAGTGATTTGGGAAATCACCTGAGGCTCACAACTATGACCTCAACTGCTACTAAGGCTGTTAGGTTGACACGCTTTGTGGGTGGTTTGTTTCTTCTTGTGCTCTACAACATCCATTTTAATCTAATGGATTTCCTTTTTGGGGAGATAACTTTGGCTTCTTGTGGGCAGTTAAGCATGGGGGGTGATAGATGCAAAACCGAGCCTATGACTCGTGAGGATACTAAGGAAAGTGACTTAGTATGGCATACCCTTGAAAGGGGAGGCGTTACGCCTTACATGATGAAACTCCATGGTTTTGACTCCCAAGTGTCATGGGAGTTTTTGAATGGCTGGCATAATATGATTATGAGAATCTTTGGAGTGGAAGTTAACATTATAGAGGATTCGATAACAAAGGTTTCTAGTCTTTCCACAAAAGGTAAAAAGATCTACAGGGACAGGGCGACCTCTAAATATGCTATGGAAAAATTTCCTAAAAGGCAATGAGAAGGCGAAGCTTAAGAAGTTGGAGAGTGTGGGATATGATAGGTTATCATTGAAGCCCATTTAGAGGGTGGTGGTGATGGCTGTTACGAGGTAATTTACTTTGGATGGTAGGTTTTTTGTGATTTATGGCTACCCTTTTACGCTTCTCAATCATTTCAGACACAATAGGCTGGTTTTGTTTCCCTATTATCTGCTTTTATATTTATAAAATGGCATTTTGGAGCACCGTAAGAATTCAAGTAACCCCTATTTGCATGAGGGGTTAATGCTCCAGATTACTGAGCATATTAAGGCAAAATATGTTATTGAAACACCCAAATTGCATAAAGGGCACAAGGTCAAGGAAACCCCCTCTGATTTTGACACAAGTGATGATTCAGAGGGTGATGAAGAGAAGAATGTTGAGTTTGAATCCTTTGAGGACTCCCCCCTAGATGATTTTGCAAACTCCTCTAGGAAAAGGGCTAGGAAAGAGGATTCCCCTTCATGGTCCATAGGATCTTATACAGATTTGGAGTTGGAATGGGAAGGTAAAGGTTCTAAGAAGAAGAAAAAAGGGAATGTGAGAAAAGCCGAGTCTCCCCCTCCATTCGGTGTGAAAAAAAAATCCTATTAGGGGAGGGAGAAATGAGGAAGGTAAGGAAGCAATATGTGGAAAAATGTGCTCTTGCTTTGGGTAAAGGGAAGGAAAAGGTTGGCGAGGTTGTGAAGGAGTTGTTGGGAGGCTTGGAGCATGTTCTTGAGGAGTTGGTGAAGAGGAAAGACAATAGAGATATCAGGGTTCTTCTTGATAGTGAACGTCAAAAGATCACTAATAAGGTGATTGATCTGGATGATCCCTCTTTTGGAGCCGAGTCTATGGATAGAGGTAAAGATAAGGTGGACACCCTGATCGGTAAGTTTCAAACTATTTATGAAGCTCTTCAACTGATGGATGGTAATGATGTTGTTTGCTTAATGAGAGAGGGGTCGGGTAACATTTTCTTGCTTTTGAATGAATTTAAGTAAGCAACGTAACATAAAGATGAATTCTCTAGCCCAATTTAATATATCTCTCATTGATAGTAACAAACTAGAAATGTCAGTTACTAATAAGGTAAAAAATATGAATGTTTCCCTCAATAGATTTGTGGTTGATGCTAAAAGGTTAAAGGAAGATCATGAATCTAGGATGGTAGCTCATGAACAAAAAGTTTGAAGATTCATGAATATGTATCCATCCTAGTTAGGGTGAGCCATTTTTCATTGTAGAACAATGTGGAGGGATTGACAGTGCTAAATGAAAAATCCAAAAAGTGGACTGGTAAGCTGCTGCTCAAAGAGAATGAGGTGCAGGATTTGGAGGATGTGACCTTATTGGGAAACACTAATAAAGGTAAGGAGGTTGGTCCTTGCATTCAGACCAAGAGTAAAAAAAATAAAGGTGGAATGGTCTCGGTCAAATAGCTTAATGATGTTGTCAAGATGCATGACAAAGTAATTTCCAGTGATGGGGAGGTAGTAAGAATCCTAAAGAATTTGTAGTAATTGTTGTCTCTTTGTGTTAGGCTGATTTTTTTGCTTCTTATTTGTTGTGTGTTTGTTGCTGGTTCGTCTGATGATTTTTCTTTTTCTTTGGGGCTTCTTGGTTTCAATGTTTATATTTTATAGCAGCCCGCTCCTTTTGTAAATTGTTTCAAGACCCCTTCAAAACCTATTTTCCTAATACAAAACATAATGTAGAAAAATATAAGTTGTAATATATTTTATTTTAAATGAGTGTATGTTGGTTATAATTTGAGTATTTTAGTAGATTTTTAATCACCTTGCTTACCAAGAGGAAGGGTCCACTCCTCGAGGAGCCTGGTGGTATTTTTGTGTATTTTTATTTCAATATTTTATGTGTGATTTGCAAAATAAAGTAATTTAATTCTGAGTGGTAAATAAAGTTTTCATTTTAGTTTTTATTTGAGAACTCCAAAAGCATCTTTGCATTTATTTCTCTAAGAAAAATATTTATTTGATAACATTTTGGTGATTTAATATTACACATAAAATAGAGTAGTTTTTGGACTGTTCTTGTTACACTATTACAAACTGCAGTTCCTATCGTGCATGTAATTTTCAGAATAGTGTAGAATTTTTGTATTAATTTAATTAAGTGTTTTTATTTTTTAGTTACATTTTATCTACACTCACCTCACTACCTTCAACCCTTGTGCATATATCCATGACATATTTCAAAAGTTTACGCCCTCAGATTGGCATTTAGACCAAACTAAATCTAGTTATTAAACATTAAATCCTTTTTATTCTTTGTCCCAGTTTTGGCCTATCAATTATAAACTAGTATTCCATTTATGGTTGGCATTAGGATATCTATAGAACAATTTCCTAAATACATATGATGAAATTCAATATGTGTATGAAATTCCATATTGTAATGCTATATGAAGCCTTATGTATGTCATGGTCTATACAAGACCTAATATCGTCCAAGTAGTGGGAGCTCTAAGTAGGTTTATGTAAAATATTGATAAAGGAAATTAAACTTATGTGAAAAGGGTTTTCAAATATCTATATGAGACTTCTAACCATTATATTTGTAACAATGGGTCTAATCATATAGACAAGATGGAGTATTTATAGGACTTTGCCAATTTTAATTGGGTTGGAGATCTAGATTTTAGGATATTTATGAATGGCCACATCTTTACTTTGTTTGGAGGAGTAGCTAGTTATATGACCAAATGACAAGCAATATTTTCATTTCCCATTGTAAAATTATAGTATATGGCTACAACAAATGCGTTTAAGGAGGTAGTGTGGTTAGAAAGATTGTGTCTAGGTATAGGGTTTTAGTGTAATCTGGTGAGAATTAGATGTAATAGTTAGAGTGCCATCTGTTTGGCCAAAATCCTAATGTATCATGTGTTCATGAAGCATATTGATGTTTAGTATCACTTTGTTCAAGAAATGGTTGAGGGAGGTAGAGTCATGTTACAAAAAGTGTACACTTGAAATAATGCTATAGATTCCCACACTAAGATAGTGAACATAGAGAAGTTTTATTGGTGTATGAAGGCCATGGGTCTTGTATCTTATATAATTTGATATTATTATTAGATTTTAGTGTTGTTCCCTTATTCTTTTTCAAGGTGCTCAATGTGTAGGAAATTTTTGGGATATGACATGTCAACTATTTCATCCTAATGTTCATGTCTTAATACTTTGAATGTATTGATATTTCATCTTTTGAGCTTTTTGTCTTCACTTGGGAAATTTGGTGTCCTACTTTGGAGTGACATAGATTTGGTATTTTAGTGGATTTTTTCCTCACACAAGGATGCATACATCCCACTTTTGTCTTAACTTAATTGAACACATGTCTACACCTTGAGAGGTGTGTGAGAGCATCTTCACTAGTCTTCATGAGGTTTACATATGACATATTCTTATGACATGTAAGAACATGTAAGAAGGATATTTATTAAATAAAATCTTGAATAGCATATGAACATGTTGAATACTTGTCATGAAGTATTTAATAAATGGAAGAATAAGGACGAATTGGATGCCCAAGTTTGGATAGTGAAATATAATGTGTTATGGCACTATGCCAACATGTAAGGAATATTCTATCAATAGCTAGGAGCATCTTCGACCAAGGGAGGCATGGGATTTTAGTCCACTAATTTGGGCATCATACCTCTCTTAGTCTTGTAAATAGTTTCCAAAACCATCCCATGGTTTCATCTTGTAATTCTTTTATAGATTGGAGTTGGGATTATGAGGTTGGGTAATTTATTTTGTAGGTCATCTAGTAGTAAATGAATGTTGCAATAATTTACAGAGAGAAGTTTTACTGCTGTAGCTTATTTGAAAAATTAATACAATCGTTATATGTCTCTAAGTTCAGAGCTTTTCCTGCAAGGATTTCTCCATGTATATCTTGTGTTATGATTTGCATCTCTTTTATGTTTATTTCATTTCCATTTGGTTTACTATGGTTAATGAACTTGGATTCCTTAAGTTTTCAAAATACTTTGACTACTAATTTATATCCAAATTCAACAATAGTACATCACTTATGTAATTGGGGAAGTGATTTTTGGAATTGTAGACACGATCTTGCAATTCCAAGTGTTAACCTTCTTTCCTATAAGATCTCTATAAAATTATGAGTGCTATCCTTCAATTTGCTTCACTAATTTGTGTCTACTTTCACATAAAATTGGTTAGTTTGGTTAGGATTATTCTAATTGCTAAGGATATGAATCCATTTGGTCAAACCTTGCAAGGATGTCAAGTAAACAAATTTGAAAAAAATTGTAGACAAAAATTATGTAGGAGATGGTCCAGTATGATGAAATGTAGGTGCTTTGATACAACTCTTCTAAGTGCAGTAATATGAAACCAAGGTGCATTTTTTTTATTCTAGTAGATTCCTTGAAATGAAGTAGGGATACCATTTCAACTGCAACTCTAAGGATCACAAATGAAATGTTTCAACTTTCAACAATCATATAGGAAGGGCAAGGTTTCTCCCAAACTTAAATTTAAAATTTGGAAGTTTATGGGCCATTTTTACAAATTGTGCATTTGATTTCAATAATTTATGTAAATCACAAATTTGACCCAAAGTAGAAGATAGATGAATATGAATATCAAGACTAGTTCATAAGAATGAACATAGATATAAACAAATAAAGCTTGGGTTATGTGCAATTATCAGTGAAATCATGTCATTAATACACTTATCATTGTATAAAAGAACTAATCAAATTGACTCTAAAAAAAATAAAAAATAAATATACACTTTTCATCATTACATAATTATATTAACTTATATTACACCATCTCCCAAAATTTATTATCCCAAATACAATTAAACCAACTTAAATCCTTAAATAAATCTAAAAGAATAGATTCTCCTTTTCAAAAAATACAAAATTAAATTCATTTAATAAAAATAAGACTAATTATTATTATTACGGCGTAACCCTACAATGGTAGTCAGAGGTCAACAAATAATAAATAAAACCATCGTGTATTTGAATTATAAAATATTGCATCTTGCATCTCACATCTCATCTCACACCAGTTGTTATTTTATTTCAAAAAAAACTACAAGCTTAGAAAATGATATATCTAAACTTTTTTATATAAAATATATTTAAGATATATATACTAGTTTGAAGTCATATAATTATATTGTGATGTATAATATTAATATGCTATTTTTTATTTTTCTTTATTCTCGATAATAATCATATATATGATTATTATTATATATATCATATTTTTTTATATTTTATGATAGTTAATTATATTGTGATACATAGTAGTAATTTGTTTCTTGTTATTCTTTATTTTCTTTTGTGATTCTTGCTTTCCTTCTCTTCATTTTTATATAATATTTTATGACATTATAATAGTAGTCTTGATAATTTTAGTCTTTATTTCTCTTTGTACCCTCATTTTAACCTCTATGTTTCCTTTATTCTTTTGTCATTGTTAGATGAGTTATTTGACTTCTTTTCTTTATATTCTTGATCCTCTTATTATTTTTCCCTTTAGTCTCTTTTCTTATTCCATCATATTAATTGTTTATTGTTCTTTTTCCTCTTGTTTCTTTTATTCATTCCTTTCTAATTAATGTTATTGATTTGTGTTATTCTTAACAATAGTCTTTTTTCAGATAATAAATTATCCTTTTTTGCAATTATTTCATCTTTGACTATTTTCCTCACTCCTTTCTCTTTTTCCATATCCTTAACTTCTTCCATTCATTTTTTGGGTTGCTTGCCCCCATCCTTCCCAATCCTCCTCTCTTATTTCCATCCAAGTCGGTTATCTCATTTTCATTTCTCTCTCTATCTGCTTTTCTCACGATGAATCATAGAATATAATTTTCACACAATTTATCCAAAACTCTCACTCACTAATTTCAAATTAATATTGAATGAAAAAACAAATAATTTTCTTATAACCAAATAAATTTTTTAACGTTCACGAGCCCAAAAGATAGCATAGGAGAGTTCTCATTCACGGAAGGATTCGTTTTTATCGTGACAAAAAAACCATAGACCTTAACATAAACCCGCAAAAGCATTGATTGAATGCCGTAAAATCCGCTCCTCGGCTTCGGGAACGGCGCCGACGTTGTTTTCAGCTTACAGGGAGCAATTTTTCTAGCGTAGTCATATAATTTGGCTGCCATTTTAGCCGAGTGAAGCTCTGGTATGTAGGGTTTGTTAGAAAAAAAGGCAAACAGGTATTTTTGTTGGCAATATCTATAAAATTAATTTTCGTAACAGCAGTACTTATGGGGTTATATTTAAATTTGAAGAAAAAAGCACATCAATTGTATTCTGTTTGGCACAATGCCACATTCAAAATCAATCTGCCAAAATTTACCCCCTTTATAACTTCGAGTAGTAGCCATTATTATTTTTATGTGCTTTCTACTATCTTAAAATCTTTTTAGGCGGGAAGATTTTGAAAGGATTTATATGGATTGCCATGGGAACTGATTCATTCATTTAAACTGACCAGGAATTGGGATGAATAGAAGAGCAAATGGATTTGGTGTATAGATGTCATTTTACGGCTTCCTGTATGGTATGGAGGCGGAGATGGAGGGGCATGTGCCATTGCTGTGCAGGTGTGGAGCCCAACAGAAAGAAACAAGTGGTCTTCATGGGTTCCCCTACTGTATGTGTGCATGGAGTAAAACATGTGCAATGTATGCATGTACTTAAATATATGTTTAGAATGATAAAGAAATGGCATTGTCTCCATTTCAATGCAGGTGGCTGCCAATGCGTTGGACAAGCTACTTGATGCATCTCATTCAGAGAGCTCTATCTTCAATGTAAGACGGCTTCTCACATTTACAGGCATTGAGCTTAGACGGATAAATGCTCATTTTTGAAAACGATTTGAAGGAAAAAAGAAAATAGCAATTAGGTTGGAGTTTAATTGAAGATAATTTGTCTTAATTTAAACTCTGCAGCAATGTCGTTTCTCTCTAGCTTTCACCAAATGTTTCACACCTTATATGACAACCCTAAATTTTGTTAATATCCATCTACCACCCAATTGTTAAACTTGTCGTAATGTCACATTTTACAGAATGACATATGCTGTAGTGTGCAATGGAATATAAGCTATCCCAAAGAATGATTTTCTACAAGAGAAGAACAATCATATCGGATGAATTATATGCTAGATCACTCGAATGATACAATTCATAAATGCGAATGGTAAAACCACATGGGCTGAATGATATAATGATATTGCATCAATATAGGTTATTTCATTTCAGGGAAAAGGTGACTATTGGAGTGGAGTTTGATGTCAATACAGTGATGAATCTCTTGGATGTTCTGTGTATGATGATCCATAGAACAATCATTGATTATAATAACAAAAATTGAAACATAGACTTGGAGGACTTTTACAATCAAAGCAGAACACGACGGTTGAAAACAACTTCATATCAACCACCCTACTCGTCATTGTTAGATCTCTTATTGCATCGTGTTGTTTATTAATACTAACCAAGTGGATTATTATAATAGGACTTTAGCATGCATGCAACCAAGAAGAAATAATGAATGCTTCATCATGATATAAGGTTAATGTCTGCCGTTCATACTAAACTTGAGTGTCAACTCATGCACTACACTAGGATGCACATCTTCATTCTCTAACTGATGAACTTCATTGTTGACTTTGTTGGCTCTTTCACTGCCTTGTGCTGTAATGTTGTATGTTTAGTAGTAATGTCTTTTGGTCATGATCCCTTGACTTGTAAAATTGGGGATGGTTCTTTTGTGTTAACTTCTTCATTAAGCCCTTCTTCTTTGGTGGAACCATTGTTCCAGGTCACTTTCCCTCTCATGTGGAGAACAAGTAGGACATCCTACTTCGTATTTTTGAAACTACTTACTTTCTGAAATGTACACATTGGCTCTTTCAATTCCAGATCTAACCGCATAATGATTGTCATTCAGGTGAGTTGTGGCCAGTTTTGCATCTTATAGTAGTTCCATGTAAAAGTTGTTGTGTTCTTGATCACGTCTTAGAGTAGCATCTGCTCTTGCTATCAGATTAAGTGCAATGAATTTCTCAAGTTATGTATCTTCAGCATCTCATATGAGTTTCATTCATGACGTGCATTCACTCCTCAAAGAAAATAAAATGCGTGCAGGAAAATTGTTCCTTGAAAAAGACAAATGAACTCCTTTTGCAATTACAAAAATTATAAATTTTCTCATGTGGAGCAGCTTCTTCAAGCCATGCAATACAAATTTGAAGACATGATCCTCATGGATTCGGAGAAATGACATCACCATCACCATCACTTGAATCATGCACTCATCAACATTTGCTTGGCATGGAAATTGATACAACTTCATCTTAAGCATCTTTTAATTCTCATGATTCTGATTTTATAGTTGATGGTTTTGTGTGACATTCCAAAGGTTTTGGTATCAAGGTACTTTGCAAAATTGGCTAGAGAGGAGCTGGAAATGGGAATGTAAACAAAGGATTGATGATCCCACTGCACCTGTTTTTTTGTCATTTTGACAAAGCAATGGTTATCATGAGGACTTTGATCTAATAGATAACAATTTTTATGTTGCAACCACTCAGTGAATCATGTTCAAAGTCTGTTTTAACATAAAGATTTTCTTCAATTTTGGAAGAAAAAGAGTTTTCACACTCCACTGCAATAGGGCAGTTGTAATCTTCTCAATGGGATTATCATTCCAGCCAAATTACTCGGCATTGTAATGTTTCTCTGTATCATATGTTCATAAAAATGAGGAAGTGCTAAATTCTTGTTTCAACTCTTAAATATATTTGTATTATGGTTGGATTGATGACAGCTCTGAAGAGCATACGCTTATACTGAGAAGGGGAATGAATGAGTATAAGAACAATTTTAAACTTTTAAAAACTGAATAATCAAAACTTGATAGCACAAATGAACCATAAGAAAAATGAACACCAGTTTTACGTGGAAAACCCTTTCTAGAAAAAACCATGGCAAAATATTTGCTTTTATTAATATGTAGGCACCAACCTACAGAGGACACCAATCCTCGATTACAAAAGTAAGCACCAACTCACAGCTGAGCACTGTAAGAACCCTGGTGGTTCTTAACCCGGAAACCCTAACTGAGTTGCTGATTTTTGTTTGTTTTGTGTAAATTGAATTTTTTTGTGGTTTTTTGCATTAATATGAAAAGCTGCGATTTCTCTCTAAAATTGCTAATAAATTCAAAATAAATAAATAAACTCTAAATAAGCTCTGAGAATGTCCAGGAAAGATAGGCGCATCAATTTATTTCACTTCCAGAGTGTTTACCAAGGCAAATAACAATATATGAATGAAATACAAGTTTATTATGAAGAACCTGATTTTCCTTGCCAGGCGCCAAAAAAAAAGAACAGAGAATGAATGTACGGCTGAATGGAAAGATGAATCTCTAGCCTCAGCAACGTTGTAGAAGCTCTCAATAACCTAGCCGCCCAAGATCCCTTTGCCAGAGACTGGAAAAGAAAGGCGTATCTCTCTGAAAGAATAGTACGGCTCTGTTGGTACAACAGTACGACCAGGTACAACAGCAACAATAAATGTAGTACGGCTCAAGGAAATAAATGCCAGATCTTTGTAAAAGATGTCTCTGATGGGACGCCTCAACTGCCAGATGAATAATCTCTGCTAACTCTGAATATATAACTCAATGATCTCAATCTGTAACTTCTGAATGAAGTCACCAAGATGCAAGCTTAAACTGGTATTTCACAGTCTCAGTCTGCCAATTCTTGAAGAGGTATCGTTCTCCAGAAACGCTTCGTCTGCCAGAAACCCTGGGGTTTGCAAACTCCAATGCTCAGAGCAAAATAAGACAAAAGTTGAATAACATAACATAATCGTTCGATTTTGTCTTTCCTGTGATTATATACCTCCTTTGAGGAATTCAACCCAAAAGCTCTTTTAATAATCATTTAATAAAAATGATTAAATTTGTCTTTTAGACTTAGGAGAAATACTTTTAATTATTGGCGCCATCATTTATGAATAACAAATATTCATTATATCAAATATTAACTCATTATTATAAAGTATAAGAAATACTTTATAATAGGCCAATTTAATTAAATATTTAAATAATCAATAAAGTGACTTTAATATAAAGTCAAAAGTATTAATTATTCATTAAATCATTAAATACTTCTTATTTCTCCATCTGATCACCAAACTGAATAACTGGGTCGATTCTGAGTTGAATAGCTGAACCAGGTGCCCTGCCCAAAATAGCAGCTTCCGCCTGACCTAACTTTCTAAAAATAGAAAGTTTCTAAAAATCCACTCTGGAAGATTCTGCGAAGGCCCAACCTGAAACAACTGCAATACCGGAGCTACCAAACACTGAGTAACTGCCTCAAATGATCCTCTGCACACATCTGTCAGCCTACGAGGATTGAAATAATAGGCTAACTTCGTCACCAGCTTCGCTGACTAGGATGGGGACATCACAGTCCGCCCTCCCTGAAATTGCTTGTCCTCAAGCAATCTCAACTCTGGATGCTGTAAGATCTCCTCTGACTCCCATGTAGCATCCTCAACTGGCAAATCTCTCCACTTAACCAGATATTCCCTGATCACACGCCTCCGAAGGTGTCTCTCTCTCTCATCTCGAGGATGGCCTCAGGTACTAGTATCAGTTTCCCTTCGTCATCAAGGGGGGGCAAAACTGGAGAGGGTTCCACATGCTGACCCAATGCCTTTTTTAGGCGTGAAACGTGAAACACATTATGGACCTTGCTATCAGCTGGCAAGTCCAACTCATAAGCAACCTCGCCCACTCGTCTGACAACACGAAATGGACCATAGTAGCGAGGCTTCAGCTTCTCTGCCCCACTCTTTCGCAGAGTGGACTGACGATACGGCTGCAACATAAGGTATACCATATCACCCACATCAAAAGTACGCTCAACCCTCTTTTGATCAGCATACTGCTTCTGCTGATTCTGTGCCCGCTGGATATTGTCTCGGAGAGACCTCAAAATGTCCTGCTGACTCTGTAACATATCCCCTGCACTCGGCACTCTGCTATCACTAAATATCAAATCAAAAAGGTTGGGCGCCTCATACCCGTACAAAGCCATAAAGGGTGTCATCTGTATCGTCATGTGGTGAGTCGAGTTATAACAATACTCGCATAGATAGATCCATCTCACCCAAGCTCTCTGCTGTCCAGCTATATAATTACGCAAGTAACCTTCCACCCACTTATTGACAATCTCTGTCTACCCATCAGTCTGCGGATGGTAGCTGGTACTCGGCATCAATTCGGTCCCACAAAGCCTGAACAACTCCTGCCAAAAGTTGCTCATGAACCGACTGTCTCTATTGCTGACTATCGTCCGAGGCAACTCGTGTAGCCGGAATACCTCTCTGAAAAATAGCTCTGCAGTCTACGATGTTGTGAAAGTGGTAGTAATCGGGAAGAAGTGGGCGTATTTAGTCAACCGATCAACCACTACGTAGATGCAATCTTTACCCTGAGCTTTCGGCAAACCCGTGATAAAGTCCATCGATAAACACTCCCACTTCCTGTCAGGTATCGGAAGTGGCTGGAGCAATCCAGCAGGATAAGTGTGCTCCTGCTTGTTCTGTTGGCACACAGAACACTCACGGACATACTGTAATACATTAGTTTTCAGCCCTTTCCAAGTAAACCGTTCCCGAACCATTTTATATGTCTTATAGTACCCGGGATGGCCCGCCATAGGAAGATCATGAAAGGCTCTCAAAACTGTAATCCTCACCTCTGAGTCGGGAACTAGAAAAATCCGCCCCTTGTAAATGATCAAGTCATCTACAATAGCATACCTGCCGTCCTGCTCTGTCCTGTCAACAATGCTAGAAGCCCATGGGTTCTTAGCATACTCAGCAATAATCCAGTGCCTCCAATCCTCTGTGATCTGTGCCAAGGCATTCAACTGAGGTCTGCGAGACAAGGCGTCAGCTACGACATTCTGCTTCCCCTTAATGAAGGTGATATCAAAGTCATATGACTGCAGTTTACTGACCCATTTTTGCTGCCTCTCATTCAAGTCTCGCTGTCCAAGGAAATGTTTCAGGCTATTATGGTCTGTACGGGCACTGAATTTGCTGCCTACCAAGTATTGCCTGAACTTAGCCAAAGCATGCATAATGGCTAACATCTCCTTGTCGTAAATACTGTAGAATCTCTCAGGACCCCTGAGCTTCCTGCTCTCGAAAGCAATAGGATGTCGCTCCTGCATCAAAACGGCACCAATGCCCTCTCCTGAAGCATCATAGAATAAATCAAATGACTTCGTAAAGTCAGGTAATGCTAGCACCGGACATGAGGTCATGATCACCTTGAACTTGTCGAAGCACTCCTGCACCTGTGGTGACCAAGTAAAAGCCCCCTTCTTTGTCAAGTCAGTAAGGGGTGCGACGTGACGTGAGAACCCACTAACAAATCTCCTGTAAAATGCACACAACCCAATGAAGCCTCTGAGCTGCGTAAGGTTCTCAGGTACCGGCCACTCAACTATAGCTCGGACCTTTTCGGGGTCCATACTCACCCCCTTGGCACTGATGATGTGCCCCAAATACAACAACTCCTCCATACCAAGCTCACACTTGGATTCCTTAGCGTAGAAAGACTCATCTGCTAAGATACCCAAGACTGCATCTAAGTGAGCCAGATGCTCCTCCCATGACCTGCTATAAACCAAAATGTCGTCGAAAAAGACTAACACAAATCTCCTCAACTGAGAACTGAAAACCCTGTTCATAGTCGCCTGAAAAGTGGCAGGTGCATTGGTTAACCCGAAGGGCATAACCAAGAACTCAAAGTGACCGCAATGACACCTGAAAGCGGTTTTCTCAATATCCTGCTCCCTCATCTGAATCTGGTGGTACCCTGATCTCAAATCAATCTTCGTGAAGAAGACAGCTCCGTGCAACTCATCAATCAGCTCGTCGATGCGTGGAATAGGGTACCTATTCTTAATTGTTCTTTTGTTAAGCTGCCTGTAATCGATACACATCCGAAGTGACCCATCCTTCTTCTTCACCAATACAACCGATGAAGCAAAAGGTGACTTGCTAGGTCTGATATGCCCCATAGCTAACAACTCATTGATGGTCTTCTCTATCTCATCCTTGAGTCGTTTCGGATGTCTGTAGGGAGTGATCATAACGGGCTTGGCGCCCTCCTCCAACTCAATGATATGCTCCATGCCTCGGTCTGGAGGTCTACTAGGTGGAATGTCACTAAACACTTTGGAGTGTTTAGTCCTCAAGATCTGAATGTCAGGGTGGTACTCGGTCTTCTGCTGCTCCTGCTGTGCTGGCATTAACATACACTCTGCAGCCCAGTCAACCATGTCATGACGAATGAGTCTCTCCATCCGTCTGTACGATACCATCCTCAGATTACTGTCTCTAATGGCTTTGATGACATGAGGTCTCCCATTAGCCTTGAACTTCATCTCCATGTCTCGTAGATTGAGTGTGAACTCACCCAGATCATGAAGCCATGCCATCCCTAACACCACATCAGTATCCCCCATATTAACAACATAGAATTCAGTCTTGAACTCATAGTTGTTCAATTGCATCGGAAGATCAGTTATTTTCCTATCACACTTGAGGGTGTATCCATCAGCTACCTTAACCCAAATGCCCTCAAACTCTTTCGTCTGTATGCCAGCTTCTCAACCAAACGTGCATCTATGAAGTTGTGCGTCGCACCTGTGTCAAGCAGTGTTATAACTTTCTGACCAGCTAGGAGCCCACGTAGCCTAAAAGAGCCATCTCTCTGAAGACTAGTCAAGTGTGCCTCCTGTAATTTCCTTCTACCATCATGTTCACTATCATTTTCAGACTTTTCATCATCTGAATGTTCTGAATCAGCTTGCTGGTCTGACAGATCAGATTGCTCTTCACCCTCATAAAACCACTCCATTTGATTACTTTTGGCTTTAGGACGAAGGGGGCATATATGTTTTTCATCATAGGGTGCCTTGCACCAAAAACATAACTTCTTCTTGCGTAGTTCGTTCAATGTCTCTCTGTCAAACGGTGGTGCATTATTTCTTTTAGGATCAGGTGGATCTCTCTTCCTGTCAAATGGTCTATCTCTATCAAATGATCTATTTGGCCTTGAGTTTGGCGTAGAACCCGAAGAGAACCTGCTGCGAGGTGCTGCATGCTCCATACTGCGTGCCTTCCTCATCACCTCCCGAAGGGTGGGAGGATCAAATGCCTTGACCCATCCTCTCATCGGCTCATATAACCCCTCGGTGAAGAGAATGACAAGTCTCCTCTCCGAAATACCTGTCACCATGACTGACGTTTTCTGAAACTCCCCAATGTAAGCATCCAAACTGCCTGTCTGTCTGAGCTGTGCTAGCTCTCTAAAGTAAAGTTCTGGATCTTTTTTATCAAATCGCTCAATAAGCCTGCCAGTGAAATCCTGGTAGGTAGTAACCCGATGATGACCCAGTGTGTACATGCCGTGATGCCACCAATCATTTGCCAATCCATCAAGGTGTAGTGTGGCAAATTTAATGGCCTCGTCCTCTTGCATAGGTCTCAAAGATAGGTAATTATCTAACTTCTGAACCCACGATCTCGCTGAATTCTTATCCGAGCCATCAAAATAAGGTAAGACAATCTTGCTCACTGCATGCTGAAGATCTCTGTTCACCTGTGGTGGCTGCTGGTACTGATGAGCTCTGCGCTCAAATCTACCTCCACCTCTGGGCTTATGCACATCCATAAACTCATGAAATGTCAACGATTGTCTAATCTCAGGAGCCAGTGTAGAATACTCTCCAAACAGTCTGGTCATGTCTGCCACTGAAGTGCCATGCTGGGGCTGAAACTCTGCGTGGTGACCCTGTTGCTCTGTCTCCAGAGTCGGTGGTGCCTCTCTACTGATAAAGGTAGGTTGTCCAGGCCTACGCTCGTGAACAACCGGTGACAGCTGCGGTCGTGTAGACATCTGTGGCTAATCTATGCCTCCCGAACCACTGGACTGCCCTATCTGAATGTAATGCTGGTGAGGCGGAGTATACTGTCTTATGGTACCTATCAGCTGTGACATCATGTCCATCATGTTGTCATGTCTACTCCTGTAGTTTGCCTCAGTCATCTCAGCATTTTCTTTCTCTTTCCCTAAATCTCTAGGAATTTCTTGATCTGCCATGAGTGTAGTCACACTGTTTTCACTGCTGCAAGGGCTAGACCTGTGAATGCCTAATATACCTGACACTGTCTCACCTTCAGGAATCGGTGGACCTGTCCAATCCTCGACTCTGCCTGTCCCTACACCTTTAATATAATGAATAGTATCTCTGCTCATGAAAAAGCATCCAAAAAGCACACTGTAATCTGAAAAAGCAACTGAAAAAGCACAGGATGGTAGGAGATCTGTGCTCTGATACCACTGTAAGAACCCTGGTGGTTCTTAACCCGGAAACCCTAACTGAGTTGCTGATTTTTGTTTGTTTTGTGTATTTTGAATTTTTTTGTGGTTTTTTGCATTAATATGAAAAGCTGCGATTTCTCTCTAAAATTGCTAATAAATTCAAAATAAATAAATAAACTCTAAATAAGCTCTGAGAATGTCCAGGAAAGATAGGCGCATCAATTTATTTCACTTCCAGAGTGTTTACCAAGGCAAATAACAATATATGAATGAAATACAAGTTTATTATGAAGAACCTGATTTTCCTTGCCAGGCGCCAAAAAAAAAGAACAGAGAATGAATGTATGGCTGAATGGAAAGATGAATCTCCAGCCTCAGCAACGTTGCAGAAGCTCTCAATAACCTAGCCGCCCAAGATCCCTCTGCCAGAGACTGGAAAAGAAAGGCGTATCTCTCTGAAAGAATAGTACGGCCCTGCTGGTACAACAGTACGACCAGGTACAGCAGCAACAATAAATGTAGTACGGCTCAAGGAAATAAATGCCAGATCTCTGTAAAAGATGTCTCTGATGGGACGCCTCAACTGCCAGATGAATAATCTCTGCTAACTCTGAATATATAACTCAATGATCTCAATCTGTAACTTCTGAATGAAGTCACCAAGATGCAAGCTTAAACTGGTATTTCACAGTCTCAGTCTGCCAATTCCTGAAGAGGTATCGTTCTCCAGAAACGCTTCGTCTGCCAGAAACCCTAGGGTTTGCAAACTCCAATGCTCAGAGCAAAATAAGACAAAAGTTGAATAACATAACATAATGTTCGATTTTGTCTTTCCTGTGATTATATACCTCCTTTGAGGAATTCGACCCAAAAGCTCTTTTAATAATCATTTAATAAAAATGATTAAATTTGTCTTTTAGACTTAGGAGAAATACTTTTAATTATTGGCGCCATCATTTATGAATAACAAATATTCATTATATCAAATATTAACTCATTATTATAAAGTATAAGAAATACTTTATAATAGGCCAATTTAATTAAATATTTAAATAATCAATAAAGTGACTTTAATATAAAGTCAAAAGTATTAATTATTCATTAAATCATTAAATACTTCTTATTTCTCCATCTGATCACCAAACTGAATAACTGGGTCGATTCTGAGTTGAATAGCTGAACCAAGTGCCCTGCCCAAAATAGCAGCTTCCGCCTGACCTAACTTTCTAAAAATAGAAAGTTTCTAAAAATCCACTCTGGAAGATTCTGCGAAGGCCCAACCTGAAACAACTGCAATACCGAAGCTACCAAACACTGAGTAACTGCCTCAGATGATCCTTTGCACACATCTGTCAGCCTACGAGGATCGAAATAATAGGCTAACCTCGTCACCAGCTTCGTTGACTAGGATGGGGACATCACAAGCACCAACCTAGTACATCAAAAAATGATAGGCACTAACCTTCACACTAACAGGTATGATATCTTTTTAATGGAAGACGAATAACAGCAAACCCCTTATTTAAATCAGCTTCTTCAAAAACTGAACTTTATATTTGCTCTTATCTTCTTGTCCAATTCTGCCCCTTACACCTTTCAAAAACTCTGCATTAGTTCCTTTCAAATCTGCTTCTTTTCTCTTATGAATCTGCCATGAAAACTGCTTCACACAACTGATTTTTTGTCTAACTTCTTACACAAAAAAAATAGACTATTGCATGCAAATTCGTACTATATCCTTTTTCTTTTTTTTGCTACACAAAAATATCTGCTTTTTCCTTTTTCTTATGAAAAATATAGCATTAATCTCTTTTCTAAAAATAAAACCATAAGATGTTTTGTTTAAAAAGAATTTAGTGCTTCAAAGGATTTGGCGCTTTAGAAAGAAAAGCCAGCCACAACAAAAGTACTCTTTTTGTTTTTAGAAATATATCCTTTTAAAAATAAACAACTCCATTTAGCACGCATCAGTGGTTATCTTTCTGCATGCTATCTTTATGCTTTCTTTTTCCTGTTTTTAGCAATAGATCTTCAAATCTGATTTTTAGTTGCATGCTGCTATTTTTATGTATTGTTGCATGTCCTTTATACACAATTTAACTACCAGGTCCATTTATTGGTTTGATCCTTCTGTGTATTACCAAAATAAAATCTCTCTCACAGAAGGGATTGGCATTCTAATGTCCTTTGTAATGTACTCATTCCCAATGCAAGATTGCAGTCAATATTCCTCTTTATTAGGTAGAGGTGAGGGTTGACATTATTGAAAATCCAAAGAAATTATTCAGTATGATGGTGTCATGCATCAACAAATGATCAGGGAAAGGATAATACCTATGCAATGAAATAACAAATAAACATGACAGCATGATAATTACTTGATGCTTTAAACTGACACTATCCAGGATATATGCAAATAACTCTTCATTTTGAATGTGAAACTTTTAAATCTATCTTTGAAAATTTGTCATATTACCTTTTAGAAGCTACTATGTTAAATTTAATTCTCATGAAACCAAATCCAGACAACATCTATTGACTCTAGAGCAGTCACCTATCATGGTACATTTGACACCACATATCATTCATCAGATACTAGTGCTGAATTTTCCAGAGCATGGGTAGGCGGCTTGGTTGCTTACAGCTATGATGCATTCATTTTATTTACTTATTTCCTCTGTACACCTTTTATTTTTTATTTTTTTTATTGCCTTTCAGAATCTTCCTTATTTGTTTAGTTTAGTGTTGCATCCAAGGTAATTTTGAGTCTGGTTGGAAACTGTTGGACTTTTATTAAAATATTTTCTTTCTTTACTCGTTAAATTTTTCTATCTATGGTGCAATCCATCTTAAGCTCAAACTTTCGAAAGGTAATTAATTTATTATCTAATGTATCCTATTATAAGACTTGAGGTGCAGAATTCATGCAAACCAATATCTTTGCACAAATATCTGCTGGGAATATTACATCATTCCCGTAGGATTGTTAGTGTGTCATACAATAATTATTAATTGGGAGTGTTTATTTGTATTGAGCTGTTAAAACAACTCATATATTTAAAGGAGTTTGTTTATTTGTTATCTTGTAATTATCTAAGGGAGTTATTATAGGAGGTTCCCTATATTATAGGATATGAAAATCCTACAAATATATTATTTTATTGAATGATATGGGGAGTAGGAAGATCAAGTTTGGTGTAGGCATTGGCCAAATACGATTTGTCGAGCTTTAAGTTCAATCCAATTGAAGAACCTGTCGTCTCCTGCTAGATGACAAGGCGCTACATGATTAACATGATAAATTTCACTGATATAGATATAGTCATAGTCGATGCAAGATCAATAAGTCTTTCATGCACATATGAGTTGAGCAAAAACCTTGAAGTGAAGATTGCTACAATTGAACAATCAATGACCTTGACGGTGGCACTTGGCTTGGTGAGCAACTATTTTTTCGCCATGGTAGTACACAAGCTTGCCCATGTCTCCTCGATGAGATCAACGTCCCTTATGATGAGGCTAATGACAATGTGGTTGTTAAACACACTGCCCTCTTCACATCTTCCATATTGAGCAATCTTTTGGTTTGCACCAATATTAAGCTCTTTAATGCTATTGCGGCAAAAGACTTGATTATAAAGGAGAATTGCATGTCAATTGTTGTGACAAATTGGGCATTGATTTTGGTGAACCACAACATGCATGGATTTGAATGTGATGGAGGCCAAGGTGGTAGTTAGATCATGTGGCCACAATGGACCCTTTGGTGCCACGAGTATGAAGAGGCTCATGAGCGTCAAGATGATTAATAGTGTGCTCGATATGAAGTGCCTTCATATGAACATCGTTGAGGATGCAATTGTTAGGCTCACCATGGAGGTTGTACCCAACATGATTGTTACCGGCATGGAGGTTGTTGAAATTGATGGGGCTCCCCAAATGGGACCCACCTTTAGAGCAATGATGATTTTTGGGTAGAAGGTAGCCCATTTGGCACTCAAAGCTCTAAGCCTACGAAATGCCTTGGATGAATCTTTAAATGTGCAACCTGAACTTACTTTGGCTTCTACTAAAAATGACAACATTGCATTTGCTTAGATTCTCTTTTCATGCATTTGGTAGTTACATTTTCTCTATTAATGTATAGGGTTGATAATGTACTTATGTACTAGACATGTAAATTTTTTAATCCATGCCTTTGTTGTGTATAAAATAAATAAATAAATAAAATTGGATGCAATATTTCTTGTATGCAACATCCATCTTGTGGGGGCCATTCTAAAATTGAGCTTCAAAAACAAATTTGCTAAGTAGCAAATCAACTAGAGGATGGAAGCACAGGAGATTGGAGGAAATTCTGTGAACTCTCATCAGTCACTAGCTATGGGATTGCAAAATTGTTTGTGGCAAAACTACTTGTGCCAAAATGCAAAAGCCAATACCAGTTCCTAGGTGGTAGTGATTACCAAAGTTGGAAGACTCGGCTCGGCAAAAAACTCGCCAAGCCCAAAATTGGAGAGTCAACAAAAACTCAGAGAAAACTTAGCAAAAACTTGGCAAAAAACTCGAGAACTTAAAAAAATTGCTTAAATTTCATTAGAAACACATTTTTTTTGCACAATTCAATGACAAGATGAATCCAATGAGTCCATAAATGAGTACAAAAGTGTTTTCTATTAATTTTGATTGACTTTAATGCAAATTGATTACAAAATCGCATTCTCATGCGAAATCTCGATGGCTAAAAGTCTGAAAGTCTGATACATGAAAACAGTAAAACTAGAACTAGAAGTAAATACTAAACAGTAACTAAATACAACATTTTAGACTTTCCTCTTCCCTAGTCTACCAACAACTAGGGAAGGGTGGGTCCTCTAGTCTTGCCACGTGTGCATGGTGGCGGTGGCGGTGCTACTGTTGCTGGCTCCTCAGTTGGCATGGAAGGTTGTGGCTTAGGCTCGACCACCATCTTGGAAGTATCTGGCTTTGGCAATGTCTCATCCACATCCTCATGAATGTCCTCCAACCCTACATCTCTTGATGCACCCACATCCTCCATTGCCTGTCTCTCGAAGTCAAGGATCTCGTCCGCGGTAAACAATGGAGGTTGCTCATTTCGCCCTGTCCAATCACTGTAAGGATCTATCTCATCTAAATCAATAGGATCTAGTGATTTTTCTTCTACTCTCTTTGTGTGCAACCGAAGGTTGTATTGCACAAAGACAAGGTCATTGAGGCGCTTTTGTTCTAACTTGTTCCTCTTCTTTGTGTGAATGGCCTCAAACAAGCTCCAATTGCGCTCACAATTGGATGCACTACAAGGTTGACATAGTATGCAGAGGGCAATTCTTTGTAGATGTGGGGTATTTCCACCCAAAGTTTCCACCAAACCTCTGCAAAAAAAACAAATATGGAAGAGTTAGAAAACAAAGTCATTCACTCAAAACACATTTTATCAAATTATAAGATGCATGTGAAATAAACTTAAAAGTTAAAGACTCCCAATTTTATACCTGGTGGCTGAGTGGTTCTTCCTTTAATAGCTAGCTCCGAAGAAAAGAGATTACCCCTTGCTTCCCTGTAGATATCCAACTTGCTAACAATGAGGTCTCTCACCGCAATGCTAGATTCCATCCTCTGAATGCATGCTGTGAGCCCCTCCATAACCTCTCCATTAGGATCGGAGAAGCTCTTTGAGAAGAGATAATTAGGGTTGAGGAAGTACCCTGCTGCATGGATGGGTTGGTGGAGTTGATTGTTCCACCTCCTATCAACAATCTCCCATATGGGATCAAATTTGAGGCTATCCCCCATGTAATAACTTTTGATAGCCTCCTTGGCCCTATCCATGGCCTCATAAATATATCCCATTGGGTTTTGATCCCCATCTACCAAGCGGAGGACTCTAACCAAGGGCTCTGACACCTAGATTAAAAATACAAAAAGATCAAAGTTAGAAATTTATAATGAAAGGATTAAAGTTAAACTAAAAAAATATATATTTATATTCAACTTGAGTTTAAAAATTAAAATCAAAGTTTTGAAGTTACCTTCACGATCTCTGTAGCTCTTTGTGCAAACAAGGCGTCGAAGACTATTGCTGAAACTCTCTCTCCTTCAGGTTTCTTTGAATATGTGGAGTCATTCCATGCTTGACTCACAAACATTTGTTTTAAAGAGGCCAAAGAACCCAAAATGATTTGCAACGTTAGGAAAACTGTTGCAAACCTTGTGGCACCCGATCTCACCAACTCTTTCCCTTGTGTATGCTCTCTCATCAAATTAAGAACCCAAGGGTGATTGTAGATAATTTTTTTGATGCTCCTTGCATCATCTACAATCGGTGCCACCCAAACAAGTTTGCCTATGTCCTCCAAAAGAAGGTCAAGGCAATGGGCTGCACAAGGTGACCAAAAGATTGATGGATGTCTAATCTCAAGCATTCTCCCAGATGCCACATACGCTATTGCATTATCCATGATGACTTGCACCACATTGTCAATCTCCACCTCCATGACAACTTCCTCCAACAATGTCCACAATGTTTTTGCAGTTTTTATCTTGTTGGTGGCATTCGCCGATTTCCAAAACACAACTTCACCTTTGGAAGCAACCAAAAAATTAAGAATGGTGTGGTTTCTCCCATCCGTCCACCCATCAAAAAGAATGGTGCAGCCATATTTCTTCCATTCATTCTTTTGTTCTTCCACTACACACATTGCCCTTTCGGTTGCATTTGTGAGCAACCTGCAAGTACAAAGTGAAATAATTAAATAAGTACAAAATTGTAATTTTTAAACAAAAAATAGCTTGAATTCAACATAAATTAATTTAAATTAAAGAACATAAACTTAGCATAAAAACTAAGTTGACTAACCTCCCACTCAAGTCTTTACGAGAAGGTGGCTTGTAGCCTTTTCTCGCGATTGTCAACTCGGTGACCAAATTGTGCCAATAGGGACTACTCGCCACATTGAATGGTATGTTATTGAAATACTAGAAGTCTGTACATGCCATGTCGGCATGTTTATGCACCTCCTTATTCCACCCTGTAGCCTCCAATGACATTTGTGCTCCTGGTGTGTTTCGCGGCACAAAAAAAACTTTGTGGTGTGCGTGGAGATGCAGGCGGTGGTGGCACTCTACTCGAAGTAGAGGAAAGGGGAGGCCTAGAGGACGGTGTGGCTGTGGCTTTGCCATGAGTGCGAATTCGTGGACCACGAAGATAGCCCACAATGCCAAAACCTGCCTCCTCATCTACCTCTATCTCCACTTGCTCGGGCTCCTAACCATTTCCACTAGCTATGGATGCTGCTATGGCTACTTTTGTTCTCTCCCTTTGCAATTTTCTTTCCTCGGCAGTTGAAAGTAGGGCAAGCATCTCTCTTCTAATCTCTTCTTTGCCGTTTTCACAAGGCTTGCATCATGTTGAGGAATGCCTGCAAGATGATATTTGAGGCGATTTATGCCTCCATGATATACATTCTTACACTCACTGCAAACAACTGCTCCAGGTACCGGCCCTCTCACAACATACTTCCATGCAGGGTCTCTAGCTCCTGGAGGACCAATGCCTGGACCCCATGATGGTGTGGGCACCAATGGGGTGGAGCTTGAGGCTGAGCCTGAACCTGAAGCACCAAAAGCCATTATAGTGCTTATTCAACCTACACATACACAAAAAATGTACAAGATATTAGATTTTTAATACAATTTTTTTTTTTTAAAAACAACCTAAATCATTAAAAAATCTCTCTAAATTTGATTTAAATTGATACGAATGTGTTTAAATGAATTATAAACTAACTAATCTAAACATTCTACACAAAAAATGAACCTAGGTTTGAAAAAATCAAAAAGCAGTGAAAATAATGAAAAAAATTAGAAAAAAAAAAAAAAATGGTGATAAATTTTGTTTTTGGATTCTAAATGCAAAAACTTGTTTCTTTGTGTTCTATGAAGTTTTTTTTCAATTTGGATTGAATATTTTGCAACAAGAATGAAAAAAAAAAATTAATCAAAAAGAAAAAAGAAAAACCAAAACCCTACCTGTGATTCGAATTTGCCTTGAAAATCTGCACAAAAATGCGTTTGAATCCGCTCTTCTTGATGGCAAATCGTTGCAAATGGTCTCTTCTTGCTTGGGGGAGGTTTTTTGGTCTCCACACAAAGTCTCAAGTGTTTTTGAAATGAAATGATCTTCAAAAAAGACGTTGCTGTTTAAGTTAATGACGCAGCTGAGTTTTTCCGTCGGACTCATGAGTTTTCAGCGAGTACTCACTGAGTTTTTTGAAAAACTTGCCGGAAAAACTCGGTGAGTTAACACCAAGAAAACTTGGCCAAAAAAAAACTTGCGAGTCTTTTATTACTCGGTGAGTTTTCCATCTTTGGTGGTAACCATCTCGTATCCTTTCTGATTAGAGTGGCAGTGATTTATAATGATGGCTACATACATGATAATAAACACCTATTCTCAAAATTTTATGATGTGATTGGATGTGGTTGTCCCCGATCACAATTGTTGGTTGTTTGTGATTGGATGTGTTTACTCTCAATCATATTTGTTGGGTGATTATGATTGGATTTGTTTGTCCCAATCATAATTGTTGTGAGTAGAAGTGTGTGTCTTTGTTCATAACTTTTATGTTGGATAGAAGTGTTTGCTCCTATCCAAATTTGTTGTACGACCTTGGATGGAAGTTTTTGTCCCTATTCTTGGATAGAAGTTCAGTAAGGTCAACCCTACTGAATAAGCGTAGTGAGGAAAGTTCCACTATTGCTTGTCATGAGTAGATGTGAATGTCGTTACCCTTACCTTATGGTTTTGATGAACTACTAAATGTGGTCATCAAGTATTGTTAGTCCACCTTTGGAGAATGATGTAATAAGGAGAGGGTGCTGGGAATATTACATCATTCCTGTAAGATTGTTAGTGTGTCATACAATAATTATTAATTAGGAGTGTTTGTTTGTATTATGAGTTGTTAAAACAACTCATGTATTTAAAGGAGTTTGTTTATTTGTTATCCCATAATTATCTATGTAAGGGAGTTGTTATAGGAGGTTCCCTATATTATAGGATATGAAAATCATATAAATATGTAATATCTTATTGAATGATACGGGGAATAGAAGCACTGTTATTGTGTTCATAAAATTGGTCTGGTTTCTATGAACTCTACCTATTTTTCTAATTATATCTCAGTGTGCATTTATATACACTCTAACTGTAAGTATATGCATATGTCTGTCTATGTGTATTAACATTAATGTCTGTCTATGAATGATGCCTCTTAGATATTTCATCTGAACTAGGTGCACACATGTAGATATTGTGTGACAAATCAAACATGTGACCAAGTAATGCTACAACATGACAACGACCTTATAAATGGCATTTATAGTTGTAGCTAACTCTTGTACCTTAGAGTTACTGTATTTAACCAAAGTAATATATGCACTATATTTTTTGCAAAGCAAGTAGAATAAATATAAGTTTTGAAACTTGAAATATAGCTTTTCCATACCATATGGAACAGAAGTGCGGTAAGAAATAAAATCTAGGGGCAAGGATATCAAGGGAAAAATAATATAATTTATGATTCAAGGACAGACTCAGCAATATATCTTCCTGCGAAAGTCTTTGATCTAATATAATTTTATTCAAGAGAATTATGTTAAGTTATGAACTATCAATAGATCATGGAGCATCCAGATAATGGATCATGGAGCATGATCCGAATCATTTATGTAAAAATTACACACAATTTCAATCCAGAAATCTCTGCACTCTATTTTATCATGGACTGTGGAAACTTATGGCTATTAACTATCAATAGAGTTTTGTAGCCCTGTTTATAGACATTTTGACCATGTATATAAATTCTTGAAGGTCTAGTCATCTGTTGGTAGTTGTTGGCTATCTGCGTATTACATTTTGTTTAGTTTTTATGAAATGAAATCATTGCTTGAACTGTAATGTATTTGTTTATAAAGAATAGTTTAAAGATTATGCTGCTTTTGCTTCAAGTACAGGTGTCAGCAATTGTTACACAGCCAGCATCTGGCAGAGTTCGAGGAAGAAAAAACATACCTTCTCCCGTTGCACAGCGGGCATTAGATAGGAGTTTTCCATCTGATTGTATTTTTACACCAGAGAAGGCTGGGGAGGTAATTTCTATTGCATTTGCTTAATCTTAACATGCTTACTGACATCTGGGCATGATTTCAGAAAGTGATTGACTACAACTAAAGAGTATAGTTTTCAGCATGCTTTTCTAAGCATTGCATTTCACAATAACTGGTAAACATTGGAAATTGGTGGTTTCCATTTTCCCTTTATTCTCTTTTCACCTTGACACCATATTTTGCTAAGCATAACTACTTTTAGATAGTTGTAGAAACTATAATGTTTTGCATTGATAATGAATTGTCTTTATTGAGGATTACACACATCCTTAATGCAACATGCTACCTATGCATATGCCAAATAAAGAACTGAAGACCTACCGCTTTACTAAGTTTATCATATAAAATTTTAGTTAAGATGCTGGCTAAAGAGACTGAATGAATTGTTCCAGAGAATTGCTTCTGACACCCAAGAGGCTTTGTGAAAGGTTGATATATCTTGGATAACTTGATCACCAGCTGGGAATGCATTGGGCCAAAGGTACTGGTCAAAAGGAGTGTGGCCTTATTGGACTTTGGAAAGGCCTATGATAGAACTGAATAACGTTTTATCTTAATGATGCTCAGAACTTTGGAAGGACAGTTTCTGTAGGATGGTCATGGTGTTGTTCCAAGATGCTTATGCTTGAGATCAATGGAAAATTTTCAGAGTCTTTTGATCTGCGTAGGTCCATTAGATAGGGATACCCTCACAAACCTTAATTGGTTGTGATTATTACTGAACCCCTAAATCATCTCCTAAGAAATTCTTCTCTGTGTCCCCTGATGAAGGGTGTTGTCTTTCCAAAGAGGGATATCTTGATTGGTTTCAATTTGCTAATGATACTTCTCCCTTTACAATCTTGGAATAGGATAATTTTTTTCGAGTTGACCATAGATTTGAAGTGCATTGTAAAGCTTTAGGATCCAAGCTTTCCATCCGTAAATCTGTACCTTTGGTTTGGGATGCAAAACCACCCCCTCAATGGGTTACTAAGAGAGGGTGGGAGTGGGAGAGTCCAAACAAGCTGGTCAGATATTTTGATATTCCCTTGGCTCTCAACATATCATTCAAAGAGATGTGGTAGTATATTTTTTTGACAAATTCCGTGAGTCTTTAGATTGTAGGTTCCAAGCTTTTTAGAAGTTTCTGTCATCATATAATAGTGACCATGCCTTCTATTGGCTCTTTAGTGATTTGCATGTTGGCAAGTAGCATAAAATGATCAGAGATTTCCTTTGGTCTGATGGAAGGGTTAAGAAAGGTGGACTTACCTTTCCCTCGAATTTCTGTAGAAAGCCCATGAACATTAGAGGTATGGGATAGAGAAGTCTTTGTTTGCAAGGCATTTCTTTAGTAGTGAAGTGGATTCTAAGATCCTTCAATGGCTCTGAACCTTGGGAAAGTATTGGTCAAATATAACACATGAATTGTGGTCCTTATAGGCTAGCTTGATTGGAAAGCTCTTCATCCTGTTGATCTCTTTCTCAGTTAGTTTCAGTCAAGCTAGCAAGGACTAATGTCCTCTGTTCTCTTTGGAAGGCTTGGGATATCGTAAAACATTTTCTTGTTAGACAATCTATCTTCTCTTGATTTGACACCAAGTTTTTGGGGTTTAGGTCCTCTTATGGTGGAAGTTGGCATTTTAAAACAAAACTTTAGCAAACATTAAAGTTTGCTCTGCTAGAATGTGGTTTGGCATGGGAGGTAACACTTTTGTTGTTTCTTTGGAAATGAAAAGTGAGCACTTAAGATAGTTACAAACTCTCTAAAATTCAATCTAATACATATACGATTTAAATGAAAGCTTCAAAAACCTCTTGCAAGGGGTCATAGAGTGGATTATGATACTGAAATGTGGGATGATGCTAGATGTGTAAAGGGCCTTCATCTGCTGGAAATATTATCAAAGCATATTATAATAAACTTTCCTTTTCTCCAAGGATCTGTCTTTTGTTCAATCACAAATAGTCAATTTTTGAGTCTAATATTAGAGGATGGAAAGATAGACTTGTTATAATCTGGCCATTAATTGAACCAAATAAATCTTGTTCTAGTGGTTGCTACTTCATCAGAGGCTTATTATTGGTGATGTTCTTGCGAAATTGTAATATTGGTGAACCTCTATTCAGTGTGGGGGGAAAATAAATGTATTGCACATGCTTTTTTTGACTGCCCATTTGCTAAATTTTCCATTGGGAAAACATTCCTTGATACTTGGTGAAAATATGCACTAAATACATCACTTAGCTTTGTGGTATTTAGTATCATTAGTGGTCACAGAAAATTCTCTATTTTCTATAGAAAACAATGGCTGGTTATGTCTACTGAAGTGCTTTGACTGCTATCGAAGGAAAGAAACAATGATGTTTTCCAAAAAAGGAGAAGGTTGCTTAGAGATTTCAATAGTAAAATCACATTCTCTGGGGTTGCTTTGCAGTTTGAAATTCAGTTGAGGTTTCCTGAATGAGTTTAATTTTTTCCCCAGCAATGGAGCATTGAAACTTTAACCTAGTATTTGATTACGACAGGTAAATTTCCCAAAATTCTTCCTGTACCTGACTAGAACAAGTACTTCAATAGTCAGGAAGAAATTAAGGTGGATGATGTAGTTAATCAAATAAAACAAATTATATTAGTTATTGCCATCAACAGTTATTGTACTGTTGTAGGCGGTTGATAGTTACCAACAATTGGTAGTTCTCAACGAACCGTCGGCCACTTTAAATATTGGCATTGTACATGAAGACGATATTGAATGCATGGAGATTCCTGGAACATTTTGCAAAAAATCTATGAAAGAATATATTGACATATCTTTTTGAATTGCTGTATGTATTGTCTATAGTTCTCATATGTACTGTTTATTATGTAATATCCAATCAAATAGAAATAGCAATAAACATTTGGCATTGTTGTCTATAAGAAATCTGGTTGAATCCGAAGGTAGGAAAAACTGGCAATCTAAATGGGGCAGCCAGTAGAGGAACCTGTAGAATCTAACGAAGAAAGAGAAGACGAACTCATGCAGGATTTGGTAAATTTGTGGGACATATTTGTCAAGGAGCATGTTTGAAGGGAAGCCGTTAGAAGACAAACCCCTCAAGATGTGATTTGGAACAATCTGCAAGAAAACGACGAAGTAGACCACCTTTTAAACTGATTGCCAAGACTCCTTGCACGAAACTTCATTATTTTGCAAGGCCTTTGTGCAGAAAAAGAACAAGAACAACGTCACCAATAGATACTACAACGATACTAGGAAAGAAACCAAAGGGAAGAAGAAGAATGTGATACTAATCGTTGATGCACTCCAAAGAATTAATACCCTTACACTTGAATAAAGATGGGAAAAGAATACAAAGCGGTCACGAACAATTAGATCAAAAGATTAGGTCCCTAAGAATAAGGGAACAAAGGGAATAGAGGAGACGATTGAAGGGAGAAGTTGAAGAAGGTGAATGGTTTATGACAAAAAGCCCGAACCCATGCAAGAGTAAAAGATGAAGCGTAAGCAAAAGTTGTAGTTGGGAAGAAAGGAAAACCTTCACAACAAAAGAATACATGAAGGGAGAGTGGGAGGAAATAGAACGACATCTATCGCTCAATGAAATGTACATAGACCTCACCAACCAAGTCAGAGAACCATCCATACCATCAATGTCGAACAAAAGGAAGGGTGAGGGAGAGCCTAGAGAGGAAATAGCATGACATCTATCGCTCCTTGGCAAAGTGTACATAGACCTCACTGACCAAGTTGAAGAACCATCCGTACCATTACTGTCAGACAAAGGGGAGGATGGGGGAGAGCCTACAAATGTGCTAACAGAGGTGTACAAGAACACCATATGTTGAATTGAAGACCTGATACTTATTGAAGATCCAAAAGTTGGAGGATTGAAGCTTGGAACTCTAGGATGAAGGGAGCATAGAAAAGATCTCAAAGGCAACCTTGGAGTGACAAACGTTGAGGAAGGATGAGTGAAGGATTCCTATGTGCCTGAGAGTGTAGGGAAAGCACTATAATGTACAAATCGAAACTCTCTAGTTAGGTTATCGTCATAAAGGGCGCATCAGGGAAGAAGGATGGTGACTCCCCCAGCAAGGCCAAATGTGGAGAGACAGAAACTCTCAAAGTTCATAGGAAATGTATCGGAGGATCCTGTGAGACATTGCAAGACATGCGAAACAATCTGGGTAGCCAATGGCCAAGATGATAGAGCCTATTGGTTAAAGGCATTTCTAGCAACCTTGAGAGGTATAGCCATATATTGGTACATAGAGTTAGACATAGCCCATAAAGCTACAGGGATGCATTGAAAGAGCATTCCAAGGGGAAGTTGAACTCCTAAGAGATGATAATGAAAATTGTAGAGATCTACAATACCAAACAAGGGAAACATGAAAATGCAAGCGCTTACAATCGTAGGCTCAAAGAACTTCTAGTAAGCCGGAAAACCAACCTGTTGATGGATTGAACAAGAGTTGGTTCATCGAAGGGTTAATTCCTTCATTAGGAAAAAAATGAAAGTTGTAACCCCCTCCTATGCTAATGCTTATAATCAAGCAACGAACATAGAGAGTGAGGACAAAACATCCTCTTGAGGGAAGAGAAAAACAAATGAAGATGATAGTTCAAAGGAAAGCAATGAAATTGAATCCAAAATGGTCCAAGCCCTGAGGAGGGACATGATGTGAATGATGAAGGATTTGAAAGCAAAGAGAAAAACTACCAAGGAAAGCAAAGAGTTGTGGTGTACCAAATGCAAAAATGAGGGCCAAATTAAAACATATTGCCCCAAGAAATTATTTTGCAACATCTACCAAGGTTTGGACCATTCTATTAAAGAATGCCCATATAATTTAAAAACAAGAAGCGCACAAGTGCTCTTCACACAAGGCAAACAGTCACACCACCAACTACGCTGCCAAAGCAACAAAACAACAATTAAAATGCATCACTTGGTGTGGGTATTGTAATCAGAAAGGAAGCAACAATTGGTTTAACAATAGTAGTAGAATTCAATTTGATGCTAAAGGGAGACCCATGATACAATGCTTGAAATTTAGCGAGTGGGGACATTTTGTCAAAGTGTCAGAGCAACCAAAACAATGCCAGAATGTTATGCAAATGGTGTGTGCCAGATGACCATTAGGATGCAAATTACCCAAATCAAAAAGGAATATGATGAGGGAAACATTGGAAGATATCAAAGTAGAATATGATGTAACAACCCCAAAACCGGGTAAACAAAAAATTTTCTATTTTCACTAATAAGATACAAGGAAATACAATTAAACGACAAAGTAAATAACTTTTCTTTTCATTCTAATTGAACATTTCATCATAAAGAAATAAAAGACATGATACATCATTGTTCTATTTTCCAAGTAAATAACAGAGTACGCTTTCATGATTACTTTTCTTCAAAATAAAAAGCAAGGTAAGAATCTTACAAGTTTCAAACATAGCTCGGAAGCTTTTGAGCAAATAGGAATAAGACTGTCCAGGATCTTCCCTTTCAAACCTTGGTTCATCAGAAGTCTTAAGGTGGAGGGGAAACATCACTCAGGTGCTTTTCCACCAACCACGGACTTATATTGCGGTCCCCCGCACGTTTACTGTTAAGTAGACGGCCCTCCCTTCTTCGAGGAGATTGGTTGGGTAACCGGTTCTGTATGACCAACTGAGCATAGTGTGTAATCCTACATAACTAAATCCTTGTGTCCTCACAATCTCAATCTAGCATGTAACCTGGATTACTGTGAACTGACAGTGTAATTCGTCTCACAGTCTAAGTGGACGTTAGGTATACTACACTACTTTGGCCAAAGCATTTCGGCAGTACTTATACTGACGGTCATCTATCACTTGCACTAAGTCAGGTTTGGTTTGACTTAAGGCTGCCTTATCCTACGCGTAGGTTGAGTCCTTCAGTGGGTAGTCAATCACCCTAGACTTCCTACTTCAACTACTTAAACAGGAAATGGAGTACAGTCAACAAGGGGTCCCTCTGGTACTTCCCAACATGGAAATCTTTATCCATGGAGTACGTAGCTTTCTCTAGTTAACCTATTTAACTCTAAAGCTTTAGACTACCTTGGTTCTGAATCCACCCTCGTCCTAGTATTAATAACTAATCCCTTTCCTTTACTTAAGGAATTCAAGCAGTATTCAAGCAATACAAATTATAAGGTACTTTACTAAAAGTAAACAAATATTTCCCTTTCAAATTCATCTATGATTTCAAACTGATTCGTTTCAACATGCTTTTAAGTTATTCCAATTCATCAAGTTCTCTAAGCTATTTCAAAAGCTTTTCTAAGGAAATTAAACTATTCCCCAATTTGACCAGCTCTTTAAGCTATCTCTTAAATTCAATAAGCCTTTTCTAAGGAATTAAACTATTCCCAATTCAGCAATTTCATAGAACATAGAGGTTTCTTATTATTTTTCCTTTCATAAAGCAAGACATAATCAAGCAATCTAATCATACATTTTAAAATAAATGACAGAAAATCTATCAACATATATCTCATGCCTGATTTCCTTTTGCGTATGAGCTTGATCGGTAGCTTCAATCCTTGCTCCACCGTCCTTCGCAGCCTTCTCTCAGCTTAAGTAAATACTACTTTCAGGTAAATGCAAAAAGTTGTTCTCAGCAATACTGTCTCTCAGCAATACTGTCTCAATTGCAAATGATTTTCACAAAATGGCAATGGCTTTCACAAAAATGGCAATGGCTCTCATAAAATGACAATGGCTTTCATAAAATGGCAATGGCTCTCATAAAATGACAATGGCTTTCATAAAATGGCAATGGCTCTCATAAAATGACAATGGCTTTCATAAAATGGAATTTCAAAACACAGAAATACCACAGCACTGTATTTCGAATTTTCCAAGGCAAGGAGAGTGAATGAAAAATTGAGTGTCTTTCAACAATGAGTGAGAACCTATTTATAGGTTTCGAATTCTCATGTTTCCTACCTTGTAGGCATGAGAATTCGACACCTCTCATTTTGAAAATGTCAAAATCCGCAGTGGCAGTCGAATAGCCAAACACACAGCAAAAGAGTTGATGATTCAACATATTTTCAAAGAATGTTTCAACTATCATATGACGAATTCATGAAGCATCCAAGTACAGGTTTAGTCACTGGGAAAAGCCCTCAAAAATGGCGAACTGAAAGAACAAATGGCGTTTGAATTTTACTGCTGAAAACGTCAAGGGTTACGCACAGACAGTTCAGGCCTCCTTCCACCCACGCGTCCCAGACCGGTGGCGTTCAAGCATCCGCGACCAAGTCTAAGATACGCGAGCTGGGCGCGGTTCAATCTCCATTGTTTTCCATTGTTTTCTGGTTCAAACAGTCGCGTGATTTCTTCCCATGAAGAAATCCGCGATTTTTCAGTTTATTCAAACATTAACTTTAAATCTTTAAAAAGTCTATAGTTCATACTTACATTTCCTTAAATGATTTTTATAAATTTCCATTGGTCTTTACAAAATTTCGAAATTCTTTTTCCTTTTAATATTTTCCAAGTATTTCAATATTTCGAATTTCCTTTGTATGGTTTGCAAAGTATTTACCAAAGACTATGAAAGTCTTATTACCTTTATTTCCAAAGGTAAATAAACTCAAATACCTTTATAAGATAAATGTAAATTTAAATGCCAAAGATTATAGTTTATATAAAATCTTTCCAAAGTTTTAGATATTTTAATATTCTCATTAAAATGTATTAATATATTTTGTATTATATTCAATACAATATTATTATAGTTTTTAACTTACCTTTCTTTAAATATATAAATATATCTATATAATATTCAAATATTATATTAGATATATTAATATATTATATTATCGATAAAACTATAATAACATCGATATTAAATATATTAATTAACTTACCCAGTTTACACTTAAATATATCTATACATGTTTATTTTCAAATCTCCAATTACGTGTATTATAGGCCAGTCAGAGCACCTCTAATAGACGTAATTGCATAAACACGTATTTATACATTTAACTGTAAATTCCAGGCATCAGTAACTTATCAGTTCACATTTCACATTCAAGGCTCACAGAACAGTAAGTCAGTCAATCAAGGAACACCACTCATAAAGCATGAAGAAGTAATCATAACTCCTAAGCCTAAGGATGACTTATCATGACAACTTAATCTGACTCAGTTCCTAAAATCCTTAGTGAAGTGTGTGTATGCTCATACGATCAACTTTACCGGTTAGCGACCAAGTTCCTCTTCCTGAGTGATATTTCCCCTCCACCTGGAGGAATAGCTCCTGTTCCTGCATCCATGGCACAAAACCACGGCAGTCAAATGCTCACAATATTTGCAGTATATATAAATCAAATATATAAAACAAGACTAATTACTTTCCTCTATTCATTATTTTATTCAAGAATAACATCAATCAAGAATATAGAATGAGCCAAACATAACATGTAAACAGGATTTCATATTGTCAACAAAGTTCAATCACATTTATTCACTCAAAACCTTCCTTACAATCAGAATGCTCTAAGCATTACTAGAATAGTAACTATACAAATTCCGGGGTGTAACATATGATCATCCTATATCTATATTCTGTGACAATACAAGTGCCATCAATATTTCAAAGAATCCAGTCATGCACTCTAGAACAAAGCATATTACCATCAAGTATCATTTCTTAAGGGAACATGTGGCCAATCAACAAGTGAAGTTGGAGCATATTACTACACAAGAACAAATTGCGATCATTTTCACAAAACCCGTTCCGAAAGAGACTTTTGAGTACTTAAAGCAAAAATTGGTAGCACTAAATCCTTGAGAAGAAGCATGTGTTTAGGGGGGAGCTATTCACTGTTTTATCTTTTAGCCCCAGAAGGCCTTTACCATTGATGTCAAAGGGGGAGGAATAGAGTAAGGGGGAAAACTTCAGTCAGGGGGAGATGTATGGTTCTGTTGCATTAACAAATTACTTCTTTACAGGGTTGCTATTAATGACAAAGGGGGAGATCGGTGGAAATTGTTAGTCATTGATGTCAAAGGCCAAGATTGGAGGTGCAATAAAATAAAATAAAATATGGTGTTGCTAAGGGCCAACCCTTATACTCTAGGCACCCTTATTAAATGAAAAAAATTGCAAATTAATTCTTTTTATAAAGAGGGCTGACCCTCTTAATTGCCGCGTCCCATTTTTTAGGGATTTATTTTGAAAATAAAAAATATTAAATAAAATATAGGGGCTGACCCCTATTGGAGCACCCAAAGGAGAAGTGAAAGGGTGCATATTAAAGAGAAGGTTGCATCTAGTTTGAATAGACATGTTTGATCAATTGTCCCCCTTGGTGAAAATATTTAAGGAGATTGTGTAGTCCATTTGAAAACAAGCAATTCATTGAATATCATTCGTATAGGGAGCAGATTTGAAAGGCACATAAGTGCATATTTTTGAAGATATATGAGCAGATCCATATGAGGTTTATGGCAGAATTTATGAAGGATCTTTGAAAATTGTAAAGGCAGATTTTGATGACGCAGTGAGCAGATATATGAAAGTGAATTAGGGCAGATCTAAGAAGAAGTCTCAAATAAATTATTATATTGTTTACTAGGAGGTTGGTGCCTTCTAACTAAGGAGATTGAGAGGTTGGTGCCTCTCATTAGAAGAGATTGGTGTCTCTTGCTGAGTTGGTGCTCAGTTGTGGGGATTTGTGTCTCCTATGGGTTGGTGTCTATGAAATAAGCTTTGTAAATGAAGTAGGTTGGTGCTTACAAGAAGATCTATATAAGCAATATTTTGCCGTGGTTTTCTCCGCAAGGGTTTCTAGTAAGTCATGTGTTTCATCTTGTGTTCCTTATTGCTAGATCTTGCATGTGTGTTATTGTTGTGGATTATTAAGTTGTGAAGTATTACTATTGGAACATTAATTTCTCCCGTATCTTCTAGTGACTTCTATAGTCAAGCATGTTCTGGAGATTTCCAGTGCCTACCGATAAGAAACAAGTGAAAACATTAAATGTTGTATGTGCATCCATTTTTTGGAAGCTTCATGATGCCTATCGTGAACTCTAAACTATAATCTGGAAACTTTTGTCTCCTCTATAAAAAGAGGATCAATGTAAAGCTTTCCGTAATCAATAGAAGTGTTTGGTGCTGCAGCAATTTGAATATGTTTATGTGTTGAACCTGTGTGTCTGTTTAATTGTTTTTTCATCATGGTATCAGAGCCCTTAAAATCTTGGGCGTGGGTTCTATGTCTAAGCTGCCATCTATGAGCTGCATAGGTTGTGAGCATCATACTACGTTGAAAACTTGAGGAAATCAGTGTAGTCACTGTAGCATGTTCCAGAATGAAAGGAGCTTGCACTAATATTGAAGTCAATCTGTAGAAGCTGCTGCTGCCTAGTCGCTGAAGAAAGAATCACCAGTTTTTAAATGTGTAGCTGGTAAGAATTGCTGGAAATGAATATCATATTGTTGTCGCTGCATTTTGTGTTGCTAAGAAAGGATTGCAGATATTACAACTGTTACAATAGCCGTTGTGCATAAATAAGATTGTTGCTAACAAAATAAGAAGCTGTTGTGTATGCTAAAGCAGATTAAGAGTAGTGATTTGCTATATTCTTTGCTCAGTAATTGCTGTTAATGATATTATGATTCAACACAGAGGAAAATATGATTTTCTGGATAAATAAAAAATGGTTGTTTTGAGTAATTGCTAGTAGTGTTGTTTGGACAGAAGACAAATATTTTTCTGAGATAAATGAATTTGGTTGTCTTTGATGAGATTTGTGCTTGAAAAGTCATCATTCTGTGAACTATAAATTGGCCATGTAGCTGCAGGAAGAAAGGAGCAAGAAGATTTTGGTGGAGTGTTAGCATTGAGGTTATCATGAAGAAATCAGAGTCAAAATAAAAGTAAGGTGAGTCAAATTATTTGTTTCAATGGGTAAAATTGGTAAAAGGGTAAAGAAAGAGAGAGACGTTTTGGAGGAAGAACTGTTAAATGTTAAGAAACAAAATTCTGAATTGTTAAAAGATTTAAATAAAATTTCAATCGAAAATAGTGAACAACTGATAAAATATTATGATCTTAATATTGAATTAGATAAAGTTAAAAGAAAGAATGAGGTGTTAGAAGAAAAGCTAATGTTGTTTGATGAACTTTTAAAAGACTCATGGAAAGTTGAGAAGAAGAATAAAGAGCTAGAAGAAAAACTAAAGGTGTTTGATGAGGTTAAGAAGAAAAATGAAAAATTAGAAGAAAAGATTAAAAGAGCAAAATAGTTTGCAAAAGGAAGAAATATCAAAATTGAAAAAGGAGAATGAATGTTTAAAAGCAAAGCGACCAGTTTGTGATGCTGAAGACTTCAATAGTTCAGCTGATGAATCAAATGATTTGTGTAATATAGCTAAAGTTTATAATGAAGAATGCAAAGATGAAGATAAAAGTGTGTTTGAATCTACAAATCTTAACAGTTGTAATGAAAATTGTAATGTCCCCGTTTTTAGCACTTCATTTTTCAGTGTTTGGTAACCTATTCCTAGTGTGCTGTCGACAAGTCAGTGGCAGAATTAGGGTTTCCAGTTGTTTGATGGGTTCTCTTGAAGATTCAGGGTTTTGTTTGTTGGAGTTTGGATGTTTGGATTTTGGATTCCTTATGGCTTTTCAGAGAGCTTCACAGAGGTATGACTTGCAACGGCTTTGGGCAACCTTTCCGAACTTACTATTTTTAGTAAGTTATGACAGCTACATCTCGGAGTTTGGGAGTTTGGATTGCAGACTCTTTTTGGGTTTTCAGAAGGCTTCGCAATGGTGTCGTATGCATTATATTTCGAGCAACTTCTTGAATTTACTATTTTTAGTAAATTCTATATTTAGCAGTGGTCCAGTCAGCACCAGCTCAATCAACTTTCCTCTTCTGGCAGTTCATTGGGTAATTCTCATTTTTGGCTTAAGGGGTTCATTTTGGAGAAATAAGTTATTTTAAGTCAAAATGTTTTATTTTATAAATACCCCTTGGCCTAGTGGTATAACTTAAAAGTTGTTTTAAAGAAGGGGACCTTGAGGGGTATTTTCTCATGAAGGAAATATTTTTATATTTCTAAAAGTCAATAATTGCTCAAGGGAAAATGGACGCCAACTTTTGGAGAAAAGATGATTTTAAATTAAAGAAATTTTGCCTTCATGAAAAGGGACGCCATTTTGAAGGAAGACTAGGTCAAAACCCTAAAAGCATCTTGAAGTTAGGGCGCACCTTCTGGAAGCTTCTGGAGGGTCTTCTCAAAATTATAAAAAGGGAGCCTTGGGTCTTCATTTCTCATCTTATATTTGGAATATTGTTATGCTACCGAAATGGTGCTGGATTGCTTCGAGGAATGAATGCCTCCTAGCCTTGGCTCGACTTCTTGCTTGAAAGACAGCAACTAGTGGAGAGTTAAATTGTAGTTGAGTGAGATTTGTAGTGAGATTTTGCATTGTAGAAGTTGTTTTGCATTTGTAGTTCGGTTTCTTGCATTTTAATCAAATCTAGAGTTGCTGATTTTTGTATTGCAGATTGAAGTTTATACTCATAAGTCTTTGGGCGAATTTATTTTGGTTCTGGGTAGTTTACCCATGCATTTGCTAGCCTTGGGCGCCCCTCTATGCCAAGTTGCAGATTTTTTAGAGGTGTCTTGGATTTTATCTTGTTGGTAGAACATTTCTTGAGGCTGTACCATTCTGTTTTGCCTGGCAAGTGTTTAGAAAAAAAAATACTTCAATTTTTCAGCTGTTTCTTTGTCTAGTCTTCATTGCCATCAACCTAGCTTTCTTTTGCATCAAGTCTCATGTCATTTTGGCAAGTATTGAGTGAGTTGTGAGCATTTTAGTGGATTCTAGGGTTGCTGGTTATGCATATTAAGTTGCTGTTCTATCATATCAGCTTGCGTAAAGTCTATCTTTTGAGTTGGGTTTGGGTTGAAAGTCTTTGTGATCATTGAGGAGACATTATACTATATTGCAGCATTGTTAGACTTTCTTATGCTATGTATTTGGCAGGCAAATCTCTAATTATTGTAAGCTGAATAGTAGTACTGTCAGCAATCTTACTTTTTCTCTGTTATTTCATTGTAATACCCGCTGGATAAGTGGAAGAGGTTGGCTTGCCGCCTATTTACTTTGATTTGCATTGTAATATCTTACATCTCCGCCCTATGGTAGCTCCATTCCCACTCCGGGTTTGAAAGCACATTCTGGGTGTTGAGTTTACTTTCAGCATAATAGAAGATAGGGATCCTCTGACCATATGCTCGTCGTCATCCGGCGCATTCTTGGTTAGAGTTGAATTCCGCATCGTTTTGGTTTTAAGTGCTAACCCTAACAGATGTGTGTTGCTTTGCTTACTGTTATTGAAAATTTGAAAAATTTGGCTCGGTATATTTCAAAAATAATGTTGCTTTGAAAATAATGAAAAGAATGGGATACAAAGGGCAAGGATTAGGAAAACATGAGCAAGGGATTAAAGAGCCTATTGAGCCAATTATGAGGCCCAAGTATGAAGGCCTAGGGTATGTCACAGGTAGAGGAAATAATGATACAAGGGTTCCAAGCTCAAGCAAATTCATTCAAGAAATGAAGTGTATGCAATGTTCACATTGTCATAGAATAGGTCATACAAAGGAAAAATGTTGGAATTCACATCCTTGTAGTATATGTGGATTAAAGAATCATTGTGAGAAAATGTGTTTGAACAAAGATTGGAAGAATGAATCAGTGACAGGTTACATGAAAATGGATTGTGGATGGGCCTATGGACCAAGTTGGAAGAAGATCACAGGTATGATCAAAAGATTGTTCAAGTATAAGAATTCATATGTCATCAAAAATAGAAAACAAGAAAAGTTTGATCATTGTGTTGTAACACATTATGCAAACAATGAGTGTACTTTTGGATTGAATTTTTAAAGATTTAAAGATCAATCGTTTGAAGAAAATGTTTGAGAAAAGATATGAAGATCTTGAAGATAGTTTGAACATTTGAGAAAAGTGAGATAATTTGAAGGAAATCATTGTTTTGAAAGACATCATGGAATTTGGAAGATTATAGTTATTGAGTTTTCAAAAAGGGTGCATCTAAGACTCAAGTGAAGGTGAAGGTGCATTGACAAAAGGATAGCAAAGTGCAGTACCATAAGGGAGAGTACTTCCAAAAAGGAAGAAATTGGATCAGTGAGCATGCAAGGAATTTGCACAAGAAGAATTTTCAAGGATCAAATTTCAATATTTGATGATCATCATATAGTGATTAATTGAATGTAAATGGGTATCTAACAAGGCTTTAGGCTGGGACCCATCTTTTTAGATTATGCAAGAAAATGATTTAGTGAGTTTACAGACTTGAAAAGCAAAATTGAAAATGATAAAAATATGTGGTCGAAATTAAGGGGGAGTGTTGGAACATTAATTTCTCCCGTATCTTCTAGAAACTTCTATAGTCAAGCATGTTCTAGAGACTTCCAGTGCCTACCGATAAGAAACAGGTGAAAACATTAAATGTTGTATGTGCATCCATTTTTTGAAAGCTTCATGATGCCTATCGCGAACTCTAAACTATAATCTGGAAACTTCTGTCTCCTCTATAAAAAGAGGATCAATGTAAAGCTTTCCGTAATCAATAGAAGTGTTTGGTGCTGCAACAATTTGAATATGTTTATGTGTTGAACCTGTGTGTTTGTTTAATTCTTTTTTCATCAATTACTATTGTGGTTCTTTAAGATTTTAAAAGTGAAGATTGTTGTTATACCGATTCACCCCCCTCCCCCCCCCCGTCTCTTAGTATAACTGAGTGCTCTTCTTGACGAAATGCTTGTGCACCATAACTTGTGTAAATTGAAAACTTTTGGCCAGCTTATTACAGTGTACTATCATATTTGATTGGAGTGCTTAATATTGTCAAAAGGGGCTATTGACATTCTTCATGGCCATACTAAACTTGTAGTACAATATTTAAAAAAAAGGAATTGCACCATTTAATTGGTGTATGAGGTGTAGGAGATTGATTGAGTTGTTCGATAGAAAATACCCTAAAATCCATTTCAAGAAGTTGGCCCAGATTAGATGGTTTAGTACTGTGGAAAACTATACGACTAAATTTCAGAAGTTGTTCGTAATGATTCTTGATGTCTCTTAAGGGAGGCTAACTATGACGTTCATAGAAGGTCTATTTGAGACCCTCAAGGGTTTAGGCAAGGCTTTCAATACACCATCATTGTAGGAGGCAATTGATGTATTTCGCATTAGAGACTTTAGTTTGTAAGGGTAAATTTTAGACAAAGGCACTTCCCCCAAAGAAGCCTTTTTAGAAGGGATTTAATCAGCCCAAGAATATTTCTTCCAAAAAGAAGGAAGAGGCTAGGAATTAGTTGAGACGGAAAAAATCTTTGCTTATCTTGCAAGAAATGATTGGCATTAGGATATAGGTGTCTTGGTTGTGGCCAAGTGCCTTATATTGCAGTAGTTTCAAATAAAGAATACGAAGTTGACAAACTTGAGCCAAAAAAGAGGAAGATGAACCTAAACCTGAGAGATGAGCGGAAAATTAGATTTGGGAGTTACCTTTGCTACTTTATTCGACACTTCTAAATATAACCCCTTCAAAGTTAGGTTACAATGTTAGTTGATAGTGGGGCAACCCACTTCATTGTGATGGGGTTTTGGTGACCAACAAAGGTCTTGAGACAAGACACTTTGAAGGGTTTGATGTGATGGTTGCGGATGGATTCACCATGCCTACCAAGAAGTAAAATTCTTAGTTGACCATCTCTTTTGGCAACCGCAAGGTGACAAATGACTTCTATGTTGTTGACATATGAGATATTGATGTAGAATTGGGAGTTCAATGGCTACATTTTGTTGGAGAATTCATTCAAAATTATTAGAGCATGCAATTAAAGTTCAATTTAGATGGGAATAAGGTAGTGTTCCATGGAGTGGCAAATGGAGCACGTAGAATTGTTTTAGCAAAAAGGATAACTTTTTGCTATGGATAGGTTGCTTGGGTAGCCCATTGTTTAGTAACTACCACAACTTCTTTAGCTGGCAAAAACACTTATCATGTTGATATCTATCCTCTTTTGGATAAGCATAAGAATTGTTTAGTGGTATACCTCCAAGAAGGCCACTTGATAGGGGTTTTGAGCATGTCATAGAGTTGGAAGGAGCCAAATCAGTCATTATTACTCTTTATCACCATCTTAATAGGCAGAAGGAAGAAATAGAGAAAGCCATTAAGGAGATTTTGAATGTGGGTCACATCAATACTAGTTCAAGCCCCTTTGCTTCATCTGTAGTCTTGGTTAAAAAGGATGGAACCTTGAGGATGTGGATAGATTACAAAGCCTTGAACAAAACTATCATAAAAATAGATAACGATTCTCAGGTCAATGAGCTGATTGATGAGCTACATGGTGCCCGTTTATATCTCAAAGATAGACATCATATTGGGATATCACCAAATTAAGGTTTGAGAAGAGGACATTTAGAAGACAATGTTCAGGTGTCACTTTGGACATTACGAGTTTCTTGTCATGCCACTTGGTTTGACTAATGCTCCAACCACCTTTTGTTTTTTCATGAACCAAGTGTGTAACAAGTGAATGAGGAAGTTTGCTTTGGTTTTCGTTGATGACATCCTCATCTACAACAAGACTTGGAGGGCCATTTGCGAAATTTTGATGGAATGTTTGACATTTTGTAAGCACAAACAATATTTTGAAAGGAGTCTAAGTGTGAGTTTGGAGTGACTAATTTTTTGTATTTGGTCATGTTATTAGCGCATGGAGTTCAAGTTGATTAGGAGAAAATATGAGCTATCTTGGATTGGCCTTCCCCAAAGAATTTGACATAGTTGAGAGGATTCTTTGGCCTTTGCAACTATTGGAAAATATTCGTTATGGGATTCTCACAATTGGGAGCACTCTCAACTGACTTGAATAAGAAGGGCAATTTCACATGGATTGATGTAGCACAATGAGCCTTTGTTGAACTCAAAGAGGTAATGAGTTCAAATCTAGTGTTGGTTGTTTCTGATTTCTCTCTTCCCATTTTGTTGGAATGTGATGCATCTGGAGAAGGGATTGGAGCAATTTTGATGTAGAATAAGCATTTGATAGCATTGAGAGCTGCAAACATAGATTGATAGAAAGAAGGTTCTCTATCTATGTCAAAGAGATGCTAGCCATCATGTATGCACTAGGCAAGTTTAGGTAGTATCTTGTGGGTGGCAAATTTGTGGTAAAAATAGATTACAACATTTTGAGGTATTTTCTCAATCAAAAGGATCTGAATGAAAGGCAACAAAAATGGGCGAGTAAGCTTTAGGTCTATGAGTTAGATATTAACTATGTTAAAGGAAAGAAGAACATGGTGGTAGAGGCTTTGTGAAGGAAGTCCACTTTATGGTCTATATTTGATATTTTAACAGATTGGAAAGTTCACAGTTTTACAGAATATTCCAATATTTCTTTTGCTGTTGACATCATAGAAGGAAAGTTGCAAGATGATAGATACAAAGTAGCAAATGAACTCATCCAAGGATAGAGTCTATCTTGTCCTTGAGTTAAAAATAAAAGATAGAATCTTAAGGGCAATCCATGATACACTATTGGCAGTTCACCTTGGATATTTCACGACATATAGGCAGATCAGGGAAAGGTTTTCATGAGACTTAAGGATTATGTTCTTAAACATATAAAGAGTGCCTAGCTTGTCAATAAAACAAGACAAAACAAACATTTCTGGCAAGCTTATTTCATCCCTTACCAATACCAAATTAGAAATGGGAGAGTATTTCTATGGATTCCATCATTGGTCTTCCATGAGCTCAAGGTAAGGATTGTATCTTTGTTGTTGTAGATCGACTCACTAAATATGCTCATTCCTTTGCAATAAATTTAAAGTTCAAAGCACCACAAGTGGTTGATTTGTTTTTTAGATAAGTTTTAAGACTCCATGGGTTGCCTAGAAACATAGTGAGTGATGCGGACAATAGGTCCCTTAGTTTATTCTGGTAGGAGCTCTTTCAGTTGATTGACACAAAGTTGACTCCTAGCACTAGCTATCACCCTCAAATGGATGGGCAAACAATTTTGTGAATAAATGGATTGAGGGATATTTGAGGAATTATGTAGCAAAGCAGTAATCAACATGGATCAAATACCTCTATCTTTGAGAGCATTGTTATAATACCACACATCATATGCCCGTAGATATGACTCCATTCGAAGCTTTGCATGGATATTATGCTTTATCTTTTGTAGTTTGATTGCCATAGACAACAAATTGAATGTGTTATTTATGATGTAATACTAATGACCACCCCCAAATTGAAAGCAATTTTTTCTAACATCCACAAAGTTTCCTATCTTCTATCATGTAAGCATTTTGTCAAACACATTGCCTTTTGTTGGTTTCAATGTGTTTTGTTTTCAGAAAGTTAAACATGCATATGGAAATGTATTCAAGCCAGGTTTGCACAATATATGCTTGCTCTTACAAAGTTCTGATTACAACAGTAGTGTTACAATACCAAACAAAATGACCCATAGTGATATTATACCGCTGTCACACAAATATATGCTGCTGTAGCTTGAGATAAGAGTGCTGTAAATGAGACTATGAGTATATCTACCTATACAGTCCTCTCCAAACAACAATGTTCAACTGCTGTTGTCATGTCCCGTAATTGTAACACTAAAATATGAATATTAAGATATAAATAAATAAAATAAATATCAAAAGTGTAAGTATAGATAACTACAACTCAAATATTGTTATAATTATAATTATCATAGATAACATTATAATCATAAAATCATTATTATAACAATACAAAACTGAACTAATTAATATTGTTAATTGTAAACAATTATAACAATAAAATATTGACAAAAATAAATGAATAAATAACAATAATATTTATGTCCCAATTAAATGAATAAATATTAATATGTATAGAAATATTTATTTCTAATATAAATACTAAGAATGCTGAATGGAGTGATCTCTAACAAGGCAGCGATTAATATTAAAATGCATTAATAAAAGAAATTACACCCTTTTTAAGAATCACATCTCTTAGAAGAGACACGCTATAGTATAGGAAAGCATAAAAGGTAGGGAGAAAAAGGAAAGGAAGGGAGGATTATTATGCAAGGCTGCAATCCCATGTAAAGGCAGCAATCTGAAACAATAAAGACATCAGATATATCAATCCAGCAACCAATAAAAGCATCAAATGGGGTAAAAAGGAAGGCTTGGGATATATTAGAACAGATTTTAGAGCAGATCCTGTGTGGAGGAACCAAAGACACATCATTAAAACACAACAGAAAATCTGAAAGGAGAAAGCAGCAGAAACATTAATAGGATGTACTAAGAATTAGAAGAAGAAATACGTGGGAAGAGGAGTGGGCTCAAGCAAAGTAGATAAAGATAGATAATAATCAATAAGGGAAGTCCTAAAGCCGAGATTTATCTTGTTTGAAGCATCTAAGTGGCGAGTTACAGCCCCAACTACATTAAGATTGTGATTCTAGGACAAGATTTAGGGTAATCCCAAAAGGGGACATTGCAGCTGTAGCTTCACAAATGTAATCTGTAGCTGGTAAAACTCAAAAATTTGCTTGTAGACTGCACTAATGATAGCGTCCTGATCTCACCTTTCACTATAGTCTTCAAAAAATGGAGTGGTTCGCCACCTAAATGCCATGTACCATCCTTCATGATTTCTGTGACCTCCCATATACAGTAAAATCTGCCCTATCAGCTGTCTCAACCCTTTCCACCTCCAATGTCCTCTCATAAGGCATCGGACATGCAAGAACAGAAGTGGCCAAGTTCAACCATCCAAATCGTGGATTTTGCCAACACAATCCCTCCCCAAGAAAACCTCCATAGCAAGTGGCCATTCCCTATGTTTCCAATGTGGTTCTTTTATATATCCTTTCAGTTGTAACTATCCATCATCTGACAACATTCAACAAATAAATTGAAAACACAAACATTTTGCACAAGCATAGATTCTGAAGTAAATCTACCCGCAAACTTTTCCTGTACAAACTGACTCTAAAAGAATCACATAGTATTAACCATGGAGGATCTTTCACTACCGTGACTAATCTTCTCCATGAGGGTTTTCGTCCTCAAGAAGGTTGAGATGAACCAAGTTCAATCCCACAAAAAAACCACTAGGGGTTTGTAATGTCCCCTTTTCAGTAGCCATCTTGAGGATCGTTTAGCCTTTATTTATTCCTGAAGGCTGAAAGGAGAAATAAGGGAATAATAATTAAACTAATTATTTATAAAGTTATCTCCATAAATTAAAATTAAAAGGGTAACTTTATTTATAATTAATTTGATTAAAAGTGACTAAAATATAATAATAAATTATAAAGTCACTTTTGAGAATAAAATAATAATATTTCTAGAGGCTTCTTGGAAGGCATTGAGAAATCTTTATAAGGAGCTGTTGGCCTAGCATTTGAGCAAGTCTTGGATTATACTTCTCATACCAGACTGGTAGAAAGCTTGAATGCTTTGCTTGTCTGATGGTTTGGAGACTCTAGGATACCAGGTTTGGTTGTGAAAGATCAACCCTAGCTAGAGATTGTGGAGGAATCCATCCGGGGTTTCTACAGGTGCTTCATTGTGAAGAGTTTAATTGGTGCAATAGCTGAGGTATTATTGCATTTCTGAAAAGGAGTTTAAATAGATGCAATAGCTGGTTTATTATTGCATTTTATTGGAGAATTTACATAATTGCAGCAGCTGGTTTATTGTTGCAATTAGTTTTGAAGAGGTGGAGATTTGCAGCAGCTATTGTATTGTTGCATTTTCACTTGAGAAAGGGTTTATTTCTGCCTGGTTGTTTATTCCAAATTTTAATGGTCCTTGACCAAAATTTGGAGAATTATAGAAATTCGATTTATTGGGAGTTTCAGCTATTTTGGTGGAGTTTAGTAATTCAATTTTGAGAGAAGACCATTGCAGATGTTTGAAGTTCAATTTCAGTTTTGAAGACAATCGATTTGGAAAGTTTGGATATTATTTTCAGTCATAAGGGAAAATCGAAATCATCATTGGTGGGACGCCTTCAAGTCAGAGAAATCCGTAGCTTTCCTTGCAGTATTGGCGCAATTTATTGGAGGTATCTGTTGGTGATTATTGGCGTAGTTTCTAGAATTACACTGAGGCAACATTTTGATATTTTCAGTTAGCATGATTTTGAGAAGTATCGCTTCATTCTGTTGTTTGCCTTTGTTCGACTTTAGCTGGGAACTTGTGGTTCTAGTTGCATGCTAGGTGTAGCCAAGAAGAATACAATTTTGACATGTCACTTGATATTTGCATTTGAGGAGAATTTGATTCATTGGATAGTGACGCCCTGCGAAGATAGATTCGTGGTAGCTGGGATTGGAGGTTAGCATCCATCAAGCAAGTTTCTCAGCACTCTATTTGTAGTGACCAGGTTCCTCTTTATTTTCGCATTATACAAGATTGTTTAGGTCTGCCTTGCAATCATGGTAGTCGTTGTCCAAGCAGCAATATCATCTTTGTAATCACAATTGCATTTGGGTTTGCACTATCTTGGCATTGTAAATGGGCAAGCATTGTAATAGTTGAGATATAATTGAAATTCAATACATGGTGAAGTTGGCAGTTTGCTGGTCAAATGTTTGCAAAAATGTCTACGTGTTGTAGGCGTTCATTTGTAATGTCCCCATTTTTAGCCATACGCTCTTTTGTGGCGGATAGCCTATTTCCAAAGGCCCGTAGGCTAGTTAGAAGTGCAAATTAGGGTTTCTTATTTTGTAGGAGGATTTAGTTGAGTTTTTGAAGGTTTGCATGTGAGAGTTTTTTATGCATGTTTGGTGGAGCTTTCTGGGTTTTTGGAGAGCTTCAAGATGAGGTAACATGCATGATAAGAAAATGACATGCATTTCTGGCAGATACTTTGCATGCGAGAAAGGTTTTTGGGTTTTTCTGGGTTTTCAGAGAGCTTCAAAATGGTGTAACATGCATCTCCATCTGACAACCTTTCCAGGTACTTACTATTTTTAGTAAGTCATGATGACTGCTCGGTTTGTGCTCAAAATGAGTTGGGAGACACTTACTATTTATAGCAGTTTGCTATTTTTAGTAAGTTCTATTTATGGCAGTGCCATCCTAACAGCAGTTTGGTCATCTCCGGTCATCTTTCTATTTCTGGCAGTGCTCGGGTTGGTAGCTATTCAGTTTGCTTTTCTATTTCTGGTAGGGTAGTTGAGTATTGTTGGTTTTAGCTTTTTGAGGTGCATTTTGGAGAAAATGAATTATTTAAGTCATTAATGTTCTATTTTTATATTGGTCCCCTTGGCTTAGTGTTAATGATTTAATGTTGTTTTCAAAGGTGGCTCTTGAGGGTGGACGCCTCATTATGAGGTAATTAAATATTTTATAACGTTTATAATGTCCCCTTGCTTTGGACGCCTCATTATGAGGTAATTAAATATTTTATAATGTTTATAACGTTCCCTTGCTTTGGACACCTAGGAGAAGGTGAATAAAGTTTATTTTAAAATTCAAATATTTCCAATTGTGCCTTGGGCGTCCCTTTTGGAGGGAAAAGAAGGAATGCGAATGGTCACCTCAAAAGTTCTATTTAAGAAGGCTTCTGCTCTAGCATTTAGATTCATTGTTGTTGATTATATCGAAATGTTGCTGAAATGAATTCAGAGCTCTCACTTCGAAGAAAGCATACCTCCTAGCTCCATCCATTCAATTTCGTACTTGCAAGATAGTACCTAGCTGGATTCTGAAGATTGTGCTTCATCTAGGAGTGCAGATTGAGTTTTTTTTTTAATTTTCAAATTCAGATTGCTGTTGTATAATCTGATTTTGAGGTCGCTAGTTTTTGTATGGCTGTAACTCATTTTCATTCACAACTCTTTGTGTGAATTTTATTTGGTTCTAGGTATTCAAGCAATCATCTTTCTACCTTGGGCACCCCCTTTCACCAAGTTTCAGATTTTATTATGAGGTCTCCATTTTTTTAGAGTAGGTCGCCCTTGATAGGAGGGTTTTATCATTTCCAAATCTGCATTGGGAAGCGTGTACAAATAATTCATTGCCATTTGGAGGAGTTTCTTGGCTTGTACTTGGTCACTCAACTTCTAACTCTCATTTGCTTTCAGTTTCACATCAAACGGAGAAGTTTGGAGCAAGTTATGAGCATTTTGGTGAATTCTTACTTTGCTGGTTTGATTTCTGTGTTTTACTGTTTCTAATCAGACTTGAATTAATTCTGATTTTCTGTTTATATGAGGCTAAAATATGATTGTATACATGGTATAAGTTAAGGATAGTATCCTTAACTCATCGATTATGTTTAACCTTCATCCTAGTATGTTTTGCAGCTGGAAAACTCATTTATTGTAAGGCTGGTTAGTAGTACTAACAGTCATTCTAGTTGCTACAATTTATTAATGTATTAAGTTCCCACTGGATAAATGGTTGAAGCATTTAATTTCCAGCACATTAAGTTTAATAAATTCCCCCCACTGAACAAGTGGTAGTGAGGATTCATGGCTGGCTTGTCGCCTCATAATTTGTAATATTCGCTCCCGCTAAATAAGTGGTAGAGCTTACATAGTCGGTTATCCGCCTACTTTGTATTTACTTCGTTCAAGGTTGGCTAGCCGCCTTCAACATTGTAATATCTTTTCTAGTTGCTAACGATCCCCAACACCATATGCTATCACCTCGCCCACATCGGGATCTTGGTGAACATTCTTGGTGAAGGGTTACTTTCCAAGCTAGTTATCTTTGGAGCTAATGCTAATTCAATGGTGTTTGTGCTGATGTTGTTTTGATAAAATTTGAACAAAATTAAGGGGGAATATTATATCATTGGTTTAGTTAAGGTTGCATGGAAAATGTTTGTCAAAATGTCCATTGGCTGTAGACGCACATTAGCCATCTTATTGCGTTGAAAAATCAAAATAAAACTTGTATTGCATCTTCAAATTCATTTCAGTCATTAGAGAAAATCTTTAATGCTTTGAAATCACTATATAAACTCAAAAACCAAAAGAGATATTAGTTATCAGTTGAAAGGAGGTTGCACATCAACTGTTTGACAAAATTCCTAAGTGATCAAAACTGAAAATTAAGGCCAAAATTTGCAAGGGTCTTTCAGGGTTTCACAAGAGGAAATAAAATAATCTGCATATCCAAATGAGCTTTCTAAATCTCCTTTTATACTTTTCCCGTTGAACTTTCCATAAAATATATTTTTAAATTCACTTTTTAATAAAATAACCCTTTTTGTGCTCCAAAAGACCCTTTTTATGAAATAATAATTATATTTGATATGCAAGGTCCCTTTTTCAAGTGTCCATGATTTAAATCTTTTAATTCCCTTTCCAACGAGCTATTACATTAAGTTGCTTTTTAAATTATTTTATAAAATTGAGCAACCTTAGTGAAATAATTAAATTAAAGCTCAATAATTCACTTGAGTTGTGGAAACTGCTAAACATTATCGAAATCAAAATCTGACTATATTGGAATGATATTGATGATGAATAATGAAAATCAAGATAGATCGGGTGACTTTCTATAAATAGATGCTCTCTCCAAGAATCTTGGAGAACACACCAAAAGTGGAATTCACTACAGAAAGTGTTGTAGGAGTCCTAAAGATCAACTGAACTCACTGCCAACAATAAACATCCTTGTAGAACATAACATGCATGCTTCAAGAACCTTGGAGTTCCCCTCATCAAACACCAAGCTATTTCGGTCAAAACAGGAGCTAGACAAAAGCTTGCAAATCATAATAGCTAAAAAATTGGGGACATTACATATGAATAATCGAAATTCTCCATATTTTAAAATTTTCCCTATTTTTTAAATTGCTGCCCCTTCTTGTCCTCTGAAAAAATGCTTCCCATCTAGTGCCATATTAGTAACACATCCTCTTGTTTCCTGCTACCTCCATCATAGAAACTTGGTGTATTATAGGTTTAATTTGTTAATGCATATGCCATAACAACCATTATAGGTGGTTAAATACACATAGTGGTGGTTTGAAAGCATCTCATTTTAGAATCTATAAGTAATGTACCGGAGTGCACTATAGCTGCCACAAATCTATGGATCAATTTTAAATAAAAACTTGAAGCAAGGAATCATATATGCACTCACAAACTCTTAAATAAAGATAACAAGTGTAAGTGCAGTTGTAGATCTTGATTCCAATGCTTTTTGATTTGAACTGATATAGTTAAGATGCTTAGTTTGAAAACATATGATCATTCCAACCCATAGCAATTGGGTTGGGTGAAAAAGGGTGTTGAGATTTAAGTTACAAATGATGCAAAATTCAATTTGATATAAGTCCACAATATGCTGATGAAGTGAAGGTTAATGTGATTGTGCTTGATGCATTTGATATTGTTCTTGGAAGTTCATATTTGTATGTTAGGATGCTATATTCATGAGTAGAGCTAACAAGTATTACCGAGTCAAGGATGGATTCAAATATATCATTAAGGGACACTAAAGCAAAGAAAAAATTGTCATGCTAAGTTTCAACCTAGCTATCAAGTTGATTCAATAGATTAAGCATTTTTGTTTTCTTTTTTCAAGGATAAGCAAGATGATGGGATTGCAATTTTTTCAATGTATATCTAGAACTAGGCAATATAAGTAAATGATAAAGGAATAATAATAAGTGTATCTATTATTATTCTTATTGAAAAGATAATTGATATTCATAATTTCATAATTACAAAAGGAGACAAAAGCTCCTTATAAGAAATTTACACGACAATGTTTCTAAAAAGAAACAATCGTTAACTAAAGCTAACTAAAGCAGAAAGCAAAAAGATGTTAAAACAAACAAAAGTGTAAACAAAAGTTACTAAACGTTAACTAAGTTAACTGATGACTAACTAAAGCTAAGATGACCATTAATATAATATTTTAAATATTTTAATACCCTCCCTTAATGGTCATCGTACAAACATAAACTTAGTCTACCCATATTCTTTTGGAATCATATCATCGGTGACTGATAATTGGAGAAGCATAACCGCCTCGCGCTTATAGATCCTTTCTCGTAGAACAATCAAATCAAGACACGGACACTCGAAAACTGTGAGCTTCCTTTGCTTCCAGGTATTATAACTTTTCCCATTGAACCTCTATGTACTTTCCAACATGACGTTGGACAAAGCAACCACCCCTCCCATTTTCCAAAACTGAGGTAATTCTGTGATCAACTAGCACAAACTCTGGACAATCAGCTGGCACAATCCACGATTTTTCAAAAATTGTTTAAAAAGGAGGCTCAAAAATTGTAAGATTTTTCAGAAAAACCTTCGAAAACTCTAAAAAAGAGATTTTTTCAGAAAAAGCCCTCAAAAAAATGCAAAATTTTTATAGAAAAATTTCATAAACTCTTTTAGCAATTTTTTTAGAAAAGAAACTCTTTGCAGAAATTTTTTATTTTTCCCAAAATTTTTTTGTCAAAAATTGGCTCAAAAAACAACCCTTCTGGCTGCCATGTAAAACATGATTTTTATCAGTAAAAACCAATAAAAAAACTATCAAATCTGCCCACAAACTCTGGAAAAACAGGTACATATGATTCAGAAACCCCCACGATTTGCTTCCAGACATGATTTTATGAAGGAACAGACGTGGAAATGAAGGCTCAATTTGTTCTCAAAAAATAGCCACTCAAAAAAACGTTGACATGGCCACAAAACCATAAATAAGTCGTGATTTTAACAGTGCACTGGCACGATTTGTAGCAAAAAAAAAATTACACGAAAATAAGAAGAAACCCACAAAAATTCTTCACAAAAAGTCCCCTTCGATTTTTTGTGAAAAATCGGCTCACAAATTCTTTTAGAAATTTCTTTTAAATTTTTTTTTTTCGATTTAAAAAAAATCGGCCAAAAAAATCTCGAAGGTTGAGCCTAAGCCCTGATACCATGAAAAGATAATTGATATTCATAATTGCATAATTACAAAAAGAGACAAAAGCTCCTTATAAAGAAATTTACAAGACGATGTTTCTAAAAGGAAACAATCGTTAACTAAAGCTAATTAAAGCAGAAAGCAAAAAGATGCTAAAAAGAACGAAAGTGTAAGCAAAAGTTACTAAACGTTAACTAAGTTAACTGACAATTAACTAAAGCTAAGATGACCATTAATATTATAATTAATATTTTAATACTTATGTGTATTTAGGAGATGTAGAATCTAGAGATACCAAAGAAACAATACAGTACAAAATAGTGAAGCAAAAGGGAGATGCTATGCCCTTAATATTAGTGCATATCGAGTTATGAATAGTCACCTCGTGGCTATCTTAACTCCTAATTAAGTCATGTTATCATTATTATACTATTATTTAGTTAGTTAGGTTGGCCTAGGGCTTATATAGGGTTATCTAAGTTGGCCTGGGTGATATCCTAGGCATAAATAGGTACATATAGGAGGTTGTGAGTCTTATTTTATCATCATATGGTGAATTGTGTTCTCATTGGAGATATTTGGAGGTTTCCCCCTCGAAGTGGATTAGGAGGTTGCCCCCTCAAAATGGCATATTATTATCAACTATTTGCAGCATATTTCGGATTATATTCTTCTTGTGCAAGTTATTTCATTATAGGAGAGGACAGCAAAACTGTCCCAAGGGACTGTAGTCCAATGAATTGTAGAAAGCTTCACAATAACAATGCAAAGTATCCAAAGAATTGGAGAGATGCTGTAGAAATTTGGGAGAAAACTTGAGATTGTAGAATAACCATCAATAAAACTAATCTTAACAGCTTGAGAAGGAAGAAAGAATTCAAATTCAAAATATGAATCATGTAAAGGCTATTGTGGGCTAAGGAACAAGGAATAGATTGTTGGGGTCTCAATAGATTCGAGTGAGTGATGGTTACAAACAAATGGAAGTCGAAAAGCATTGTTTTGGCTGTGAAATAAAGTTTGTATGGTTGTGGGACAGTAGTGTGATTGTATAGACATCCAAGTAGTTGCACTTTAGTTCAAGAACGAAAAAACCCAAAGTTATCGCAAATTACACAAATTACAAATTGAACACAAAACATTAGAAAACAACACATTAAACACAAGTATGCAAATAAACATAAAACTTTGGCACCTGGACTAGGAAAAGAGGCTATAGGATGGGCTAAAATAAGTCCTAAAACATACCATGCGAATGGACACTAAAATGAGCACAATTTGTAGTGTCAAAATTGTCGGTATGCAATTTTTGACATTACAGGATATTATTATTTTTATAGTAGCATTATATTTATTTCTGCCTAGCCATCTGTGCCAGAACTTTTCAGAATTTATAAACCATTAAATTTTTGGCATCTTGAATATATTCCTATTTTGCTTATGTTGTCCTGACATTGAAATAAAGGATAGGGATGTTGTTGAATCTTAATCACATTGAACAATCATTGAGAGCACGTGAGGGATATTATTAACTGTACAATAATTTCACAAAGATTAAATGCATGTGTGCCTAACCATATATCCACAACTGTTAAATTTGTATTATTTCCAAGCCTTTAAATTTGAGCGTCTCCAATATATTAGTTTGGGCTTATGTTCTCTAATTTTGAAATAAAGCTTAGACGTACTGCTCAAAGTTGTTAATCACATTGAAGGTAGCTAATTTTGGACAAAGTATGTTATTCTTCCAAGCTTTAATAGTCTATCCCCAAATGCCTACATGGTTGGAAATAAAATTTGAACACTTGTATTGTGATTCTCTTGCCATATGTTTATTGCCTTATGAAGGTCTTCCATCAAAACTTTATCTTGCAAATGTCTGATTTTTCACACAAATATATTTCAAATGCTAAATGGATAAAACATGTTTTCAGAGCCCTTTATATATGGTTCATAAATTCCACAGCAAACACATTGCATTATTATGAATTTCTGAGATGATAATCAAAAGTAATTTTGACTGCATGCAGGAAACATTTCTCGCAAATATGAGGGAATTGAAACCAGATCTTTGTGTGACAGCAGCTTATGGAAACATTTTACCCAACAGATTTCTAGAAATTCCAAAACATGGTAACTTGTTTTCTGATCGCGTTCTTAATTTATTTTTATTAGCCACAAGAAGGATTTGGCATTCCTCTTGAATTTTGAGTGCATTAGCATATTGGGAGGGATACATTGTATCTGATGGAGTTTGGAGACATCAGCTGTTTTTCCATCGAACATTTTAGAGGTTTAGTTATTCCGATTTACACATTTACACTCAATATAATAATATTACATGCATACATTTACTACATACATTTGTATACACACACATGCATACACATGGTAGACTGATATGGAGGCTTCCAATGTTGCCATTCACAACTAGGTATTAGATCATGAGTGTGGAGGATTTGGTACACACCCTATAACTGAGAAACTGATCATATTGTTGTTACTACAAAGGATATGCTGGGCCTTATAGGGCTATTGACTTATAAGGTTTTTCCAGAAGACTTGCTAGTACGAAAGATGTGGTTCAAAATCCTCTAGGACAAATTGCTGCCAATTCTGATTAAAAAGCTTCCTTTAATGTGTTTTTTGACTCTTCTCTTGATGGAATTCCCTTTGTTTCCTCTGGCTATGGTGGAGTGTACTTGGGGTGGGTAGAAGACCTCATTGAGAAGCATGTCAAGAATTTGATGTCTCAGTTTCAAGCCACCATTGGTCACTCAAATGCTGAAGGTCAGGGATTACATTTGCAAGCTTTTTACATCAATAAAAAAGTAAAGATTATCGGTGAGCCTCCTCAATAATAGAGCCTCTCGAAGTATGAAAATGTGGTCAACAATTTGGAAGTCCCTATGAATGCCAGTGTGTTCCTTGCTCTATGATTACATATGTCCAAGTACTCAAAGTTTCATGTCTAGGACAATGGCATAAAGTGTGGAAAATGTGTGCAAATCATAATAGTCTTTGTAGTTATTTACGTTTGAGCTGTTTCCCAGTTTGTGAATGGAGCAAATGGTATGCTTTGACCAAGAGGGGTCAAGCCTTGAGTGAACAACCTCGCTAGATAACTGTTATATGAAAGGCGAGTGAAAGTATACCATATTTCAGGAATTAGACTTGAAACCAATTTGCTACTTTACTATTGCAAACATTTTAGAGAGCTCTTTTGACATGGAAATTGAATGATGGAGGAGAGAAAAATCTAGACATGAGCCGATTGGGAGTGCATAAGATACCCTAGGGGTCAATATCTGAAGTAAGGGTTTTCTTCCAAAAGATGGCATGCTAGAAGCTTTTTGTGAATAATAGAGGGCATTATCAAGCTCAAGTTGCCTTGATGCAAGAAAGTCACATTTCTTGCACCTATGGTGACAACAATATTATGTATGTATGAAGGTTATTGTTGGGGGATCATGAGCTAGGATAAATAGGGCTTCCAATGCATACATTTACACCTAATATTGTACAAAGTGTGCATAGTTTAGGAACTTGGTCAATGAGATGAGTAAATTGGTGAACCATACGAGGAAAAGAGTCAAGAGTGTAGCAGCATTCCATTTACACAATGTTGACACGACAAACTAAAATTGTAAATGGAATTCAATTACATGGGTTTAAAATGAGAAAAAATCGACAAATCAAAAAACACTAAAATACACATAAAAACATGGAAAAAAAATTACTATTGTTATTTTGTGCCAAATATAGTGCATAGAAAGAGATATAAAGTTCAAAGCTCAAAAATAAGACATAGATAAAGATCTAATGTTGATATATACTCTCAAATTCTCAATCAAGTATGATGTACCCATTACATCTTAAGTCATAGAGTACAAAACAAAAGTTGAAAACATAGTTCCTCCAAGGCTTCTAGACAACATAATGTGAGGTAGAAGCCGATGCCCTCGTATACTTGGTCTCCTCTCTATGACCTTAGTTACGATCATCAAAGCCTCATTCAAGATGGCCAAACCATCTCCATCAAATGATGGCTCCTTAAGTGTGATCCATTTTTATTTAGGATCAATTCGATCAAGATCAATAAAAAAATAATCTTCAACATCACTTGAGATTTGCAATGCATAAGTTCTTGACCTATTAATGTATGCTAGAAATTTGAATTGATTGAACTTGAACTGCTCGAAGTCATAAATAGGAAAGTTAGAATTGGATTGTTGATTATCATTGAACTTCATTGAAGTTTGGTAGTATGTAAAGTTTATAATATGGCTAATTTTTAATGAAGGTTGTGGTGGACAAAAGACCAAATCATTCATTTATTGTTGGGTCAAGTGGTTGCATTTCTTAGAGTGTATATTCAAAACTGCACTAAGAATGCTCACAATGCATGGTTGGCTTAGATTACACATGCCATCCATCGAAGTGATTTGATTTTTTATGCCAAAGTAGTCCCACCATTGCAGTGACATTGGATTAGTTCCAAAAGAAAAAATAATTATCAGATCCATAATTTATTTCAATTTTTAAATAAGCAAAAAGGCTATAGAAGAAGTTTGATTGCAATTTATTAATTTTAGATTTAATACTTGGTTTTACTATCTTCCTTGAGTCTATTGTGCATATGTCGGAGAAGAAGTCCTTTTGTTGCTAAATTGACAACTCCACAATGGCTGTTTATTGATCCTATGCATCTAGATTTTTTTTGTAATGCACTAGAATAGCCCCTTTATCATCCTTTATTGATGCATTATAAAGAATGGTGGATTCAAGTAATATTTTGCGACATGGAGGTAAAAATGCATTTTCCAATTCCATATAGCATCAATAGTCTCCCAAATTGGCATGTACCTGCTTTGAATATTTTGCATTTTGAATTATATTGCATCCTTTGCCTTGTCAACTCATAAAAATAATCTATGGGGGATTTTTCCCATCATCTAATCCCAACACTAACTAGGGGCTTTGAACTTTGTAGTCTCATGTGTGTCCATCCAAAATGACTCATCAAAAACAAGGCGCGCAATGATGATCCATCCATGTGATTTGCAAAAATGCACTCAACCCAATCTAATGAAACAAACATCCATTTCAAGTTCATATTTTGGGCACATTAATTCTATAATGAGTGACAAACCTCATTACACTTGGTTGTATGAGATCCTTTCTCTTAGTGAAGGATCTAGTCATTTACCACCCTAGTGTGATTATATGTGAATTTAGTGATGGATCTCCTCTCTACTCTAGATTTAACATATGAAAATTTGCTAATGTATCCGAGGGTTAAATCAAGATAGTATGCCATCCAATGGCTCCAAAACAATGTAAGGTATTTCTTTAAAGGTTTTCCTTTGGCAACACAATTTGATGCATTATTTGTGATAAATTGCACTACATATTTTGGTCCAACCTCCATCATGACTGCATCAAATGGGTGAAAGAGAAAGTGATGCAAGGGAAATCTTGCTTCAACCAATAAAAACTTCAATTTTCAATTTAGTTTAGTTTTGTTGGTTTTTGGGTTGTTGCTTCAAGGGGATTTTTAGAGTCAAGTTGGGAAAACTAATGACATTACCTTGTAGAAGAGCTCAATAGGTATTTGTAGGTCAAATTTGATTAAGATTGGGAAAAATTGGCTAAGTTATGGTTTTGCAGGTTTTTGATCTGCTACTAGTTTGCAAGCTTTTGAATTGTTATTGGCTTTGCGAGACTTTGTTGTTGTATTGGATAAGTTTCACTTTTTGCTACTAGTTCAAATGAACTTTTCTGCATATGTAGGAAACTAGTGGCCAACTGAACTTGTGGGACTTTGGTGTTGAACCGGATAAGTTCACTTCTTACAATTGGTTTAGATGAACTAGAATGCATTTGCGAGAAACTCGTGGCCAACTTGTTTTGTAGAAACTTCTTGTCTATTTGACTTTTTCGGGAACTTCATGTCTAATTGGAGTTTTTGGGGATCTCATGACCAAGTGGAATTGCAAGTAAATTCGAGTGAACCGAATTTCCATTCAAAGAACTAGTTTAGATGAACAGTTTCGATAATGATGTGAGCATTGTACAGTTGCAGATGAATGTAATTGAATTGGTATGAATTGTAGACTTTTGTTGGTACATTGAACATGTGGACTTTCTTGCTCAAATCGGTTGTTTGTAGATCTTTTGCTTGCTACTGCATCTGCGGACTTTTAGCTTGCTAATGCATATGCAGACTTTCGACTTGCTATTGCATTTTTCATTTCTGTAATGGTTCAATTGCTGTAACCACCGGGATTTGAATGGATACAACTTCCTAATTTCTCGAAGGATAAAGGGAGATCGATACATGCATGGGGGGGGGGTGGTTCACCATTAGATGAAGGGGGACAAAGAGAGAGAGAGAAGACCAAATTTGTAATGTGATTTATGTAATGTTTTGAATTAGATTGCATTCATCTAAAGAGTTAATAAAATCAAATAAATTTTTTTGCTTCGTTTGGATTCCATTGTGACGAGGGTTATGTGGGTTGCGTGATCATGTTGCCTAATAAGGTCCCCTAGTCTTGTTTGCATCAAATGGAATCAAAGCAAGTTTTGTGTTGGGGATGTGTTGAGGCGAAAGATGTGTGTCAGGGTTTGAAGTGATTAGGGATCTCTCAAATGGCTTTGAAGATTTATTGCAGGTGTGAAGAAGAGTCTTGCGATTGCAAGGGTTAAGGGGGACATTAAAACTATGAGAAACCATTGTGGTTGCATTGAGTTTTGTTCAGGTATGGAGTCTTGTAACTTTAAGGAGTTGAAGTTATGAGGTCATGTTGGCTGTCCTCCAACAAAAATGAAAGTTGGGTAGGTGTACAAACTTCTTCCACAATGTGATAGAGCATAGAGGGGGTCTTGAGAGGTCCATCCTCCAAAATCTTTGTTGGGTAGAGGATAGTTGTGGTTGTGAATTTTGTTGCAGGTGTAAGAGGGAACTTTTAACTGAAAAGGGCATTGTCAAGTTGTAGATTGTGTGAGTGGTATGTGTGATTGAAGATGGAAAAGAGAAAGAATATGAAGCTAGTTGTGGGAAAGGTGTTAGGAATTTCGGTTCTTGAAAGGAGGGAAAGAACATAGAAGGTTGAAATTAATGAGATGAAAAGGATGTTGAAAATTTTGAAGGAGACCATAAAGGCGATGGAACAAAGGAAAGAAGAGGAGAATATGGGTAAGGTAGAGACCCATTTTTTTTCTAATAATGATATGTGTAGATGAAATTGTGTGTTCAGGAAAGCATGAAGAAGATGAAAATCCAACAATTGCGCGTCCTTTGGAGGACATGTAGGTGTTGAAAATTGTAGTGCAACAAAGCATGAAGAAGCTTGTTGCCATGCAAGATAAAGAAGAGGATGAGAAGGTAGAAGGAATGGTGGTAGCAACATATCTTATTGAAGGCATGGAGATGTTGACGGCTAAAGATGTGAGTGGAAAAGATGTTGTAGCAAAGGGTGGTGAAGAAGGTGTTGCCATAGAGGATGATGGAGAGATGTATGCGGATATGGAAATGAGAGTGGAAGGAGAGATGATTGTAGAAGAGGAAATATGTGAAGAAGAGGAGAGTAACATAGAAGTTTGTTTTTTAAAGGACATGATGGTAGATTGTGATGAGAGAGAAGCTGATGAGAAGGTGGTAGTGATGGTGAAGGAGTGTAAAGATGAAGTGCGGGTGGAATATTCAATTTTCATAATGTTGTTAGTGCACATTTGTATCTAGATGCTATAGGGAATGGTATAGATGAGATGGATTGGGAGGAAGGATTTTGGTGAATTCAATCCCACAAGAGACAAGAGGAGTGTGGAATGGAATAGCATTTGGAGGAGTTCGGGCTATGGTAGACATAGGTCCATGAGAAGAAAGAGGAACAAAGAACAAACTAGGTGGAGAAGGACAATACTGTCCTAGCCAAATGTTAGAAGAGGAGAAGGAAGAAATATTGAAAGGTACCTGTTCCAATAAGGGATTTTACTGCAGGTTGTTTACAACTTGGAAGGGTGATTCTATCATTTGACTCCATTTTGTGAGCCTAAGCTCACAAAATTTTCTTACCCTAGGTGTCTGATGCAGGAGCAGCTGGGTGCAAGGGCAGCCTTACATAAACCAATTTTTTTAAATTTTCAGTCAAGTTTAGTTTAAATTTGTTGGTTTTGGGGTTGTTTCTTTAGGAAGATTTTTAGAGACAAGTAGGGTAAATCAATGACGTTACCTTGTAAAATAGCTTAATGGGTATCTTCAAGTCAAATTTGGTGAAGATTGGGCAAAATTGGCTAAGTTATGGCTTTGCGGGTTTTTGGTCTGTTATTGGTTTGTGGGCTTTTGAATTGTTAGCGACTTTGCGGGACTTTGTTGTTGAATTGGATAAGTTTCACTTCTTGCGACTAATTCAAATGAACTTTTCCACATTTGCGGGAAAATCGTGGCCAATCGGACTTGTGGGACTTTGGTGTCGAATCAGATAAGTTCACTTCTTATGATCGGTTCAGATGAACTTATCTGCATTTACAAGAAACTCGTGGCCAACTGGTTTTGCAGAGACTTCTTGTCCATTTGACCTTTTAAAGAACTTCATGTCTAATTGGAGTTTATGGGGATCTCATGACTAAGTGGACTTGTGAGTAAAGTCAAGTGAACTGGACTTCTTCCATTTAAATAATCGGTTCAAATGAATAGTTTTGATAATGACGTTAGCATTGTACGATTGCAAATGTATGTAACTAATCCTGATAAGTGCACTATTTAAAAGGTCCAATTTAGTAAACCAAGGGACTTTTGCAAAAAAGGACGAAGATGATGTAATGATGACATCACTTGGTATGGATTGGGGACTTTTTCTGGTCTATTGAACATGCGAATGTTCTTGTTTGAATCAGTCATTTGCAATTCTTTTGTTTCCCACTGCATCTACAAACTTCTAGCTTGCTACTGCATTTGTTGACTTTCAACCTGGTATTGCATTTTCATTTTTGTAATGATTTAGTTGTTGTAACCGCTAGGATTTGAATGGATGCAACTTCCTAACTGCCCAAAGGATAAAGGGAGATCAATACATGCATGGGGGTTTAACCATCAGAGGAGGAGATGGTTCGCCATTAGAGAAAGGGCGATATAAAGAGAGAGAAGACCATGAAGAGAAGGCCAAATTTGTAATGTCTTGAAGTAGATTGTATTCATTTAAAGAGTTAATAAAATTAAATAGATTTGCTTGCTTCATTTAGCTTCCATTGTGATGAGGGTTATGTGGGTTGCATATGATCAGGTTGCCTGATAAGGTCCCCTAGTCTCATTTGCATTAGAAAATGAGCTGATTTCATTGATTAGATGCATTTGTGGATTTGAGGAAGACCATGCAACTCTTAGATGTCACAAGGAAGTTGATCATTGATGTCTTTGGCCAATCTGTTTGACATTTTGACGTTAATGACAACATGTTTTCTTACCTTTGACATCAATGACAACCCAATAACCTTGTTCCTTTGACATCAATGACAACATATTCCAATTTCCAACATTTCAAAAATCCAAATAACTTGAACAATGAAACTGGGAAAAACTGGAAATACAATACTTTCAGTTCACATGCAATTCTTGAATGAAATTACTCTGTTGGAATGGAGGGTTTTCATCCTGGGGCAAAGGAATGAACACAATGGCTCAATTTCAGAAACAAGGGTTTTATAGATGAAATAAAAAGGGCTCCTATTGATTCCTTACTCCCTTTTTAGAGACTCTTGAGGGAATTAAAATATTATTATTTGCTTTAACCCTCAAAAATGTAATTTTAATTTACTTTTGTAACTCCTACCTAAAATAATAAAATATTATTAAGAGTTACATAAAGCTTTATTGTGCCCCATTTAGGCAGCCTGAATAATAATAGTTATGCTGTCTTTTACAATGCTTGCAATTAATATTAAGACCAACTTAAATTATTATTTAATTTAAATATTTGCCTAACCCAACCCATTAACTTGTGGGAAATTAAATAATAGGCTAAGGGACTTTGTTGAATGTTTAGGGCTGAAAAAGGGACATGACGTAGACTCTAGGAGACCTCTAATGGAAATTAGTAAGAGCTATAAAGGAAAGCAGCATATGTGACAATATTTGAAAAATTGAATTTGTAGAATTGTATTTAAAAGAAAAACTTATGAAACTATATAAATGTATGGCTGTGAATGTGTGATGTCCCCTTCTAATTAGGCACTCGTACGTCAGTAGATTAGCCTATCATGTCGACCCTCGTAGGCTAATGGTTTTGGATAGAGGGTCACTTGGACGGGCACTTGGTCGTCAAACTTCAGTCTTGATCTTCGGAGTATGGTGGCAGGGTGAATTGTTGCGTTTGGCATGATACTGGTGCTTAATTTAATGATATTCACCTTTTATTTCACCATCCTCGGCCTAAGGACCATGTGTCTTTAAAATGAAGGGGTCACTTTATATTTTAAAGTTACTATTCATTTGCTAAAGTGGAAAAAGTTATAACTTAAGTGAATAGTGCTCACTTTAATGAATAGTGTTTCCTTTGTTAAATTATAAATAACAAGTGAGAAAGTTCGACCCTTCTCATTAGATGATTTTTTTGCTTGAAGAAAACTTTGGAGTGAAGCTTGGAGGAAGGAGGTTAGGGTTTCCTGATTTCTTGCAGTGGGTGAGCCTGGTGGGGCTTGGTTCTTCGTTTGGAGCTGCTTGAGGGTGTGAAACACCACCTTAAGGTTGCTAATCTGTTATTTGCTGCTTCTTTGGAGATCTATGTTGTTGTTTGCAGGGTTTTTTTGAGCTATTTTTTGAGTAAGCTTGGCGGCCATGGTTTCCATTATTGTTTATATAGGAGCTGTTCGGTTTTGAAGCATTTTGGGACTGTTTTTTTTGGAAGCTACAGCCAACTGCGTTTTCTTGAGGGTTTGCTACAGCAAAGGAAAATAAAACGCCTCTCTTTGGTGGCTGCAATCACTCCTAAAAGGGGCGCCCTGATCTTAGGAAGCTTGCCATGTGAGACTTTGGTAGGAGAAGCTCATCCTTCAAGAGTAATCAACATTTTAATAGGGGCGGGTACTGTAGCAAGTCACTATTCACAGTGATGTTTGGCTGTAAGTTAATGTATGGTCTATGATATAGCTAGTTTCAAATTTGATGTAAGTAATATATTGTAAGCATCTTATTATGTAATGAAGAAACTATATTTGGACAGTAAATGTGCAATGTACTCAAGTTATTTCAGTAGCTTAGTTTATTTGAAGCTTTCATGGTATGCATATGCTCTTTATGTATCATTCTAGTATTTCTAGCAAACAAACTCAAGCATAAGAGAAAACACAAACACAAACGAAAAATCAGACCTACAAATTTAGGGAAAATATAATCATCAGAGTGGTGGTTCATCACAGTGGTATCAGAGCTCTGATCCTGCCATCCTGGAGGGTTAAAGTTTTCATGTAGCCACAAGAAGTAGGCCCTCACAGATATTATAGCCGTGAAAGAGCAGGCCAACAAAGAAATCAAGTTGCTGATATACAACAGGCTACAATGGGAGACAGGGGAAATGGTAGTCCACCTAGAAATGAAGGAGGAAATAGGGGACATAATGAAGACCAAGATGACCGTGAGATTCTTAGACGCTTGGCAACTGGACAGGAACAAGTTGCAATGGTTGTACAAGCACTTATGGCACAGTTACAACAGATGAATACTCAAGGAAGACAAAACCAGATACTTGATGATAACAGGAGCATTGTGGGGACCCCCAGGACACAACGAGCTCCTACTCGTACTGCTGATAGGCTTACACGTCCTACCTTTTTGACAAATGAACCAGAAGAGGAAAATTTTGAAGAAGAGGGTGAGGCCGTGTTTGCAGATAATATCATGGCAGCAAACAATGAATGGGAGTTATTGACACCACAGGTCAAGGAGCGCATCAACTTCAACAGGTTTGTAAGTCAACGAAGAGAGCATTACAAGACCAGGCAAGATAGGAGGCCTCGAAATCAAAATAGAGACTTGAAACATGCCACTGGTAAACTCACTTTGCCTACGTTCGATGGCAGTGGTAAGACCATAGCACAGTCTTGGGTCCACAAGCTGGATACGTTCTTGACTTTTCGACCAATGGCAAAGGAGGACGCAATTAAGTACGCCACCTTGCATTTGGAGGGAGTAGCCCATGATTGGTGGTATCATGGGATGGTCACATTGTAGCATAACCGCATCACTTCTTACCAGGAGTTCGTCGACAGGTTGGTTGAACGCTTTGATAAGAAAGATCCGGAAATCTATTTCAGAGACCTAGCTCAACTTAAGCAAGTTGGGAGTTTGGAGGGATATATAGGTGATTTTCAACGGTTAGCAGTTATGGTTCCCAACATATCAAAAAAGAAGATTGGTTGTATTATTCATCGAAGGTCTATCGGAACCATTGAGAGGTTGGATCAAAGCTTTTGATCCCCCGACTCTACAGGAAGCTATGAAAAAAGCTAGGAGCATGGAACTTGCAGCTCCGCAAAGTAAGTTCTCTTCAAAAGCATCATCTTCATACAAGCAGGGGAAATCATTTCCTAAGAAGGAGGAAAACTCAGATTCCAAGGGGAAATCAACAGCCCCGTTAGACATAGAAACCATAGATGACTTGCGTAGGAAGAAGTTGTGCTTCTATTGTAAAGGGCCCTATGATGCAAACCACGACTGCCCTTTGAGGCCTAAGGGAAAGGCTAACCGAATAATGTGGGCATTCTATGAGGATACTGAATCTGAGAAATCAGACCAGCACACTGAGCACAAGGATTCCAAGGTATAAAAATTTGAAAATGAGGTTGAAAATGACGTCGAAATGGAGGAGGAAGTTAAACTTCAAGAAGCACGTCTCACTAGCATACAACGAGAGGGCTCTTTTAGAATGCGAGGGGTCTTAGCTGGGAAGAAGATCATTACCTTGTTGGATACAGGGGCCACACATAATTTTATTGATGCTAGGCTGGTTGAGAGGCGTGGGATTCAGACTGAGGAATTTGTGGGCATAAGAGTGAAGGTCGTGGACGGCAACACTCTCAAGTGTGATAGGATGGTTTCAGATCTCCCTATGCGATTAAATAACTATGACTTTAAGGCAGATTTCTATGTGGTGAATATGGGAGACACTGATATGGTTCTAGGGATGAAATGGCTTCATGACATTGGAGAGTTTACCCTTAACCTTCATGATATGGAGATGAGATTTAAGGTGGACGGGAGGAATCATGTGTTGAAGGCCATCAGAGATAGTAATTTCAGAATGACATCTTTCAGTAGAATGGAGTAACTCATGCGACACGACATGATTGAGTGGGCAGCAGAGTGCATGTTGATGCCATTAGAAGAGGAGCAAAAAACCCCAGTCTATCATCCAGACATACAAGAGTTGAGGATTAAACACGCTAAGGTGTTCAGTGAGATTCCACCTGGTAGACCACCAGACCGTGGTATTGAACACATCATTGAGTTGGAGGAGGGCGCTAAGCCCGTGATTGTCACACCTTACAGGCATCCTAAGCGACTTAAGGATGAAATTGAGAAAACGATTAAGGAGCTGCTCGCTATGGGACATATCAGGCCTAGTAAGTCACCATTCGCTTCATCTGTTGTGTTAGTGAAGAAAAATGATGGTACCTTGCGGATGTGCATTGATTACAGATTGTTGAATAAAAGGACAATCAAAAACAGGTATCCTATTCCCCGGATCGATGAGCTGATAGATGAGCTACATGGTGCTCATTGGTTTTCAAAAATAGACTTGAGATCGGGGTATCATCAGATTTGTGTGAGGGAGCAGGACATTGAGAAAACAACCTTCCGTTGTCATTGTGGACACTTTGAGTTTGTGGTTATGCCATTTGGGCTAACCAATGCCCTTGCTACGTTTCAATCCACCATGAACAGGGTCTTCCAGTCACAACTAAGGAGGTTCGTACTCGTCTTCTTTGATGACATATTGGTGTACAACAAGGCTTGGTAGGAGCATATTGCCCATTTGGATGCAGTATTGGGTATTCTTGGTAGGAAGTCCTTGTATGCCAAGGAATCAAAATGTGATCTGGGTATGTCAGAGTTGCTGTACTTGGGCCATATTATTAGTGCAGAGGGTGTGCGTATGGATCCTGACAAGGCCAAAGCTATTATAGAGTGGCCTACTCTCGAGAATCTTACTCAACTTAGAGGATTTTTGGGCTTGTGTGGCTTCTACCGCAGATTTGTCAATGGATATTCACGTCATGTAGCGCCACTTACAAACTTGACAAGGAAAGGGGCATTCGTTTGGACTCTTGAGGCGCAAGAGTGTTTTGAGAAGTTTAAGCAATTGATGACTAGTTGTCTTGTCCTTGCATTACCAGATTTCACTAGACCTTTCAAGCTTCAGTGTGACGCTTCGGGTGAAGGGATTGGCGCCGTCCTTATGCAGCAGGACAAGCACCCGATAGCATTCGAGAGCAGGAAGTTAAGAGGACCAGAGAGAAGTTATAGCATCTATGACAAGGAGATGTTGGCCATCATGCATGCGTTGGCCAAATTCAGGCAGTACCTTGTGCGCAACAAATTTTGCGTTAAGACCAACAATAACAGCTTGAGGCGTTTCCTAGGACAGCGGGATCTCAACGATCGTCAACAGAAGTGGGTGAGCAAATTGCAATCATATGACTTTGACATTGCCTACGTCAAAGGGTCCCAGAATGTGGTTGCTAATGCCTTGTCTCGCCGTCCACATTTGAGTTCCATGGTTGAGATTTCAAAGAACTGGAGACATCTGTTAACAATAGAGTATGCCAAAGACTCTTGGGCTTCTGGCATTGTTGAGGGTTTAGTGCAAGATAACAGATATTCAGTTGTAAATGATCTTATCATTTACAAAGGAAGGATTTTCTTGACCCCAAGATCAGAAATGAAGAACACAGTATTGAGGGCCTTTCATGATGCACCCATGGCCGGACATCCGGGGTATTTTAAAACTTACAGGCAGGTTCGATGTAATGTCCCCTTTTTCACGTGCATCAAAGTTGGGGGATTAGCCTATTTTCCTGACCCTCGTAGGCTAATAGTTCTGGATAGAGGGTTTCTCAGTCGGGCACTTGGTCGTCAATTTCAGTGTGGATCTCCGGAGTATGGTGGCGGGGTGAATTGTGGTGTTTGGCATGATACTGACGCTTAAATTAATGACACTCACCTTTTATTTCACCATCCTTGGCCTAGGGACCATGTGTCTTTAAAATGAAGGGGTCACTTTATATTTTAAAGTTACAATTCATTACTAAAGTGAAAATTTTTATAACTTAAGTGAATAGTGCTCACTTTAATGAATAGTGTTTCCTTTGTAAATTTATAAAAGGCAAGAGAGAAAATTCGAATTTCTTCATGGATGAATAATTTAGTTTGTTGAAAACTTGGGAGTGAAGCTTGGAGGAGGAAGGAAGCTAGGGTTTCCTGATTTCTTGCAGTGGGTGAGCCTGGTGGGGCTCTGTTCTTTGTTCTTGAGTTGCTTGATGGTGTGAAACACCACCTTAAAGTTGCTGGTCAGATTTTGTTGCTTCAGTTGGAGACCTGTGTTGCTGTTTGCAGGTTATTTGGAGCTGAAGCTTGGAGGAAGAAGGAAACTAGGGTTTCCTGATTTCTTGCAGTGGGTGAGTCTGGTGAGGCTCTGTTCTTCATTCTTGAGTTGCTTGAGGGTGTGAAACACCACCTTAAAGTTGCTGATTAGTTATTGTTGCTTCAGTTGGAGACCTGTGTTGCTGTTTGCAGGTTATTTGGAGCTGGTTTTTGAGTGTTCTTAACAGCCATAGACTTCATTGGCATTTGCACGGGAGCTGCTCACTTCTTGAGACATTTTGGGACTGTTTTTGAACGCTATAGCCAACCGCATTTCCTTGAGGGTTTTAATCAGCAAAAGGAAAAGAGATGCCTCTCATTGGTGGCTGCAATCATTCCTAAAGGGGGCGCCCTTGTCTTAGAAAGCTTGTCATGCAAGATTTTGGTGGGAGAAGCTCGTCATTCAAAAGAAATCAGCATTTCTTTAGGGGCGGGTACTGTAGCAATTCACTATTCACAGAGTTACATGGCTGTAAGTTAAAGTCTAGTATAAGATGTATTTGGTTTTAAATAAGTTGTAAGTTATTGGTTGTATGCAACTTGTTATTGTAATGAAGAAGACATATTTGGCTCTTAAATTGAGTAATGACTCAAGGTTGTTACAATAGCTTGGTTTATTAAAGTTTCTCTTATGCATATGTTGTTTTTAGTACCATTTAACATTATTGGTAACAAACTCGTAAACAAGAAGGAGAAACTAAACTGAAACAAAACCAGATCTACGAAACTCAGTGAGAAACAGATCAGCAGAGTGTCGGTACACCACATTGGTATCAAAGTGGTTTCCTGCCAACCTGTTGGGTGAGTTTTAGCTACAAAAGCTTCAGTTGAACAACATGGCTATTTCCCAGAAGCAGTGGGATAAGAATATGGGGAAGCTTAAACAAAGTTTAAAAGAGTTGGACGCAAATTAGAAAAGGTTGAATGAATTGATTTCAGACCCTGCAAATCTAGACAGAGCAGTACGGTGTATGGCTTCCATTTTTAAGAGGTCTACATCACAAAACGAAGGGAAGAAGAAACAAGAGGACACTTCAATATCCAGAAGCCTCTACAATGAACTCTCAGCAGTTAATGACCAGCATACAACTGATCCTGTGGGGAGCAAAAATCAAACCTTAGAAGATTTACTTGTTGATGATGAGGTTGAAATTTCTAAGGCAGCTATAGGGGAAAGGTACTTGCGTCCTTTTGAAGATGAAAAAAAGTTAGAACACAAGGGTGATGGGTCCAAACAAAATGCTGAAAGTGACTTTCATATTTCTAATAATGCACTTTCTGAGATAGAAGCTGATATGTCTAACGTTAATCCAATGTATGAGGTAGAGTTGCAGGATGATCATGTTGAGGGACATGCGCATGAAGAAAGGGCACCATATAAGACCAATGAGGGTTTTGAGCTCTCTACATTTTCTATATCAGCAATTGCTGATGAGACTTATGATCATTTTGAAGATGCCAATTCAGTTTATGTGCAAGGATTGTCTATTGAGGAATCAGACAGGTCTGATTTGCAGGATCAAAGGCACGAGCTATCATTTGATTCCAGTGTTGTTCGTGATGAGCCATTGACAGAGGTTGGAGCATTTTACCATGACTGCATAGTGAGGAGTACCCATCACTTCTCCTTTAGTCCACACATGGAGGATTGGTTGACGCATCGGTGTGGATTGGTTCAGTGTGTATGCCATCCATTTTGGGATGGAGAGTTACCATCATCAGTGGATGGTACTAGTGGTTGCAAGTATCCTACTCAGTTGTTGGCGGGTGAGTGCTTGCAGGATTGGTATTTAGTTTCCCATCATGCTAATGTGTATCCAACAAGGTTGGCTGCTTCCTTGTCTCAGAGACTACTTTTGGATACATGGTTACAGAGGGATCATAATGTCAGCAGGCATGATGGCACAAGTGGATATCACATCCATGAGAGTTTAGTGGAGGTTATGGAGAGATGTTGCGTAGCAGATGCTTCCGGATATTCTTACCTCCTCATGATGGATGGATGTGAGTCTTGTTTATTTTGGGATCCAGGTGGAGATAGAGTTAGCACTGTCATTTGGAGGGGTCCCAGTGTATTGCTTCACCACTTCTGGTATGGTGGAGTTAGCATCAGCATTGAGAGCGTCTTGAATAACACCCAGCGGAAACTCACACCTTCACAACGAAGATTAGCTCGTAGCGTGCAGCAGTATGAAGATAACATTTCAAGATGAACCTTAACACGAAATAAGATTGAGAGACTTGGTGTTGTATCCAAAGGTCTCTATGATGTGTTTGGGTTAAAAGATGATAAGTCAATAGAGAACTACCTACAATCTACAAATGGACATGCGATTGAAACTGAAGTGGTGGGCGATAAGGAAATTTTACATCAGGATAATAGTATAGTGGAGCCACGGAATAATGTCCACAACATTTTAGAAGTTGTTATCAACACTGCTAACAATTCTGATTTTCATGACGACAGTGATAAGACTTTGCAACAACATGAGACAACAGTGGCTACACATGTGCAAGATGCTACTATTGAGCTGTTACATGAAAGTACTCAGGAATTGGGTACTAAGAGTGCAGAATTTGGCGTGGATTCGTGTCATGGTGAGTCTGATTTTTCATATCAGGTCTTAGAGAACAGGTTTGATGATTCATGCGTTGACATAGAATCCCAGGATCATGAGTTGGATGGTGATGCAATTAAATTGGAGGTGGAAGTGTGTAAAGATACTGTCATATCAACAACTTCTACCTTATCAGTTGAGCCGTCCTTTGAGGTACATAGCAACAGTACCTTAGTTGTTGATGTGTGCACTGATGATAGCACACATGATGTTGTTGATCAGAAGGTGAGCGATGAGGATTCAGCCTCTTACTATAGTGTGGAATTGGGTGGAAATGATGAGTCACAGGGGTATCATCATCTAGCGGGACAGTTGAAGGTTAGTGATGATATGATTGTTACAGCTTTGGAGCATTTTGATGTTGCTCGGCAGATGTTGGCAACCTATGGTTGGAGTAATCCTATGTCAGATGAGTACGGTGTTAGTAGTCTTTCCCTCCCAAAGTTCCATACACTTCGAGAGGCAGTTGGAATTACGAAACAAAATTACCTACAACTACTTGCAGATAGGGATTTCCTTCTCGAGTGGGGTTGCATCTGTCATAAGGCATTGAAGGGAAAAGAAGAGGAGGTTGATGAGCTCACTTATGAGCTACAGACGACTATGGATACTTTGAAGAGCACTCAATTGGCCCTTCAAGAGTCACAGTCATTGGACGCGGAGCTTACCATGGTATCGAGTTTGGCACAGTCTTCAACCTCTTCCGATATAGCTCGGGTTTCCATGGCAACAATGGGTGATGAACATATGTCCACGGATTGTGGTTGTGAGCAAAATGAGGATGTGGTTACTACATCCATCACGGTTTCAGGTGCAATTGATACAAATGGGATGAGTGCATGGGTTGAGAGTTGCAGAGAGCCATGTGTTGCACCAGGTTCTCCTGAGCTTATTCCCATGACAGGTGATGTAGAACAAATCATTGATAGCTCTTGTGATATGGAAGTTGACTCACCAGAAAGTTATGTGTCAACTCATGACACTACTTCGTCCACTTCACAGGAGATATGCAGAGCAACATCTAGTTGGGAAAATGGTTCTTACGTCGATTTGTTTCCCTTTCCTGGAAGCAAATCTATCATTTCATTCCATACAGTTGATTATGATTGGCAGCTTGATGAGCCAAATCTGGAGTACAATTCAATGTATAGTTCCAGGGACTCAGAGTTGGATGATTCAGATCCGGACGAAGTGATTACGCAGTTTGTAAATACTCCCTTATTTGAGTTTGATGGTGGTTCGATCTATGACAATCCACTCTTCGAGCTGGGAGTCAGTCATACTCCTGATACTAGTTCAGGGTTGAGCAATAATCGCAGTGTTTGGGATAGTCCTAGTGCATCGGGATTCCAAACAGGGCTCACAGAGGAGTTTAATAGTGTGTACCAGGTGAGGAATGCTTGCAGTTTGGACTTTGATCCACCTGTACATGACTTGTATTCGATGCACAATCCTGGTGCGCAGGGTGTTTTTCTTGGTGCAGTCAAGGGGAGTAACTCCTTACTGTGTCTAGAGTTACCATCTTCAGAAGATGGGACTAGAGGCTGCAAGTACCTGACTCAGTTGTTGGCAGGGGATTACTTGCAAGGACAACAGTCAGTTATCCATCATGCCGATATGTATCTGACAAGGGTTGCCACTTTAATGCCACAGGGACTTCCTACGGATACATGGTTACAGGGTGATTATGATGTCAGCGGACATGATGGTTGGATTGGTTATCACCTCCATGGGTGTTTTGGAGAGACTGTAGCGAGATGTTGTATTGCAGATGTCTCCAGATATGTTTATCTCTTCATGACAGATGGATGTGAGTTTTGGTCGTATAGAGATCCAGGTGGTGACAGGTCTGGCACTGCAATTGGATGGGTTCCGACAGGTTGCTTCACCATTTGCCAGCATGGTGAAGTTGTGATCAGATTTGCGCAGAGGAAGTCAGAGGTTATCAGACATGGCAGACTTCCATTCTGGTGTTGGGATCCAGGGATATTTGGCGCAGTTGCATTTATGTTGGTGCTTCCAGAGTTAGTCAGTGATGCATGGGACATTTCACAACTCTTCTTTTCGACCTTCCGAGGAGTGAGGTTTCTTTGCAGTAAAGATTGCTTGGGGACAAGCAATTTCAGGGAGGGCGGACTGTAATGTCCCCTTTTTCACGTGCATCAAAGTTGGGGGATTAGCCTATTTTCCTAACCCTCATAGGCTAATAGTTCTGGATAGAGGGTTTCTCAGACGGGCACTTGGTCGTCAATTTCAGTGTGGATCTCCGGAGTATGGTGGTGGGGTGAATTGTGGTGTTTGGCATGATATTGGCGCTCAAATTAATGATACTCACCTTTTATTTCACCATCCTTGGCCTAGGGACCATGTGTCTTTAAAATGAAGGGGTCACTTTATATTTTAAAGTTACTATTCATTACTAAAGTGAAAATTTTTATAACTTAAGTGAATAGTGCTCACTTTAATGAATAGTGTTTCCTTTGTAAATTTATAAAAGGCAAGAGAGAAAATTCGAATTTCTTCATGGATGAATGATTTTAGCTTGAAGAAACTTGGAAGTGAAGCTTGGAGGAAGAAGGATACTAGGGTTTCCTGATTTCTTGCAGTGGGTGAGCTTGGTGGGGCTCTGTTCTTCATTCTTGAGCTGCTTGAGGGTGTGAAACACCACCTTAAAGTTGCTGATCAGTTATTGTTGCTTCAGTTGGAGACCTGTGTTGCTGTTTGCAGGTTATTTGGAGCTGGTTTTTGAGTGTTCTTAACAGCCATAGACTCCATTGGCATTTGCACGGGAGCTGCTCACTTCTTGAGACATTTTGGGACTGTTTTTGAAAGCTACAGCCAGCCGCATTTCCTTGAGGGTTTTAATCAGCAAAAGGAAAAGAGACACCTCTCATTGGTGGCTGCAATCATTCCTAAAGGGGGTGCCCTTGTCTTAGAAAGCTTGTCATGCAAGATTTTGGTGGGAGAAGCTCGTCATTCAAAAGAAATCAGCATTTCTTTAGGGGCGGGTACTGTAGCAATTCACTATTCACAGAGTTACATGGCTGTAAGTTAAAGTCTAGTATAAGATGTATTTGGTTTTAAATAAGTTGTAAGTTATTGGTTGTATGCAACTTGTTATTGTAATGAAGAAGACATATTTGGCTCTTAAATTGAGTAATGACTCAAGGTTGTTACAATAGCTTGGTTTATTAAAGTTTCCCTTATGCATATGTTGTTTTTAGTACCATTTAACATTATTGGTAACAAACTCGTAAACAAGAAGGAGAAACTAAATTGAAACAAAACCAGATCTATGAAACGCAGTGAGAAACAGATCAGTAGAGTGTCGGTACACCACGTTCGAGAACGTTTCACTTGGAAAGGACTCAAGTCAGATGTCCTTCGATATGTCAGAGAGTGTCCTGTTTGTCAGCAGAATAAACAGGAGCACACCTATCCTGCTGGTTTGCTTCAACCACTTCCAATTCCTAACAGGAAGTGGGAATGCTTGTCAATGGATTTCATTACGGGCTTGCCGAAAGCCCAAGGTAGAGACTGTATCTATGTAGTTGTTGATCGCCTCACAAAGTACGCTCATTTCTGTAGAAACCCTTGGTTTCCCCTGTTTCTGAATCTGACTGAGTTTTTGTTTGTTTTTGCAATTTTTGATTTTTTTGTGGTTTTTGGGTTTTTTGCATGAAATAGAGAAATTGCGATTTTTGCAATGAATTGAAATAAATTCAGTAAAAATAAATCAACTCGGATAACAATAATATTCGATGTAAATGCTGATGCCAGTCTTTTATTTAGCCTTTTGTAATGATTACAAAGTAGATCTGATAGCATGCAATAAGGAAACAATATTATTTAAAAACCTGGTTTTTGCTGATTGCAGTCACCAAATGCTGAAGTAAGAGGCGTGGCTCCCAATGTATAGGCTTTCTCCCCCTGACAGATGCTGGCAAAAGACTCCTGAAGTGCCTGTGACCAATGGTATGATGTTTCAATGCCCAAGGAGAAGGCGTTTCTCTTGAGAGAAGAAGTACGGCTCTAGGAGATGGTACGACCCTGTTGTACAAGTACGGCTGACAGCAGCAACAACAATTAATGATAGTACGACCCTCCTCTGTCTTTAGATCCCAAAAATATATGCGCCTACTGAGAGATGCTCTCTGAAAAGAAACCCTGAATCAAAACTCTGTCAACAAATACTCTGTGAAATTCTATGATCCCTCCTGAATGAAGAAACCTCTGTGCTGGCAATAAATCAGATGTTATTCCACACCCTCTGAATCGCTCTCACTGGAGATGGCTCGTTCCCCAATGCATTCGAGACTGAAACCCTAAAGCTTATGTGCTCTGCTCAAGACTTGATCAATTTTCAATTCATAAAAATGACATAATGCTCAAAACCCAAGGCAAATCCTCTAATATGCTGAAAAGTGCGATTTCCTTAAGAATAGGGTTTTAATTAATATTTGACCTTTTAATTCTTTTAATTCTCCATAGTCCTCAGCCAAATATTTAAATCATAATTTAATTGCCAAATAGGCCCCTTCTGATGATGGGGCACCCCTCAATGAGAAATCACTTAAGTTATAATTTAATATTATAACTTTATATTATAATCATTAAATGATTAATATTTAATTAATGCAATTAAATATTAATATCTTCCTCGATACTCATCCGATGACTGATCCGTCTGAAGCTGACGAACTCTGAAGTGATTCCGAATACTGCCAAAGCCATACTGCTAAAAATAGCAGGGGTCCCACACTGCCTGTCAGGAATTGCTAAAAATAGCAATTTTGCAAAAAGTCTCCGATCGAGCCCAAACGAAAGACTGCTGATCAAACTCTGCTAACTGAAGCAGAGCCAAGCTCCGAAGTGACCCTCTATCCAGTCTATCAGCCTACGAGGGTCGTGTGATAGGCCAATCCTGTACTCCGAGAGATGTCACTGAGAAGGGGACATGACAATTTCTTTCCGATAGCAACTACATATTCAACTACACAGGTAGCAGAATTGTTTTTTCGTGAGGTGTTCAGGTTGCATGGGCTACCCCGGAACATTGTTAGCGACAGGGATAGTCGGTCTTGAGCCACTTCTGGTAGGAGCTATTCAAGCTATGTGGGACCGAGCTTACTTCGAGCACTAGCTACCACCCTCAGATTGATGGTCAGACGAAGATTGTAAATAAATGGGTGGAAGGATATCTCTGAAACTATATAGTAGGACAACAACAGGGTTGGGTGAAGTGGATTCATCTTTGTGAGTACTGTTATAATACCACGCACCACATGTCAATTTAGATGTCCCCATTCATGGCATTATATGTGTATGAGGCACCCAACTTTCTTGATTTGTTGCTGAGTGATAGTAGAGTGCCTAGTGCTGGGGATCTTTTACAGGAGAACTAGGATATTATGAGAGCTCTCCGTGAGAACATTAAGAAGGCACAAAATCAGCAAAAGCAGTATGCAGACCAGAGAAGAGTTGAGCGATCTTTGAGGTTGGGGATATGGTGTATTTGATGCTGCAGCCCTATCGCCAGTCTACTCTCAGGAAGAGTGGTGTGGAGAAACTCAAGCTGCGGTATTATGGACCCTTCAGGATCATCAGACGGGAAGGCGAGGTGGCTTATGAGTTGGACTTGCTGGCAGATAGTAGGGTACACAATGTATTTCATGTGTCATGCCTCAAGAAGGCATTGGGACATCGCGTCGTTCCTTCCACAGCTCTACCACCCTTGGATAATGAGGGGAAATTGATTCTGGTACCTGAGGCCATCTTAGAAGTTAGAGAGAGGCAGTTGCAGAGGCGGGTCATCAGGGAATATCTAATCAAATGGAAGGATTTTCCGGTAGAGGATGCTACATGGGAGAGCGAGGACATTTTACAGCATCTAGAGTTGAGATTGCTTGGGGACAAGCAATTTCAGGGAGGGCGGACTGTGATGTCACCTTCTAATTAGACACTCGTACGTCAGTAGATTAGCCTATCATGTCGACCCTCGTAGGCTAATGGTTTCGGATAGAGGGTCACTTGGACGGCACTTGGTCGTCAAACTTCAGTCTTGATCTCCGAAGTATGGTGGCAGGGTGAATTGTTGCGTTTGGCATGATACTGGTGCTTAATTTAATGATATTCACCTTTTATTTCACCATCCTCGGCCTAGGGACCATGTGTCTTTAAAATGAAGGGGTCACTTTATATTTTAAAGTTACTATTCATTGCTAAAGTGGAAAAAGTTATAACTTAAGTGAATAGTGCTCACTTTAATGAATAGTGTTTTCCTTTGTTAAATTATAAATAACAAGTGAGAAAGTTCGACACTTCTCATTAGATGATCTTTTTGCTCGAAGAAAACTTTGGAGTGAAGCTTGGAGGAAGGAGGCTAGGGTTTCCTGATTTCTTGCAGTGGGTGAGCCTGGTGGGGCTTGGTTCTTCGTTTGGAGCTGCTTGAGGGTGTGAAACACCACCTTAAGATTGCTGATCTGTTATTTGCTGCTTCTTTGGAGATCTATGTTGCTGTTTGCAGGGTTTTTTTGAGCTATTTTCTGAGTAAGCTTGGCGGCCATGGTCTCCATTATTGTTTATATAGGAGCTGTTCGGTTTTGAAGTATTTTGGAACTGTTTTTTTGGAAGCTACAGCGAGCTGCGTTTTCTTGAGGGTTTGTAATAGCAAAGAAAATAAAACGCCTCTCTTTGGTGGCTGCAATCACTCCTAAAAGGGGCGCCCTGATCTTAGGAAGCTTGCCATGTGAGACTTTGGTAGGAGAAGCTCATCCTTCAAGAGTAATCAACATTTTAATAGGGGCGGGTACTGTAGCAAGTCACTATTCACAGTGATGTTTGGCTGTAAGTTAATGTATGGTCTATGATATAGCTAGTTTCAAATATGATGTAAGTAATATATTGTAAGCATCTTATTATGTAATGAAGAAACTATATTTGGACAGTAAATGTGCAATATACTCAAGTTATTTCAGTAGCTTAGTTTATTTGAAGCTTTCATGGTATGCATATGCTCTTTATGTATCATTCTAGTATTTCTAGCAAACAAACTCAAGCATAAGAGAAAACACAAAGACAAACGAAAAATCAGATCTACAAATGTAGGGAAAATATAATCATCAGAGTGGTGGTTCATCACAGAATGTCAATAATTAGGTTACAGGTATATCAACGTTGTGGAGACAGAGAAATCATATAGTTAGTATGCTAATGACTCCTTTTAAAAACATGTATAGCATGATGCCTGCTTAGATAATATATGTTGGCCAAGCCCATGATATGATACCCTTTATTTCTTGGTGAAGAGTTTTTCTTATTTTTCAAAATGCATTGCTGAAAGCAAGCTGTACCTATTAATTTAGCTTATCTAAACATTTATAAATTTCGAATAATTTAATATGTTGTATTGAAAGATCAATCACAAGTCAAGCACACAATTATATGAAAGAAGAGAAAAATAAATAGAATGGTATCTGGTTTATGATGAATTGCAAGCACATACATATAACACGAGGATGCTGGGGAAATCTTTTTGTGACTGAGGTACCCAAGGTTTATGTTCTTATTTTAAGTTGCTGCTGCTTATATCTTGGGAGAGTATTTGTAGCTATTTTAACTACCTTGTAATTGATTACTAATGACAAAAAATTGCAATGTCTTATCTGGACAACAGTACATAATGGTTTTGAAACATATACTTTTAGTTATTTGCTAATAGAATTTCCATCCCAAGTCTATGCAAAATGCTGGAAACAAACATCTTCAGTACTTGTTATTTGCCCTTGCAGTTAATGTTCAATAGCTACTAGCAAAATATAGTTTGTCAGATATTACTCATGAGGAAGGTAATCGAATAAACTGGTTTAAGTTTGTGAGTTTGTTTATAAGGATGTTTTCCTTATAAAATAAGTATATAACTACATCAATAAACTTTACAACACACCAGTCATTTCAATTTAGAGTGTTACTTTTTAAATTTTTATAACTTTGATTGTCATTCATGGATATTATCGATAACAAACCATCAAGCTTAGTTTATGTAACTAATGATGTAATTTATTATCTAGTATTTTCTTGGAAATTGATTCCTGTGGTTTGAGTTGCGTGTGCCACCCAATATATATGGCACTGTGATGCTATTTGTACTTCTTACTTGTTCATTCAACTTTTGTTTCTAGGTACAGTGAACATACACCCTAGCTTGTTGCCACAATATAGGGGAGCTGCTCCAGTACAAAGAGCATTGCAGGTTTAAATTAATTTCTATGTTGTAATACATGAAAAGTTACTTGCCTTCCAAATGTACTATATGCTTTCTATAGCTGATATTTAACATTTGTGCATATAGGATGGGGTACAAGTTACAGGGGTGTCAGTTGCATTTACAGTCCGTGCATTGGATGCAGGTCCTATCATTGCATCTGAAAGTCTGGAAATTGACAATTTTGTCAAAGTAAGCATTGTTTTCCCATTTAGGTTATGATGTAATAATCATTTTAGCTGATTTTTGGTATTTGACAAGGCTTACATTCAATTTTTTTATGCTTATGGTTTCAATAAAATTGTTTCCTTAGCGTACTCTTCATGGGTAGGTGACTTAAAAAACATAGTCGATTGAACTCAATCAACATGATAAGTCTGATTAACCATTAGTTATTCAGTAATATTTATTAGAATAATGTAGTTTCTTTAATGGTCATCTTAGTCTTAGTTTAGTTAGATAGTTTCTAACATCGCCTTTGTAATTCTATTTAAGGAGCCTTTGTCTCCTTTGTTTAATATAACATCGATTATTTGAACATGGTATCAGAGCTGGTCTAAGCTTGTCTTTCTCATGGGAGGGCTTAGGATTTTTGGAGGGCTTGCTGAAGTAGGGTTTCTGAAAATCGCGAGCTGGGTTCATGGTTCTGTTTTTCAGAAGTTTGTGTTCTTACTTCCAAAATTTTGTGGGCCTGTTATTTTGTAATTCGTGAGAATCTTTTCATGTGAGATTTTCTAGCTCTTAGTTATGGCAGATGCTTTTGTTATGGCCGTGGTGAGATTGCATGAGAGGATCTGTTTGTGGCGCATCAAGTAATCTATGTTTTTTTACGCGCGATTTAAATCAACACGTTTTCTTCCATCTTTGGCGCGCGGGTTCTGTGTTTTTGCATCGGCTCTCTGTTCGTGGACATTTTTTAGGAAGCCATGCGACTTCCTTCTCTGTCTGCATGCCTTCCTTGCTCAAACCCGCATCATTCTCTCTTGCATCCTCCATATTTTGCAATGACCCTAGGCTCTTGTTTTTGATGTGACAACCCTGTTTCGGCGTGCGACCGCTACATACTATGTGCGTTGTCTCTCAAGATTTGGAGGAAGATTGTCGTCTAGAGACAACATCGGTTTGTTGGGTTTTGTAAATCGATGTCCTAGGTTTTTAATAATTTTTTGTCTTTTAAAAAAAAATCTGTCTTGTGGGTTTTTAATAATTTTTTGTCCCTTAAAAAGAAAATTTGTCTTGTGGGTTTTCAATAATTTTTGCCCCAAAAAAAATTGTCTTGTGGGTTTTTAGTAATTTTTCTCCTTTAAATTTTTTGATGGGTTTTACAATTTTTGTCCCTATAAAAAATTATACTTGGGTTTTGGTTTTTGATTTTTTGCCTGAAAAAATCATGGGAGGGTTTATAATTTTTTTCCTCAAAAATTAAGGGTTTGCTCATGTATGCCCTAGTTAGGGTTTCCGCAATTTGGGAGGGCTCTTTGGTTTCTGGAAAGGTTTTACCTTTTTCCTTAAAAACGATGTTTTGTATGTTGATCTGTGTCTTGGATTTTGTGCCAGCTACTTGTTTGGTTTTTTTGATTTTATCCTCAAAAATCGTTATTGGGTTTTGTAATTCGCAAAGTTGCGTGAGATTTCTTTGTGGGTTTTTACCGTTTTTTTGAAAAAATAATGATTTGTAATCTTGGGTTTGGCGATTTTTTTCCTCAAAATTGTGCCTTTTTGCAATCTGTTCTGAGGCGTCGTGCTCATCTGCAAAAGTTTGGAGGGTTTGCCGATTTATCCTCAAAATCATGGCAGTTGTTCTTGATGTGTGTCTCTAGCTATAGGGAGGGATAGCTCTGTTATCCAACATCAGGTTGGACGTTTGTGATCATTTTTGGTCATTTCTAGAAGTTCTGCAGATTCTGGGAGGGTTAGTGGCAGACTCATCTCAAGTGGCAGAGTCAGTGGCAGGCTCTTGTCTCATATGGTAGAACGTTCTAAGAAGAAGGGGGCAGCTTTCTCTGTTTTTTTTTTTGGGTAGTTAGAACGATCACCATTAAGGGATGGTATTAGAATAATGTAGTTTCTTTAATGGTAATCTTAGTCTTAGTTAGTTTAGTTAGATAGTTTCTAACATCGTCTTTGTAATTCTATTTAAGGACCTTTGTCTCCTTTGTTTAATATAACATCGATTATTTGAACAATAGTTACATTTATCAATAACTTGTACAAATTATGGAATGATATTTAGCAATCAGAAAAGAAGAAACATAGATTCATCTAATTATCAACTCTTTAGTGAATAACCATAACCATGAGTTAGCTAAAAGTTCATTTCTTATAGGTGGTTGCTAATTTGGTGTTTTACAAGGTTTTGTGATGTACCTTGAAGCATATTCAGCTATTGAAGGCTATCTTCTCTCTCCTTGAAATTTATGATACTGTAACATAAGTCCTCTTAGAAGAGGCGTGGAATCTTCTAAATGAATATGAGAATGAATGGTTTAGGGAAATAAACTAAATGAAATACATTTGTTCTTATGATATGTTATAAGCCAAGAAATGGGTGCGGATAGGTAGTTGAAGTGGTTGAACTTCTATTTGTTACATGAATTGTAAATTTGTATTTATCATTGACATTGGCATCATAGAGGTGCTGATATATAGCACTAATTCAAGATGGGAATTGGAGAAGGTTGAATTTAAAATAGCATTTCTCTATAGTTCCAGGACAAAGGGACAGGTTTTTGGAGATGGCAAATTTTTACCAAAATTTTGGGACTACAGGGGAATGGCAAATTTTTACCAAAACTTTGAGACTGCAGGGGGATGGCTCTTTAAATAATTATATATAAAATTAAAATTTAATACATGTAAGTTAGCATGTAACAGAATGGCATTGCTGTAAATGCATATGACCTTGCTGTTTATGAGTTTATGACTGAAACAGAAATGACAAAATGTAAACAATGAAACAATAAATTGTAGTGGGCTGTAATAATCACCCTTAATTTTTTCTGAAAAAACTCGTTAGCTCAAAACAAAATGAAAATGCTATACAACTTTATTTTCCACTTTCTGGTCACCGAGTTCCTAGTGTGGGCGATGTGAGACCATACAGTGTATGGGATTACAATTATACTTGAAATGAGTAGCTGAAAGTGACATCCACTTATCCAGTGGGGTTAGCTAGGCACATCCACTTTGCAGTGGGAAAGCATATACAATAATGAAATGCAAAGTAAGCTTTTCCACTTTTTAGTGGTGAGTGAGTACAAGAAACTACTTATTCAATGTGGTGAGTAACAAGAGCCACTTATACGGTGGGGTAAGTAACAACAAGTAACAAGAGCAAGATCATTGGTGGTACTACCACCCAGTGTTACAAAGTTAGGTCTTACAATTCATATCAAAACCAAAAATACATAGCCACTTTTAGAAATATTAATGTAATTAAATCACTCCAAATGAACATCCAACTTAGGAAACTAACCACCCAACATTGTAACAACAAATATACCTTAGAATATGGCAAATGGAAGTCTGATATAAGTTTGAAACTTCGTTGCAGCAGTCTGGAAAACAAGATAGATGACTCAGGAATCTTCACCCAGCTACCTCCAACATGCCAAAAAGATCACCAACTACCTTAGCACCCAAACAGCAGTGCCAACTCACACCAAAACTCATGAAAAGAGTGTATCACTATTCTGGAAAGGTATATCAGACATCTGCAGGTCTGAAACTATAGTTGCAACAAGTAGCAACTATGGTATGACCCCCTAAAAGCACTCCAAACTCCACACTCAACACTCCCGCAATCTAAAATGGAATCACACCAAAATGTAATGCTAAAACATATGAAAATACTCCATATTGGAAAACCCAAATTGAAACTTCAAATCAACTCCAATGGCGATTCTTGGCTGGAATCACACCACAGTCTAGCTAGGGAATATCTTGCAATTCCAAAACTAGAAATCTACGAGGGATTTCGTTCTCAAAGATTGAAGAGAACCAAAGCCATTTCAACAACATAACATTATCATTTTCAACATATCCAAATGAGCCCCCAACACCTCCTTTTATAACTTTTTTCGTTGCTTTTTCTGAAAGAGTGCTTTTTGTTTTTTCGTTGTTTTTTTCAAAAAGAACTTTCTTGCTTTTTTTCCAAAAAAACCATTTTTTGTTTTGTTTTTTCACTGTTTTCCTGGAAAAACACTTTTGCTTTAAACTAAATAATTCATCATGTGCAAACATTTAATCACCTTTTCCATCAGATTCCCTTTTAAAATAAAATGAAACCTTTTTCTTGTGCAAGACCCCCTTATTTCTCCGAGGTGTCCAAAAGGGGAACTAAAATACCTTTTCAAAAAGATATTACACTTAATTTATCAAAAGTAATGATAAAACTTTATAGCTTAAGTGAATAATTTAATTATTTCACCCTAGGTTGTGGAAAATCACGAAACACATCGGAATCCAAATTTGACCATGCCAATATGATACTGAGGCAATAGGTGAGTAATAGAAGCCAATTTGGTGACTTACTATAAATAGATGTGCTCTCCAAGAAGTTTGGAGGACACTCAAAAAGTCAGAAAACACTTAAGAGAGTGTCATTCGGATCAATATTGCCCACAGAGCTCACTGCCTATAATAGAAACCTTGTAACTCTGAAACTATGTCCTCCAAGAACTTTAAAGTTCTCCCAACTCGCCTGGATCTTACAAAAAACTTAGAAACTAGCCAACACTCATGGAACAACATGGCATAAAGTTGGGGACATTACATGGGCTAGGGAAAATAACATCAAGATGCACTTGAGATGGATTGTTGTCCCCTTGGCATTCCCAAATGTGGAGGGCATTCCCCTGGTACAGACTCAAAAAGTTAGGGATTGCAAGGTGGTGGTTGCGAGAGGGGGTGTTATGCCTATCCTTGGGGCATTTCCTTTTGAAGAAATGACAAAAAAATGGAGGGGGGTTTGGGGGGGGGGCGTAGGTGTCCCTAGAGAAGAATGCTCTAAAAATATTGGGCAATGATAATGTAGGGTGTTTATTTGTATCATTCTACAAAGTATCAAGGGGTCTAGTGCCATTAGTGGTGGTACAAAAAATACTTTTGACAATCTCATTATTTGCATAGGTTATGTACTAATGTTGAGGTTGGTACTTTAGTGTGGAAGTTGAGCATGGTTCAAAAGACTGGTGAGAGAGTTAGTGTTGATAATGAATTTGGTGCCAGTTGGGACATTGAGCTCTAATCACTAGAACATTCATCCATGTGGATGATCACTCCCAACATGTGACTGCATAGTACAATGTACTTCCTCTAAAAAGTTCAAAAGCATTACATCAAATGTTTTGTGTTGTGAACCACATCACTTGTTCTTGTTCACCTCAAGATACAACTATAGTGCCTATTTATTTTGGATTATAGCCCTTGTTTTGTCGAAAATTCCGTTGAGATATTTTCTAATGAATTCTGACTGCCTGTTGTGTATTGGTTCTATGATACTTTTGATGTTTTGGGGTTTTATTGAGAATATTGCCAGGAAATGTAGTATAAAATATAGACAATGCAAACAAGATAAATACTGAAGCAAATGCAAATAATTTTCAATTCAGATTTTATTATTACTTCAGAAATTACAATTTCAGTCATACTCGTGAACTAAAGCCATTATTTGCTGGTCTGAAATTGTATATCAACAAACTGAAGCATTATGTACTTGAACGCCTAGCTCCAATAATTGTTTTCTCCACCTTAAAATAGATGCCAAATGTGAGCATTGATCCAGCTGTCCCCAATGGTGTTGATTGCCCTTCAATACCTTAGGCGATTTAGCCTTAGAATTCCCACACCTAGTTGAGGGTTGTATGGCCAGCATATGGTACGGCCTGCAAGTATTAAATCTCCCACGTGCCAAGAATGGAGTGCTTAAACAGCAATGAAGGTGATCAACAATGTTTGTCTTCAATAACTTCTGATCTGCTATCAAACCCTTGTGTCTTCTGATGATAATCTCTTCTATTATGCACAATGTGACTTTTGAATCAAAGCCACCCGAAACAATAACTCTTGGATGGTATCTCACATCTGTAGGTTGCTCAAATTAGAGTGAATGGACGTTCTCCATGATGAAATTGAAGAAGAAACCCCTGTTTTCTCCTCACAGCCAAAGTGCTCACAAATTTCATGAGTGTTAATGAACAATGAATGAATGAATGCTTTTTACAAATATCTTTTTATATCTCCTCAAAGTGGCACAATTTGCCATGAGCTTTTTAATCATTAAATATATTAAACTCACTTGCTTTTGTTGCTTTATTAAATATTTCTCAAGTGGGCGCCCAAACTCCATAATTTAACATTTTGACTTTATATTATAAAATTAACCTTTATTACAAAGTCAAATGTAGTCATTAAATGACATTTACTATTAATTAATTATTATTAAAGTATCACTTAAATAATAATTATAATATCACAACTCCATTAGTAATCAACATTTAATGATTTTAACTTCACCACAGCCAAGCCCACCACTCACTCTACCCAACCGGATGTCTTACTATAAATAGTAAGGTTGGCCCCCAACATCCCACTGACTTACTATAAATAGTAAGTATGCATAAATGAAACTAGAAACCCATGTAGAAGATCACCCCTGAAAAAGCCAACAAACTAGAGGAGAAAACACCAACAACTGCCATTTGGAGAACTCATTAACACCCACATAAGGCCCTCTAATCACCATTATTAGCCTACAAGGACGTGATGATAGGCTAATCCATCAAACTTTGACGCTCGCTAAAAAGGGGACATTACAGTTTGCCCCCCCCCCCCGAAATTGCTTGTCCGCAAGCAATCTCAACTACAAAGAAAACACCACTCCACCTGGGTCCCAAGGGAAGAATTGTGGAATGTCCCTCACGTCTCCAACTAACTCCTGCAGCACCAGCATAAGCACAATTGACAAAACACAATAACGAAGGTTAACCCCTGTATCATGTGTTTTAGAAGTATGAACATCATGAGGAAGCAACTCTGGAAACTGGCATAGTTTGCTTCCCTCATCTACGCAAGGAAATGCATCATACCAACTGTCCAACTCGTGCGCACAAGATTTGTGCATCAGAATCAAATCATGTACAAATGGTTGAAGGTAAAACTATAAGCACTTCACACAATGTACACATTGTGAAACTCTTCTGTGAGCCTTGTTTGAAATCCTGATGCACAAGAAGGATCCCAAACTCTGCGTTCATCGCACAACTCCATGTGTAGGTCAAGAGGGATATCGTCAACCAACTCAAAGAGTGGGTTGTCATAAACCAAACCAGTATCAGTCTCAAATAAGGGATTGCTAACAAACTGTACACTGTCCATGTGCTGATCTACACTACTCTCATTTGGACCTATGGGTCTATGAATAGAGTCATACTCCTAGTACCGCTCAAGCTCCTCTACCACCTGTTCAAACTTCTCCTTTAGACTTTTGCCGTTCTCCCTATTGATGGAGATGGCATGTAAACTACCATTTGCAATTCCCCTCAACACATATTTTCTACCATTCATCTCAAACTTCATTTCCATTGTCTGCGAATTGAGGGAAAATTCTCCAATGGCTTGGAGCCACTTCACATCCAAAACAATGTCCATCTCACCCAAGCTGACAACATAGAAATCAACCTGGAACTCGCAAGCATTCAACAATAGGGTGAGATTAAGAATCCTTCTAGTACAAGTAAGAGTAAAACCATCTGCTACTCTTACCCTGAAGAGTAAAACCATCTGCTACTCTTACCTTGAACCCTTCAAAGTCCTTTGCTTGTAGTCCTCGTCTGGCCATCAATCCCTCGTCAATGAAATTATGCGTGGCACTAGTGTCAATCAGCTTGATACAACGTTGCCCATTCAGGACTCCTCTAACTCTGAAAGATCCTTGGCTCTAGATGCGAGTGTCTAATGCCAAAGTAGACAACTTAGCATCTCTTCTTGACTCCGTAGATGCTCCTCCCATCTTATTATCATCCATATCAGCACACTGATCTGAAATTTCAGAATCTGATTGATCATCATAGAACCACTCCATATAGTTTGCTTTACCCTTGGGCCTCAATGGACAATCATGGTCTCTAGTGTAGGGTCCTTTACACCAGTAGCGCAACTTCTTTTTCCTTAGATCATCACACAACTCTTCATCAACCTTAGTTGCTGATTTCTTTTTTTGATTAGCAGCTTGATGAGGGCTCTCATCCATAGGAGTGATGGATTTAGGCAGAAATTGCTTTTTGGGGCAGCCAATTCCATGCTACGAGCCTTTTTCATTGCTTCCTGTAGAGTGGGAGGGTCAAATGATTTGATCCAACCTCTCAATGGCTCAAGCAATCCCTCACTAAACAAAATTACCAATCTCCTCTCTGAAATGCTCGACACCATCACCGACAATCTCTGAAACTCACTAATGTATGACTCCAAACTACCCACCTGTTTGAGCTGAGCTAGCTCTCTAAAGTATAAATCCGGGTTTTTTTGATCGAAGTGCTCAATGAGTCTATTTGTGAACTCATGGTAGGTAGTGATGAGATGGTGTTATAAAGTAATCATGCTATGATACCACCACTCGTGCGCAAGTCCATCCAAGTGCAATGTAGCGAACTTAATTGCTTCATCCTCCGGCATTGGTCTCAGAGACAAGTAGTTGTCCAATTTTTGGACTCAAGATCTAGCAGTGCAATTATCACTGCCATCAAAGTGTGGCAAGGTGACCTTGCTCATAGCCTGCTGAAAGTCACATGTAGCTTATGGTGTCTGTTGTGCCTTGGGCTCTATCGTGATTGCTCCACCACCTCTAGGTCTCTTCTGATCCAAGAACTGATTTAGGGTCAACAACTCCCTAATCTCGACAGGTAATGTCATGTACTCCACATAGTGGCAAGTAATGTTTGCAGTTGTGAGTCCTTGTGGTTCAGGTGCTTGAACTTGCGAAGTCTGAGGCACCTCCCTCGGAGTTAAGGTAGGCTGGTTGGGTCTAAGGACTGACCCAACAGATGATGTAGTTTGTTGACCTGCCACATTAGGCTGACCAAATCCTTGCGTACCACTAGTCTGTCTTGTATAATTTGTATGTTGTGGTGGAATAAATTGCATTATCGTGCCCATCAGCTGAGACATCATGTCCATCATATTATTGAACTGCCTTCTGGCTTTGGAGTCAGGACTGATTCACTCTGCATGACCCTTATCCCTCTCATCCATGGTGCCTGTCACACTATCACTGTCACTAGAATTGGTTTTTTGTATACCCAATATTCCCTAAACTGTCTCACCTTCAGGTACCGGAGGTGGTTCCCACTGTTCTACACCTCTGGTATACTATATGAACTCTTTGCTCATGAAACTACTGAATCATAGGATGGCAGGAAACCGCTCTGATACCACTGAAGTGTCCCACCCTGGTCTGAGATATTTGCTAATGAATTCTGACTGCCTATTGTGTATTGGTTCTATGATAGTTTTGATGTTTTATTGAGAATATTATCTTGGAAATGCAGTATAAAATATAGACAATGCAAACAAGATAAATACTGAAGCAAATGCAAATAGCTTTTAATTCAGATTTTATTATTACTTTAGAAATTACAATTTCACTCATACCTGTGAACTAAAGCTATTATTTTCTGATCTGAAATTGTATATCAACAAACTGAAGCACTATGTACTTGAATGCCTAGCTCCAATAATTGTTTTCTCCACCTTAAAATAGACACCAAATGTGAGCATTGATCTAGCCGTCCCCAATGGTGTTGATTGCCCTTCAATACCTTAGGCGATTTAGCCTTAGAATTCCCACGCCTAGCTGAGGGTTGTATGGCCAGCATATGGTATGGCCTGCAAGTATTAAATCTCCCACGTGCCAAGAATGGAGTGCTTAAACAACAATGAAGGTGATCAACAATGTTTGTCTTCAATAACTTCTGATCTGCTATCAAACCCTTGTGTCTTCTAATGATTATTTCTTCTATTATGCATAATGTGACTTCTGAATCAAAGCCACGTGAAACAACAACCCTTGGATGGTATCTCACATCTGTAGGTTGCTCAAATTAGAGAGAATGGATATTCTCCATGATCAAATTGATGAAGAAATCCCTGTTTTCTCCTCACAGCCAAAGTGCTCACAAATTTCATAAGTGTTGATGAACAATGAATGAATGAATGCTTTTTACAAAAATCTTTTTATATCTCCTCAAAGTGGCATGATTTCCCATGAGCTTTTTAATCATTAAATATATTAAATTCACTTGCTTTTGTTGCTTTATAAAATATTTCTCAAGTGGGCGCCCAAATTCCATTACTTAACATTTTGACTGTATATTATAAAAATAACCTTTATTACAAAGTCAAATGTAGTCATTAAATGACATTTACTTTTAATTAATACATTTAATGATTCTAACTTCACCACAACCAAGCCCACCGCTCACTCTACCCAACTAGATGCCTTACTATAAATAGTAAGGTTGGCCCCCAACATCCCATTGACTTACTATAAATAGTAAGTATGCATAAACGGAGCCAAAAACCCATGTGGAAGATCACCCCTGAAAAAGCCAATGAACTAGAGGAGAAAACACCAACAACTGCCATCTGGAGAATTCATTAACACCCACATAAGGCCCTCTAATCACCATTATTAGCTTACGAGGACTTGATGATAGGCTGATCCATCGAACTCTGACGCTTGCTAAAAAGGGGACATTACACGTTGCCACCTAAAAAGAAGCATTTGTGCTGTTGATGGAGCCCAAGATGTAATGATCTTAAAGCATTTTTGGACATAGAATGAATCCCAATACTACCTCTTCTTTTTAAAGTGAAAACCTTTTTCCGTTAGTCAAATGTTGATGACTGGTTTTATGCTCTTTTTGAAAGCACATTCCCAAAGCTTTCTTATGAATCTATGAAATATTACTTGGCCTTCAATAAAAGCATTGAATTAATGGTACGAAAGATTTTGCACCATTACCATTTGGTCAAGCCATAATCTTATCAAGAAGCTCACAAAAGATCCTAAAAATTGCTGATCAAAGATAACATCTAATGGTTGAAATGCTTTTGCACTTCTGCTCACATCTTTATATGAAATATTTTCTTTTTTGTCCTTGAAATATTTTCACATTGTCAACCTGCCTTTTTAATCTAATTGTTGAAGACTATCTCACTGCTATAAATCCGCAAAGCTTATTCTTTATTGCATGCAAAGCTTTTAACTCAGTCATATTCAAATCGTGTGGCCCAAAAGTTATTTTTTAGATTCATGAAGTCCTAAAGCTAAACCTTATTTAAAAAGCTCCCAAAATGCTTTAATGGTCATTGATGTGGCTACCAATTTGATGGCTTATTGGTTCTCTTGCTTCAATTTAAAAATATAAACCTCCTTGACTGTTTTTATTTGTCTGAAAAGTGTCCTCATACATCACCACCTTTTGTTCACAATTGCTACCTCAAAAGCTTTCAAAATCAAAGGCTTTTCAAACTGAAAGATTAAATGCCATTGCATAACCCTTTTGCAGAATTTGTTGGTTTTTTACTTGTGCAAGACCATAGTTTGCAGACTCAGAGCACTTGACAAGTTGAAAATCTCCAATTTGGAAAAAAAAAAACTTAAAAATTACTTTATTTTTTTAAAAACACATTTTCTTCTTGTTGCAAAATTCAATTACAAAATGTTTTCGATTAGATTTGATTCTTAAATACAAATGAATTACAAAATCACATCATCATGTGAAGTCAGATATAATAGCTAATTGATAGCTATATTGAATTTATGATGATTGTCTTTGAAAATTATCATTGTGAATTGCATATCTAGGCAAGTAAAGAATTACAAGTTTTTACAATTTCCTCTTCCTTGTTCTAATGAAAAATCAGGTGGTAGAGGGTCTAGTGCTCACACTCAATTGTGGCTTCCTGCTTGGCCTAGAAGATTGTAATGTTCCCTTCTCAAGCTTAATCAGTTCAATGACCATTAGCCTATTTTCTGAGTTCCCATAGGCTAAGCGGTAAGGCAAGGGGACTCCAAAGTTCTTGGAGGACATAGTTGTGGTGGTACAAGGTTTCTATTGGTGGTAGTGAGCTTAGTGGGTAATGCTGGTTTGAATGACACTCTCCGTGCTGTTTTCAGACTTTTGGGGTGTTCTCCAAACTTCTTGGAGAGCACATTTATTTTTAGTAAGTCACTAAAATGGCTTCAATCATTCATCCAGTGCCTCAGTATCATATTGGTGAAGTTAAAATTGGATTATGAGGTGTTTCGGGATTTTCCGTAACTTGGAGTAAATTATTTTAATATTTCACTTATGTTTATAATATTTGATTATTATTTTCATGACTTAAGTATAATGACTTTTCAAAAACCCAAAATTGTCTTCAAGTTGGATGCCTGGGTGAGATAAGGGGACTTTGCACATGAAAAGTGATTATTATTATTATTTTAAAAAAGCATTTGATGGAAAAGGCGAAATATTTTATTATTTCAAAATTGAGAATTTTCCCTCCAGAAGTGATGCAAGAGGACTCACTATGCTTTGATACAACTGATGCAAGAGCTCACAAACCCCATTCACAAACCCAACAACATAAAATGCAACTCTGAATTTGTTTGAAACAACATAAAAATCAACAAGGAGTGTTTTCAATTTTTCATTAAAAAGCTCCTATAATTACATGGAAACAGAGCATATCTGAAAATTAAATTGATTTGTAGCCATATGGGCTGATGTAAACCATTAAAACTATTATAAATCTGATATATAACAGCAAGATCAAATACATAAATGATCTCCTTCAATCTCTCTTCTTTTGAAGCTCTTTAGCTCCCTTCAACCCAATTGCAAAACACTGCTGCAATAAACTATGGACTAATCAATCTTCTTGCTGCTGTACATACACCTTGAAATCTGCAACAAAATGTCTTATCTCTTCTTTCCAAGAAAATCCACGCCTATATCCTCCACTCTCAAATTCTGGAAAAGAATGATTACAAATGTGGAGCTCACTAGCTCCCTAAAACATGGGCTTCTCTACTGCATAAATCTGCAACAATGGAGTTATTGTAATGTTCCTTACCTGATCCTGTCTTGGTCTGGCTTGGGTAAAGGTTGGAATGCGGTCAAATGGCTCTTCTAAGATAGGGAATGTGGATCTGATTTCCTGCAACCACAAAACGAGCCATATTCCACAAAAGGCACAAGTCCATTAGCATTAACAATTAAGCAATCATTCACATAATTAAAACATGAAACATAGGAAAACATATGAAGGGTGGCAAAGGTGGATCCGCTCGTAGCCATGGCTCCTAGTACAGATGTTGTAATCTACAAACCTCCTTACTTGGCGACTTGTAACTGCATACTCTACCCCTAGGGTAGATCCGCTCGAAGCCCTTGGCCAAGCTTGAGGGGTTGTAACCCACAACCTCCCACTCTGGGTGACTAGTAACTGCATACTCCACCTATGACACTTCTTCGGAAAACACATGACTCATTTGGGGGAAGCCAGTGGAGCTTAATGTGCAACCTAGGTCTATTACCCATCCATAGCCCAACCCTCATCCTAGGGTCCTAGGGGCTAACCTTAGGAGGGTCTTAAGACACCACACTTCTCAGGCCCTTCCTCCTGAATGAGTTTACAGGCACTTAGCAGACAAATCAGAATTAAAGCAAATAGAAATGCATGAGTAATGTAAACAACAATAGTGATCTAGCCATATTTGAAAAATGTATATGTAATTAATCATATCAATTGTTTAACCTGTTGGTCAATTAATCATTTCATTATTTTGTAAGTGTATTTGTCCTTAAAGATCGTAACCATAATTGTAAGTAGATTCGTGGTTAATCTAATTAACTAAGTGAGCTTGATTTGTGAATGAATCTATAGTAAATTAAATTAGTTATCTGTAAGTATCTTTGGATTAATTATATTAATTATCTTTACCAACTTTGTATGTGACTTTGTAGTGAGTTCATTTCATTGCCTTAATCAGATAAATGAGTGCATTATTAATTAGCCATTTAAATACCTTAACCATAATTTGTATATACCATGTAATTACTAGTACCTTAAATGGTTAAGTAAATTATTACTGAATTAATAGTGGTTGTCAACTAACTAGTTCTACTTAGGTATTCAATTGTATTTGTTCTTATTTCAATTAACTGGTTACTTATTCATTTACAAGCATTTTGGAATTGAGCTGTATTGCCACGTTTATCCTCATAATTAATAGGCCCTTAGAATCCTATAACCCTTCTTCCTAAGGGATCGGGTATTCTTTGCCTTTCATGATTTGGCTTGTTTTTGTGCATACTTAACAGTATACCAGATATTTTAGATATTCAGAAAAATGGTAATCTGAGAGGGAGGTTGACTTGGGAGAAACCCAATTCGCCCCCATATTGAATCAATATCCTCTATATGCATTTACTATTATGTTGAATTACTTATGGAAATGAAAACTCAATTCGTCATGCTAAGTAACATGGTTACCTGGAGGCGGGGCCAAATTCCTTCTGCTGCGTCCTCTTTCTTACGCGTTCCTTCTCCTCTCCCTCAATTGCTTTAGTTTCCTCCTTATACATGACTGGAGTGTCGCCTCCTAGAGACATGTCTTTTGTGTCTAGGAGTGGCTATTGTGAAGTGTTTTAAAGAGACATGTCCCTTGTGCTTAAACCAATCGGCTATCTTCTTGATTAATTGATTGTAGCTATTTAGCATCAGTTAGATTAACTCACTAGTTTATTATGCATTTCCCTTGAATAATGATAATATGCATCGATCCTTATAAGATATATAAAATGCTATAAAAAAATGGGCCACAATCTTGGCTAAGTATTATTCAGTTTGTAAAAAAAATCTTTAATTATATAGGGGACGTGACAGTTATCATATCTCTTCTCAATCTTGCAGCATCTCCCCATCTCAACCTGCAAAACTCCAAAAGCCACCTTCCCATATGACAAGACATGAATAAATAGAGATTAATGAATGAGGAAACCATTGTGGTTTCCAAAACCACAAGCCAAATCCACTTGGGAAAATCCCACACCCACCTTGAGGAAATATGTTTGACATGAATTAAAAATAAATATTAAATGGTCAAAAAGCATCTTCAAATCCACTTCCAAGAATTTGCTAAGAATAGGTGACAACTTGGATTCCCACTCGTTATGAATAGGGACCTTGGAGTAGAAAAAGCTGAACCACGTGCTCTTGGGCACCCAAATTCTTCATGCAACAATTGAGGAACATTAAATGAGTTGTCATAACTTGTAACTCCCTAATTCCCATGCCCAAGAAGGCATATTTGAAGATTTTTTCTTGTAAATGCCACAAAATGCTTCCAAATTACAATAAGGCTGCGACATAAAATATGAACAGATATTTAATAAAATATTTGGCCATTTATTACAAAATTATTCACCTAGGACATTAAAATCTAAAATATTGCAAAAATTAAATAAATCATTTCTGGGTGATACAAGATTGCTCTCACAACCCAAGATGCTCTTGCATCAGAAAGCTATGTAAGGAGGTGTTGGGGAGCTCATTTGGCATGTTGAAGAATTGATAACGAAGTGTTGCTGGTGTGGCACTAGATTCTCCAAGTCTTTGAGGACGGTAACCCTCAAGGATTGTTCTAGTTTTGAAATTCAAATACATTCCCTAGCTGGACTGGTGTGGTTCCATTTAGGAATCACCATTAGAGCTAATTGTGAAGTTTCATTTCATGGATTTCCAATATGAGGTTTTTTGAAGTGATATGTTTGCTAGTGATTGATATGCTATTTCATTTGAGTTGCAGAGTGTTTTGAGTTGATTTTTCCTCGGAGCTTTGTTGTCGACTGTACTTGTGCAAGGACAAGCTGTACCATCTAATATTGTTGTACAGATTGAAGTGTTCGAAATCTGCTTCTGGGTATTTGACCATTGATTTCTCCATGCTAGGCGACTAGGAAGGAGTTGAGAGCAGGTTGCAAGTTGAAGTTAATTATTTTTAAAAGCCAAATCGCCCCTTCTACTGGCCGTACCATCCCTAGGAGTGGCATGCGGTTTATATAGGGGAACTGTTAGTGTTTCTTAGATCAGATTAGATAATAGATTGTTCAAAAGAAATGCAACACATAAGACAATGAACACAACAAGATACCCTGGGAAAACCCTCCTCGTGAGGGAGAAAAACCCAGCAAATGATTCTCTTATATATAAGATAACATAGAGACAAAATTCTGCTTACAACACAGCCCAACAGTGGCTAACAATGATTTTGCACTAAGTACAAATGAATCTGTTCTTCCTTGAAATCAGTCTGCTGCTACAGAATTGATGATCTGCTGCTCAAGTATGAACTTCTTCTAGGAATGCGAATTTGATCTGCTGCTCAAGTATGAACCTCTTCTAGGAATGCGAATTTCTGCTCTTGGTGATAATAGCGAACTTCTGCTTCTTGAAGGATAAAGTGCGAACTTCTTTCTTTTTCAGATTGCCCTTTACAATGAAAATGACCTTTCATTTATACATCATAGGCGCCTCTTCATTTAAGGTCGGCCTTTCATAATAATTAATAATAAACAATTAACATAGCTTGAAAAGTCGGCTCAAGTTGAGACAAGGATAGGCGCACTATGAGGGTCGGCTCTTTATATTTAATTTGACTTTCTTGGGAAGTGCAGACCGAAGCTGCAAATAACATCAACACTCCCTCTTAGCTAGGGATGAACTTCCATCTGCACAAGACACATCAAATTAGAATGAAAAACAAGATAGAATATCACCTCAACGTGATATTAACCATTATGGCTACTCCCATAGATTGTATAAACTCATCACGGATTCCCTCACGTGATGTTGTCATGGAGTCACACACATGACATCCACCATAGCTTCTCCCAGAGGGTGGAAACAAGGGCTTTCACCTTAAATCTCTCTCAATAGAGATTTGCAATAACAAGGGCTTTCACCTCAACTCTCTCTCATCAGAGAATTGCATTATCAAGGGCTTACACCTCAACTCTCTCTCATCAGAGAATTGCATTATCAAGGGCTTACACCTCAACTCTCTCTCAACAAAGAATTGCATTAACAAGGGCTTGCACCTCAACTCTCTCTCAACAGAGAGTTGCATTCTCAATCAAGGATCACTGATTACTGAGACTCTTTCTCAGTCAAGGCTGCATTCTCCACCATACCAAGTTTCTCTCGGAAGTATACAAACTTAATCCTGGCGAGAGGCTTGGTGAGAATGTCTGCCGTTTGCTCTTCAGTGCTGATATACCTCAACTGTATAGCTTTCCTTTGCACCATATCTCTAATATAGTGGTACTTGATCTCAACATGTTCTGTCATGAAACACAGGATTGACAGAAGGCTTCACACAACTTTGATTATCTCAGTGAATGATAGTATGCTCCATTGATTGTCCAAACAATCTTACGAAGCCACATTGCCTCACGAGCTCCCACACAAGCTGCAATATACTCTGCTTCAGTTGTACTCAAGGCCATTGAAGACTGTTTCCTGCTACCAAACTAACATACTATGTACCAGGAGATTATAGCAGTCCCCAAACTGAAGCAACAACTAGAAGCACTCTTCCGATCTGAGACACATCCTGCCCACTCAGAATCAGTAAAACCATGCAGCTCCAAATCCACATTTGAAGAATATCTCAACCCATATCCAATTGTGCCACATAAGTATCTCAGGATATGTTTAGCTGCTACAAGATGTATTTGCTTTGGTTCACACATAAACTGGCTAAGTGCACTTACTGCATAGCAGATATCAGGTCTAGTGTTAACTAGATACATCAATGAACCAATCAACTGTCTATACATTGTAGAATCCATTGGTTCTGAACTAGTTGCAGCAATAGCAATGATGGTTCTAACAGACGTATAACGAGCCACAGGAGCAAAAGTTTCTTCATAGTCAACTCCCTCCTTTTGTGAGAATCCTCTAGCCACAAATCTAGCCTTGTGTTTCTCAATGCTCCCATCAGCTGCATGCTTGATCTTGAAGAGCCATTTAGAAGACACCACAAATTTGTCTTTGGGTCTAGGAACTATATCCCAAACATCGTTCTTGAGTATGGACTGATACTGAGACTCCCTCTCGATCCTAGCTTCAGAGATTGCGAAGGAGACTTATGGAGATGCACTCCCTCTAGCCATCAACTCAGTCCCTCTAGTGTTTACACCCTCTTGATCATTTCTTTGGTTGACATGACTTCTTCACAAGATGCCTCAAGCTTTTCATCACTTAAGTAATTCTCTTATCATCTTCTTCCCCCTAAACCTGTCCAGGAAGCAATTTTAGATAGAGATTACTAACAGTCCATAATTATCCAAAGAAATATCGAGATTAGAATCATACAAGTTATATCATGAGAGACAATAAGATCTTATGCTAGTGAACACAACACAATTCAAGAGAGTCTACTATCTCTCTTAATTACAAGATCCAATAAATAAATGATATGACTAAGAAACCAAGGAATACTTATCTTTTTAACTATTTTGATAGGTCCAAAAGCTGGACATAGTGTGATACGTTGTACTTCAGATCAATCCGTACCCTTCACAGTTTAAACACAATGACGACCTGAAAGGTACTTAGTCTTCGAGAGATATCTTCAGTCATCAATGTAGCCCAATGATTGCAAGCTATGACTCCAAGCTTGATCATTTCTCCATTCAGTATGACTTCGATATCCAATCTTTCCAGATGCAGATTGCTTGATGCTCAAGTTGTCTCAATGTTAGAGCATGAATTAATAACTACAAAACAATTTATGAACATTATTCAACCATGTAATACTTATCTCATGGATTTCAAAATCTCTTGAGTAATAGATAATTGATTCATCAATCATGACATGTCTTTCTTTCAATTTCTCAGAAGAGCTAATCTCAGCAAAGCCAAAAGACAATTAACATGATCCTACTTACAGTGATCACTATTTACTGGTCACACATAATCCTAAGTAAATAATATCAGAAATGCATAACTCAACAAATTTGAATTTTAGCCTAGAATACAATAAAAAAACAAGGAGTACTTATCTCTTAAGTAATCTGAAGGGTGGACACCATATGATATGTTGCTCTTGCGCTTAGTACACAACCTTCACAGCTTGAACATAGGCCCATGACTAGAGTAGAAATTCACTAGAATCATTTTGGGGAGAGATCTCAATCATATCCGCAAATGAAGCATGCTGATTAGGCTTGGTAGGACAATCCCTCGCATAGTGACCAAATTTTTCACATGTAAAGCATTGAACACGAGAGAGGTCCCACTTCTTCTTGAATGCAGGAGCACCATCTGACCCATTATCTTGATTCCTTTTAAATAATCCTTTCTTCCAAACTTTTCCTTTCTTAGATGAATGAGAGGCGAGAACATGTAGATCTTCATTCTTAGAACTTTGACCAATCCCCCTTGCTGTTAGTCTTGACTCCTCTTGAATGCAGTCAATCCTCAATCGATCAAACTTGGGAAGTTCAGATCTTGCACTGATTCCTTGAATGAACGCTTCCCATGAAAGCAGAAGACCATTGAGAGCAATCATGGTCAAATCCTTGTCATCAACAACATGACCAATGGTAGAGAGTTGATCTCTCAGTTCGGAAATCTTCATGAAGTAGGTGATGACAAACTCTTCTTCCGCCATCTTAATGTGAAGTAGCTGTTGCTTCAAGGTTAGGACATGACTGGTGTTGTTGATTTCGTACATCTCTTCCAATGTTTTGAACATCTCTCTTGCTGTATCTAACTTGAAGATAATTGGTACAATATGATCCTTGACGGAATCAACCAATGCTTTCTTTGCCCTAGTGTCTTTCTTCCTCCATTGCAGCTTCTCTTCTTCCCCTTCAGGTTCGGGAACTTTTGTTTTCACAAACTCAGCCAAATCATTTTCTTCCAAGGTCAACATGAACCTGAACCTCCATGATGTGTAGTTCGAGATCCCTTCGAGTCTATCCTCGATTTTCAGACTGTTAACCATCTTGAGAAATTTAGAATATAGACTGAAAAGAAGAGATAATGAAGATTGCAAACAACAGATCTGAATCTGATCACGATCTTTTCACACCCGCTCTGATACCATGTTAGTGTTTCTTAGATCAGATTAGATAATAGATTGTTCAAAAGAAATGCAACACATAAGACAATGAACACAACAAGATACCCTGGGAAAACCCTCCTCGTGAGGGAGAAAAACCCAGCAAATGATTCTCTTATATATAAGATAACATAGAGACAAAATTCTGCTTACAACACAGCCCAACAGTGGCTAACAATGATTTTGCACTAAGTACAAATGAATCTGTTCTTCCTTGAAATCAGTCTGCTGCTACAGAATTGATGATCTGCTGCTCAAGTATGAACTTCTTCTAGGAATGCGAATTTCTGCTCTTGGTGATAATAGCGAACTTCTGCTTCTTGAAGGATAAAGTGCGAACTTCTTTCTTTTTCAGATTGCCTTTACAATGAAAATGACCTTTCATTTATACATCATAGGCGCCTCTTCATTTAAGGTCGGCCTTTCATAATAATTAATAATAAACAATTAACATAGCTTGAAAAGTCGGCTCAAGTTGAGACAAGGATAGGTGCACTATGAGGGTCAGCTCTTTATATTTAATTTGACTTTCTTGGGAAGTGCAGACCGAAGCTGCAAATAACATCAACAGGAACCAGCCCTTCCTTTCAGTTTTTTTCTGCTCCTTTGGGAGTGCCTAGGCCTTGTGGAATCATTGCATTTAATTTGGGGGTGAACTCTTGTGGTAAGGGAGTATTTCAGAGTGTTCATTATGGCTGCCTATACTTGTTAATGGTGATTTCTGAGTAGACCTGCTGCAACTTGTTTCAAACTTGTTGCAATTCATTTTCAGAGTGTAATATGCTCCTTGATTGAGGTATAATTGTGATGTTTTACTTGGGTGTTGGTTTCTAGACTTGGGGTTCATTTGAGGGCTTATCTCATCTTCATTTCACCTTAATTTTGTAAGCAATAGTTATTTATTGTTTTTGAACTGAGTTGTAATGAACTAATAATGTAACACTGTGTGATAGTACCACGGTACCACCAGTGAATTGCTTTTGGTGATTTGATACTACTTACCCCAATGCATAAATGGTTTCATTGCTTACCCCAGTGCATAAGTGGTTGTTGTACTCACCCCACTAAACAAGTGGATTTTGGCACTCACTCACCACTCAAAAGTGGAAGAGCTTGTTTACGTTTAATTTTCTATATTAGTTTTCCCACTGCAAAGTGAATGTGCTTAGTTTACCTCACTGAACAAGTGGTTATCATTTTCAGTAGCTGGTTTCTAATGTATTCCTTACCACCTTATGTTCTCACCTCACCTACACTGGGAACTTGGTGATAAAAAAGTGGAAGAAAGTTGTTTAACTTTACTTTATGTTTTGGAGCTAACGAGATTAGATTTCAAAAAAAAATTGAGGGCGCTTAATACATAACTACATAGCATTGATGAGTAACATCATTAGTTATCCAACTTCCAAGAAGCAATGGATCAATAGTTGATATTCTAAACTAGCCTTAGCAAAAGGGAAGTTTGAAGCATGCAGAGACAAACTTAGATTGGTGCAAAATTCCTTCCTCACTAAGAGCGAGTGTTGATTTTTTAGCTTAGTTCGGAACTTCTACACAGGTTCAGTGTGAATTTAGACGATGTTCGAGTTATTTCTATTTTCTAATTTACTTAAGTGATAAAGTGAAAATATTTTATTTAGTTAATTAGTCTAATAACGTGTGGATAAGCACTAATGATTTTGACTTATCTTCCAAGTCAGCTTTTGCGTGAGATAAGAATGCTATTCTTGGAAAATTAGATTTTGTAGTTGAATAGTATAAATATAGATGCAAGATAGAAGTTTAATAACTCAATATAGTGTAATAATTCCATGCAACTATTAGTTCTACAGTCGAGATTTCTTTTTAAGCTTTCAAAGGAATGCAAAGCATATTTCTAGGTGTAAGTTGTTTTGTGTACTTGTGTTTGTTTCTGCAGTTTGAATTTTAATGTTTTGTGTGATTAGTCCAATGTTTTCAAAGCATTAGGTAATTAGTCATCATGAAACTAGTAGGAGGTTGTGTTTGTTTGTGCTTAGGCTGTTAGTCCTCCATAAATCTGAAAATATCACTATAGTTTTGACTATTGACAGTTTGGTGCTGCATCCAGGGCAAAAACATAGTCAAAGTAGATATTAACATTTAGTGCAAACCTCAAAGGGCAATTTGTATGGTATGTATACATGTAAATTTTGTTATTTTTAGGTTTAGTTGGGTCTCAAGGAGCTTCCCCTCATAATTTGAACGACGGTTTTCTTTTACACACTATTCCTTTGCATTGTCACAAAGTGACAAATTAAAACACTAACAATTTTCATTGGCTTTATTCATCACCTTACTTCTTATTTGTACTTTACATATTAATTTTCATTTCATTTTTTCTTGTTGAGGCTAGAAGAGATACTAGGTTAGTTTCAGTACTTGACATGGTAAGATTGGGGAAAATTTGACTGAAACTCAGATGAAAGAACATTTATAAAGAAATTAAATTAAGCTAACACGAAAAATTATTATATGTGCATCATTTAATGATGGCATGTATTTCATATAATACATCGGTTACTTTCAAGACAGGCATTTAACAAAAGGATATGGCCCTAGGCTTTTTATGATGGTCCACACTTTTAGTTTGAATGCTGTTTGTTATCGATTGTGATATTCAATTGTCTTCCACTTCAAAGTAATCCTTCATGTTTTGATCACTTTGAACATTAGATATAAATGCTAGTTTAAAACATTTGTAAGGAAATTTTTTATAGTTGAATGTTAGATAGATATGCTATTTTAAATCTGCATCATCATTTGCACTTCTGGCATTACATATGATCTAATTGGTTGAGTTTCTTGAAAGCTGGTTTGTAGGCACCTGAGTTACTTGCTGTGCTTTTTGATCGAGGTATGTTGTCCTACTTTGTTATTTTCTGTTGTTGTTGAGATATTTCCTTGAATAAAGTATCAACTCCCATCAGTTTATTTTATGATTACTAGCCTTTAATAATTAGAGGAATAGCTTGTAATATAACAACATAAAAGTACTCGATCAGCCATGTTTGGGTGTGATGCTGGTCATGCAACTGGTTGGTCATATCAACATATTAACTTATTGGTCATGACTAGGATTGCCAAGTAGTTGTCATTTGATACAATATAAGACTCTGCTATCTTCCTCAGCATAACATTCTGACAGTGCAAAGCATCACATATGTATTGAGGTGACAAAAGGAAGCTGTAAAAATAGAGAAATATGGTAGGAACAACTAAAAAAGTATGCTTCTTTTATCTCCTCAAATGTGTTTTTTTGCATCAGCATTCCAATTCAAAGCGGTCTTGCTTTTCATCATGTAGGCAATGTGCCTTGTCAGCCACATGAAGTCACAGGTAAGAATCTTTTGAGAAAATTTAGAAGAACATACTTTTGGAAAGAAGAAATCCTAAACCTAATCAACAAGCGAATCTTAGGACAGGACAGGGAAGGAACATTACAAAATTTATCTTGCCAAAGAAAGAGTGAACTCCAAGTTTGTTTGTGAACAATAACAGTTCTTGAGGGGACAAAAGGAAGCTATAAAAATAGAGAAATATGGTAGGAACAACTTAAAAGTATGCGTCTTTTATCTCCTCAAATGTGTAGGAACAAGTTGCCAAGTTGCCAAAGTATCACATATGTATTGAGGTGACAAAAGGAAGCTATAAAAATAGAGAAATATGGTAGGAACAACTTAAAAAGTATGCTTCTTTTATCTCCTCAAATGTGTTGTTTTGCATCAGCATTCCAATTCAAAGCGGTCTTGCTTTTCATCATGTAGGCAATGTGCCTTGTCAGCCACATGAAGTCATAGGTAAGAATCTTTTGAGAAAATTTATCTTGCCAAAGAAAGAGTGAACTCCAAGTTTGTTTGTGGACAATTACAGTTCTTGTTATAATTTCCAATAGGACCTTGTAACAATTTAAATTACTTGTTAATACTATATCATTCTCAATCCCACTCCCTCCATGTCACTTCCCTTGATCACCTCCATTCTACTGCCTCATTTAACACCCTCTCCCACTTTTTAAAATCTTTACTTATCTTTTTTATTTTTGCACCTGTCACTTTAGTTTCTCCTAGCACCAACACCGGCCTTCATTCCCCCTCTCTCTATCCCACCACCCTTCTCACTGTCCTCAGTTTACCCTGATATGTTTTAGATTTGTTGCCATTTTTTCTTGTGTAAAATGAAAACATCCTCCAGACACTCCTTTCAACAGCTATCGTCTTCCTAGCCGAATCTACGTCTGACTGACAAAACATTTGTGGTCCTATTACATTCTCTCTTCCTACTCTTTAGGTCAGCATAAACCTGGTTTTCATTGCGACTTTCCTTTTACAAACAGTCACAAAGAATGCCCTAAAAATATAAGTAATATTGACAACAGAGATTGGCTGCTAAATGCAGAATACTGCAAGTTTTCAATGGCTTCATCAATAAGGAGATGCTCCAAGTCAGACATAAACTCGCCATTTATAAGGGCAGAGAATGGAGAGGTAAGATAAATCTCTCAATGAATTTAACAAATCTTTGGTTAGACAATAAAAAACAGAGGTAATTGTGCCCATTACCATTAAGCTTGCTAATTTTGAAACCCTAACTGTAATATATGATGGGCATTTGTTTTAACTATAGGTCCTTCATTCTGAACTGTTAATCACTATTCCACATTAAGCGTCCAACAACAACTTGGAAGATTGAAATATCCATACTAATTCTTGCTAAAAACTATCTTTGAATGGCTGTCCAACACCTTAGCTGCATTGGTAGATGCTTACTGCATCTCTGCTTATTGTGTTAACTCTCACGGCACCTCTCTGCTAAGCCTCAATACCCCTAAACTTATGAGATGTAAAATGGAACTTAGAGAAATTTTTAACTACTTATTGACGAGAAAGAATGGATTTCTTCTTACAAAAACTGATGCTATGAGTATTTGTATTTCCACCCTTTTCTAATTCTCATGTTAGGCTCCTCACCAACCCATCTTGTAATATCCCACAACCATATATAGCGAATCTCTTGCAAATATCATCAATATTTATTCAACTGTAATGTGCTTATTAAAATATTTAATCAAATTAGCAAATTTTCACCATGAAAGTTCATGGATATTTCGTTAAACATTTGACAGGAAGTTGGACTATGTGAGTATTTCAACAAATATATTCACAGCCCACAGAGAATGACTTTTGCAAGTAGTATAAATGCAACAGTATTATCAAAGTATGAAATCTGCTGATCAAACTTCAAATGTTGTCTCAGAGATGTTTTTCATTCACTTTAAATATATCACATTCAGAATTAACAAACAATATCATTGAATGAAGGTAAATAACAACAAATCTGACCTTAATTATGAGTGAATGTATATTTTAATTTTATGTTGCAGAATTTCTGATAATGGAAGTAAGCTAATGCCATTCCTTCATTGACAAGACTTAACCCAGTATGCTATTGTCAAAAAATTTCCCAACCACTGGACTGAAAATACAATTTGATTACAACCCAGTTTGTTATTCACAATTGTTGCTGACCTATATGAAATATCTGTGAATATTCTTATATGCTGGAAATGCATAAATTCTGCTCCTGAAAGTGCTGCACAGATAGTATGGTCTGAAACCTTCAAGAAAGGGCAGTGCCTTATCACCAAACTGCCAGTAACCTTCCAGAATAGTTGTGCAGCTCTTCCAAACAACAAATGAGTCCCAAAAGGTGAGTGACTGGTGTAAGAATCACAAAAAGACCCTTCCAAATTGTGTGTTTCTTCTTTCAGCACCCATACACTACTTCCCACTGCTGTACAGTGCCTCAAGGAGGGCAAACAAACATGACTGGTGTAATACTCAAAAAAAGACCCTTCCAAATGGTGTGATAATGTGATTCTTCTTTCAGCACCCACACACTACTTCCCACTGCTGTATGATACCTCAAGGATGTAATATCCCCGTTTTCAATCATGTCAGAGCTGATTGTAGCTATTGGTTTTCTCGGTGACAATCAATGTTGTTTGAGGGGTTATTTGATGTCCGAGGAGATCCTGAGTATTTTTGGCGCCTTCAGTTGTCATTTCCAGTTGGGTTTTCGTTTTGCCTGCAGTTTCAATTGTTAGTGCGAAAATATTTTAATAATTAAATTATTATTTTGTTAAAAGTGACTTTATCTAGAAAAGTTAAATATTTTAACAAAGTCACTTTTTGGGAGAAATAAAGAGTTAAAATTAAAAAGTAAATTTGGTTTTCAAGAAAATGTGGTGAGTTACAAGAAAAGATGAATAAAAGATTTTGGGAAGCTCATTTGCAGATTATGCTTGGGTTTTAATTTGGTTTTTTTGGAGAGCTTGGTTTTCAGGAGCTTGAGGACAAAAGCCCTCAGGTTCGGAGGTTTGGACGAAAATCCAAATCTCGTTTCAAGTGGAATCATCCAGGTTTCACAACTGTGCATATTGTTTTGCAAATTTCGAAATTTGCGAAGTCTCTTTTAGAGACAAATTTCAGAGGGGAAAGTTTCAGTTAAAAATGGAATTTAGGGAGATGGCAATGATATTTTCTAAAAGGCTCGATATCCCTGAATTTTTCCTATTGCAGCTTTCATTAATTAATCCGTACACTTTTCAAGGAGAAGTCGTGGTCTCATTGGTCAACTTAGCTTAATGATTAAGGGTATCGATTTCTTGTATGGTTCAGGAATGCAATTAACTTAATGCAGAACCATTCCATACTTGTGTGGTGGGCCATTTTTATTCAATATCTGTGAGTGGAAAAGGGAGGCATATGAATATTTTATCCAAATTTTTGAAAATTGAATTGCAGCTTGCAATAGTTTAGCTGCAGCTACTAAGGGAGCCATTTCTTTTTAAGATAGCTGCCACTCAATTAAAAGGAAGAAGCCGTACAAATTTCAAGGATTAAAGTGGCGACATCCTTAGTAAAGCTCATGCTTATCCAGCGGCAGCCATATTAAACTCTTGAGGTAGACACATGCAAAAGAACTTTGTGGGAAATTATCTTCATATGGAATTGAAGGAGAGATTGCGCTGCATGTAAAGTCTTTAACTGGCATCAATCAAACTATACAAGGAATGTCGAACTTCCTTTGGATGAAAACCCATGTTGGCACTGAAGTTAACAAAATTATTAATTCAAACAAACAACAAACATTTTGGTCAAAGCTTGTGGACGGAAGGATTTAGGAAGGAGCAATTAAGGAGAGGAGTCGGGTCCTGCTTGCTAGCTATTGTGCACCTCCACTGCTGCCGTATTACCCTTTTAAGGATCTGCTGTACAGCTATTGGAGTTTTTTGGCAATTGCAAAGCTTCTGTATGATTTTTAATGGGTGTGGGACTGAGTGAGCATTGACTAAGTTTTCAGGTCAGCTGAATGCTAATTTCTATTTGTGGGTAAATGTTATTAGTTAAATTTCTGAGTTGAATAATGAATTAGCTGAGAATATTTTGTGCAAGCAAATTAAAATGATGTGATGCTTGAAATATATTTGTTCCTATAATGGAAATTTATGAGAAATTCAAGAAATGTATAAATTGCAAACTGTATACCAAAATCATTATCAAGACAATGAAAACAATTTGAAAAAAGGTTCAAAACAGCAGGTTGGTAAACTGTTTGATGAAATGCCCAAACGCACATTTGGTCGGGAACAAAAAATTTTGCATAGTAATTTAATGTGGGATATTTCAAAGGAGGCCAAACAAACACTCTTAAGGGAGAGTCGATTTCATAAACAACAATATGGGACTGCAAAAACTGATATAAAACCCTAGCTTGATGCTCCTATCTAAACTCCAACAATATATTCAAATAATCTGAATAAACTTCACAATTTATTATTTGTAGACAAATCTCAATAAATTTTACCTTTAGGAACAAATACCCAATTGGAAAGATGATTACTTTGCTTAAACACAAACAAATATCAAAATTGTATTCTTTCAACACGAACTGTGACTTTGAATGAATCATGTTGTATTGGCTAGGGAAGATCTTTCACTGTCAAAGCCAATCTTCACCTTAGGACTTCCATTCTAGGGCTGTTGTTGAACAAACCTGCTCAACCTCCACAACTAGGGTTTCAATAAAATACATAGTTCCATGGAGTTTCTTGACGAGGAAGTGAAGGGACAAGTTTCGTGGACGGGGGGACCAAGGGCCCAAGTTTGGGGATGGTGGGGAGACAATGGTGAGGTGGCAGAGGGGGGAGGGGGAGGTGGCACAAATACATATAGTACTTGAAAAATTAGATATGAAAAGATGTGTAAAGAAAAAGTATAAGAATTCTAAATGAAACTTTGGCATACTAAGTAATGTTTAAACTAACAAACACTAAAAACATGGCAATGGTTGCATTGAACATTAACAATGGTGGGTAGAGGTTTGGAGGCAAATTAGAAATAAGTATAAGAATTGCAAATGAAACATTGGCATACTAAGTAAAGTTTAAACTAATAAACATGGCAATTATTGCATTGAACATTAACAATGGTGTGTGGAGGTTTGGGGTCAAGGGGCAGTACCCCTTGTGAGATTTAGGGGCAGAGCTCCCAATGGGGTCAAAGGGCAACACTCTCTTGTGGGGGATTTGGGGGCAAAGCCCCTAGTGGGGTTGAGGGGTAGCACAAATTAATGCTTTCAAAACCCCACAAATTTTCATGGTGAATGTTATTTTCACGATTTTATCACTAATTTTTGGAATGCCTAGAAGTTCTTGGAACAATTGGGAGACTCCTAAATGTCTTGGGGATGTCCTAGAGTCCCTAAACTGGGTGGCCTCTTGGAAACGTCCCCAAGACTTGGGATTGCGGGGGGACATTTCCCCCAAGTCCTCGTGTTTCAGAGACCTCCTTGTCTTGGAAACACAAGGTTTTTTGGGGAGGATACATCCTTGTGGAACACTAATAAAATATCAAATATCCATAATATCAAGAATGAGCTTTCTTTCCTCAAATCCCCTTTTATATACGCTTATTGGAATAATAAAATATTATTATTTATGCCCTCTTATTTTTCCCTCCAAAAAGTGACTTTAGACTCCTTTTAAATAATTAACATAAGTCGTCATTCATTTTTATTTTTTCAACAACTTAACATTTGACTATTTAATTATTTAATTATTTTGCACACATCCAACCAAAGTTAGGGAAAATATTAGAATGGACCAAATATGAATTCTGGCCATACCAAAATATTCTTAAGCTCTCAAGATATTGAACTTTATGAAAATGGGTGCTTTCCAAAAGTAGCAAACTTCTCCAAGAAGTGTGGAGATCTCCTAGAATGTTGAAACTACATCTGAAAGGTACTGTTGATCTCATCTTGAACTTCTGAACTCACTGTCACTCTCATGCTTCCTTTTTGATAAAGTTGCTGCTCTCCAAGATTCTTGGAACTTTTCAAGAATGTTGGAATGGATCGAAACAGGGACATTACATGCCTAATGCTATCTTCAAGTATGCTTCTACCAGTCCTCCTAAGGATCATAAATCTGTATATTTTCCCAAAGCTCAAGTCAAGTATGATGGTCTTGTCTTGAATTCTATGTAAGTTCCTCTATATATGATGGTTTCAACCCTTAGGGAGAGCTTTAGATTCTTGGCCAAGATCATAAAATCCAACCAACAAAGCAAACTGACCACTCCTCTTGATAAAAAAGGCCTCTCTCAAGGTTTTCAATAATAAACTCTTTACCATATGATGCTTTACAAACACCTATTAGGTGACTGGTACTGGTTCTCCCTTACATGGTCTTATCAAGATAAATTTTGAGCACTCTCCTGTTCTTCCATTTCTTCAACCCAAGGCTTCTTTGAACCATTCCACTATTGGCAGCTAGTTGCTCCATTCTAGCTCTCAACACCCACAATGATAAACCCATTTGCATCCTATGACCCCAAGATCCCATCCTATCAAAATTCATATTTCTGACCCCCTCTTGATGAACTGTGTGCTAGATCTTCTGATTTACTCTCACATGGCTTTAGGTGTGATATCCCTTTCCAGAATACTTGTAAAACCCTATAATTTTTGTATTTTCTGGTTTATGCAAACTGGAAAAACAACCTGCACTATAAATAGTTCTAGCTAAAAATAGCAAGTCCTAAAATATGCTCCTCTTTGAAAATGATGACATAAAAAAATAGTCTGAGTTATTTTTAGTGTGCGCTAAAAATAGATTTCTAGACAGGCAGCTTTGGATGATTTTGATTTGACGATGCTCTCCTTTATTTTGACAAAGTCTAGTAAAACCTTTTAACAAAGCTTTGAAATTCTTTGGGATGTCTGAAAATCTGATTATTTGATGAATCGTGGTGATGCACATTTGAAATCTTTGACAAAGCTTTGAAAATACTTGTTTGCTGAAAATAATTTTTTTTTTTAACTTGAACCTCTCCCACGAAGCTTCAAGCCTTCAACCGTTCCACTACTGACAGCTAGTTGCTCCATGCTAACTCTCAACACCCACAATGATAAACCCCTTTGCATCCTATGACCTCAAGATCCCAACTTGCCAAAGTTCATACTCTTGACCCTCTCTTGATGAATTGTGTGCTGGATCTTCTGAGTTATTCTCACATGGCCTTAGGTGTGATGTCCCTTTCCAGAATACTCGTAAAACCTTATAATTTTTGTATTTTCTGATTTGTGCAAATTGGAACAATTTTAGAATATAGAACAGTAGCCACTAAACTCTAATAGATACTGAACAGCAGTAGTTAATTCCAGAAATAAATATGAAAATCCTCTACACATCCAAGGTTCTTACATCTAAATTCCTATTTCCCAAACCTCTGCTGGAACAATCATTTCACCAAAGACACAAGACCACTTAGCTACCACAATATTGCTTTGAGTTCCAACAAAGTAGCCTGTAATGATTATCAATTTATCTTTGTTTGTTGTGTTGAGAATGCACACATAGGTGAGACTTCTGTAATGCAGAAAACCTGTCCATGAACAAGAGATTGATGACTTGTGGCATGTGAATCCAATTCTTCCTCTTGGCTGTAAGTGTTGTTTGGTCCATCATTTGCGAAGCTATTAAAGCTTGAAGCTTGTGTTGATTCAGACCTTGGGCAACCAACAGATTGAAGATAAATAGGCATTCCAAACTCATCATATCTAGTGTGAACGATAATTGTTGGATGCCCAAGAATATTTCCTGCTATCTGAAACATTGAGCACCATTTTCATAATTAAATTCACCACATTTGAGGTTATCAGATTGAACATGATATGCAGTTACACCAGTTGTAGGAGTGACGATCACATTTGCCCTTTTAAAATATCCATATGTATATACATTTGATGAGACTTAAGCCATTGTGCATTAAGGTACTCACAGCCAGTAAAGTTTTTATACACATGAAATGCAATTTCTGTATCACCATTTGATCTCACACCCAATTTCTCGAAATAAAGTCCAACTGAAGCATCACATTCGCAACCACTTGTTACATAATGGGCAAGGCACATTTCCTCCAACTCTGGCAAAGTAACCTCCAAAATTTGACATCTATAATAAGATTCAAGTATATCTAATGCTTGGTAACAAGTTCATTTCACGTATGCAAGGCTACAGTGAAATGAACTGATTAGTTGGAAGATGACTGGCAATTGCAGTATATGATGTAATGTCCCCGTTTTCCGGCCTGCCTAAGGAATAATAATAATTTTAATTATTTAATGTTACCAGGAAAAAAGTGCAAAGTTAAAAGGGTAATGTTAAATAATTATATTAAAGGGTTATAAAGTGACATACTTTAATGGTAAATTAATGAAGTCACTTTATTAATATTTTAAAAAAGTGACTTAAGTGAAAAATAAAATATTAGGTCACATCAAGGGGTCATATCAGGGAGTCACATCAAGGAATATTAAAATATTCTTCTAAAAGCTTGTTGAACACTCCTCTTGGGTCTTTCTAGAAGTTCAAGGAGTTCTTTAAAAAGGGAAAGGAGGAGCTCATTTCTCTCATGCTTGAAGTTATTTTGTCATTTCTTTTGGAGAGCTTTCTGAAGCTTCCTTGGTTTGTGGGTTTGAAGACCCTAGGGCACTAGTTTCGCTAGTGAAACTATCCACCCTAGCTGGAGATTGTTGAGGAATCTATTCAAGGTTTCGACAAGTACTTTATTGCAAATTTAATGGTTGCTTTCAATGACCAAATTTGAGGAGCTAATTAGACGCATGATTTTGAAGATTCAATGTGAAGGGTTTCCGTTTCACAATTGGTATTGAGTCTTTGTTGCATAATCAATCATTTGAGGGTTGATTAATCTCATTTTCAGTGACAAATTGGAAGTATAGCTTGTGGATCAGTGGTTGATTTCTACATTGCTGGTTTGAAGGGTTTGCTCTTAATAGTGGACGCCATACTCATTTTCTGAGTTTGTTATTCATTTATCTGCTGCTGCGACTGAGACAAGGAGGTGTCTTTGCATTGTCAAAGCCGTGCTGATCATTTTGAAGAAAGGCGTGCTTAAAGGTAGCGGTTTTGGGCATATTGTTGATCTCCACAAGTTCATATACACTCTAGGCGACTCCTATTCCAGGTCTGGGTTGTTTACAATTTCTGATTTATTGCTGTCATTCTGTTTATACCTGCAAATAAGGGTCTGTTAAAACATTTGCAAGGTTTGAGTCCATGGAAAGAGTCTTATAAGCTGTTACTCTGTCATGCTGGTGCATTGAATACATGTAATCTGCTTATTTAAATGCCTGAAGGTTTGCAACAGTTTGAAGGTTAATTTTGAGTCTGCTGCTCACATATCTCAGTCTTATTCAAACTCAGAAAATTGTATTTAAAGTACTGTCATAATTTTTCAGCGAGTCTAGGGGCAGGGGGCCTGGCTCGATTGGCTAAAGCATCCTGTTGCAAGCAAGAGGTCACAAGGTCTAGTCTCCCCCAAACCCGTGGTACCGGATGGCGTGTTGCGCCAATGCCACCGGTCATGTGAAATTTTTTAACCAAGCGCACTGCAGTTTTTAGGGGGATGGATACCCGACTGATTCCTACAGTCTAAAAAGAATAAAAAATGTTTCAGCGAGTTTATAGAGGTCTGCAATTAATTTATGAGTATATGTTAATGCAAATCAGTCATGTTGCAGAATAATTATTTTAATTATTTAAAGTTACCAGGCAAAAAGTGCAAAGTTAAAAGGGTAATATTAAATAATTATATTAAAGGGTTATAAAGTGACATACTTTAATGGTAAATTAATAAAGTCACTTTATTAATACTTTTTAGAAGTGACTTAAGTAAAAAATAAAATAGTAGAAGGTCACATCAAGGGGTCACATTAGGGAGTCACATCAAGGAATATTAAAATATTCTTCTAAAAGCTTGTTGAACACTCTTCTTGGGTCTTTCTAGAAGTTCAAGGAGTTCTTTAAAAGGGGAAAGAAGGAGCTCATTTCTCTCATGCTTGAAGTTATTTTCTCATTTTTTTTGGAGTTTTTTGAAGCTTCCTTGGTTTGTGGGTTTGAAGGCCCTAGGGCACTAGTTTTGGTAGTGAAACTATCTACCCTAGCTGAAGATTGTTGAGGAATCAATTCAAGGTTTCTACAGGTACTTCATTGCAAATTTAATGGTCACTTTTTGAGGATTCACATCGAAATCTGCTTGTCTGAGAAGTGAAGATTGTGAAGATTTTGCTGAGGGTTTCATAATAATTATATTTATGTCTGAGATTATTATTTCTGCTGAGTGGAGATACAAATTAGTGAAAGATTTTATATTCGGTTTGTGGTTTTTGGCAAGGGATTGTTTTGGAACGCCATATATCTTGCTTCAGTTGAGATAGATATTAACACTCAAGTTTTTCAAGGTTTGCACTTGAAATCTGGACACCATATTCTACTCTCTGAGTTATGCATTGAGTATCAAGTGATAGGCGAGTTTCTTCATTGTTGAGGTCTGAGATAACAGAGAAGGGCATGGGAGTTTAGTAGAGGTTGGATGCTATTCAAAAAGGACCTGAAGGTTGCTGCTGAAGCATTGACATTCATTCTCAGTGACTTGGATGCCAATCCCAGGTGCATTGGAGCGCCAATCTGCTTACACAGTGGTTCACAACATTTCTGAGTCTTCATTTCAATAATTCCAGTCCTACAGTTGACTGTGGAAGCGCTATTACCAGGTCTGGGTGCATTTGGCTCATAAAATCTGATTGTAACTTAGCATAAGACTATGTAATTGCTGGTAAATAGAGTTCATAAACTGCTGTAGCATTTCTGGGTTTGCTGCTCATTATTTCCAGTCTTATATGCTCAGAAAACTAGGGTGTTATCTGCTGTTATAAACACGTTAATATTGCTGTGTAATGAAGTGCAATACTATGAAGTGTATGGTTCGACTAGGGTCTAGTGGATGAAGTTACATATCCATTTCAGTCACTATATACTGTTTACCAATCCAGTTTTGCACTGCTGTTCATGAAAAGGAATAACCAGTGATATGTCCAGTATTGCATTAGAATTAATATGTATTGCTGCTGTTAGTTCTGTGTACTGTTCCAGTCAGTTTTTTAATAGTTCATTTGAGAAATCAGTCATACTCAGTCACTATTTGCTACTGGAGAAATCTGAATGTTAGTATCTGATTTGCATTGCCATGAAATGTCTGTAAGATCATTGGTATCAGTCTAGAATGAGGTTTCCTGAGTTGTCCAATTTCTGATCAGTATTATCTGGGTAGTATCCTTGCATAGCAGCCATCCATATTTCTCAGGAAAAGTCTGATAAATGAGTTTGAAACTGTATTTTCTGAGTATGCTCAGTATTTCCAGATTATATTGAATGTTGTGCTACAGATTTGCATCATATAATCGTTGCATTCATTGTTATTGAATTTAGTTCTATCATCTAAGCAATGTCATTTCCTAAGTTTGATAAAATATCACATCTATCAAACTGAGCAAATCGCAAAAATCTTACACCACCTGGAAAGGATCATTACATATGAAATGACTGCATCCTCCACTGATACAATTAGTACACCAGTCATTTGAACTGTCCAATTTAAAGGAGGCACTCCCAAATGGGGTATGCATCCATAAGTAGGCATAAAACCAACTACATCACATAGTGCTGCTGGCATTCGAACAGATTCACCTCCCAACATCAAACATTGTGCTATCTTGTAACTCACACCTTATGAGTTCTTTTAACTGTGACTACTTCCATCAGACCATATATTATTTGAATTATCATAATTTTTCCTACTTTCATAATTATTTGAGGAGTTATTTTAATATTCAGCTTTAAGGATTGTCCCTGACCTGTAAACATTGAACTGTCATTCACAACGTATACTTTATGTTCATTCATGGTTAAATTTTATTTTCTTCTTATCTAGGTGTATGGGATGATGAATCTGCCAGCAATAATGATTTTGAACTCATCATAAACTTTACCCTTCATGTGTCTCAAAATATCACCAAGATCCCATTCCATTATGCAAAACCAATTTTGATTTTGAGCAAAAGAAGCAACGTGCCCTTTGCTGCAAGCTGTATCTTTCACCCTTTCATCCTTCTTAAACTGCTTTTCATGATGACACAATTTTTGTAATGATATAGCATGGAGTATTGATAATCACATGAACAGTCAAAGTACTTACCTTCTTTTGCTGATTTAAAAGTTCTTGACAGGTTTGCATCAACACAAACATCCTTGTGACTTGAGATTTCAGAATTAAAATCAACAAAAACATTCTTTTGAATTGCATGCCCATCAACAAAGCTACTCTAAGAATCAATCACATATGACGATGACTAAATCTTCATAATACTTGGAAGATTGATTGGTAGTTCTTGGACTGGGAAATCTTTTGCAATCATGGAAACTTCAAATTCCATTGGTTATGCCTGTTTCTTATTGATTTTGTCTTATCAGAAATATATCTTTTCTCTGTTAAAGGGGCTTATCTTCAACTTGCATGGTAGATCTCTTATGTTCTTGTTCAATGGTTAGTTCCTTAACAATGTCTTTGTTGGCAACACAAGGGCAGACAATTGAAAGGAGGGGGGGTGAATCAATTGTCTCAAAATTTCAGACTTATTAAACTTATTAACCTTTATTCTCAGATCTGATTAATAATAGGGAAAGCATGAATCAACAACACATCAGAAACACACAGAACACCAAGATTTTTGCGTGGAAACCCTATTAGGGGAAAAACCACGGTGGAGGTTAATCCACAAGTTATACCCTGTTAAAATTATAAGAAGAATATATGAGGAATGCACATGCATTCAGGCACACTGCCTAGAGCTCACTACTCAAAGGAAGACTTATTGTCTTACATAAAATATTCAGATTAAATCCATCTGAATAATTTGAACTGAGAAAGTACCATCTGTTAATGCCTGAGTACAGTTTTGGTTAAACACATGAACACTTCTTCACTTTCTTTCACTCTTCTTCACAGTCTGCTCTGCCTTCAAATGATCTGAACCTTTTTCGCACATAGCACTCGCACACTTCGCATTTCACATACTTCAAATGAAGAAACAATCACTTATATATATCCGCAACAAGAAATTGCATTGCTTCATGTCAGCTCCAACAAAATAATAGAATGAATGCAAATTGTAGGCCCAAAATAATAAAAATTATCAATGCGCATCAACCAAGGTCAACCACAACATAGTAGAGACCCAAAACAATGTTCTTGAACTCAAAACACCTTCAAAGATTTTTTTTCGAAGATCCACAACACGTTTCAAACACCTCGTCGGCCATGAACATGAAAAACATGAACACGCAAGAGAAAATTCCGGATCACGAGCACAATGATCAATGCGGGTGTGCAACACTGATAGAATGTGATCTAGAAACGTCCATGAACACCACAATAACGTATGCAACAACTCTGATTACCAGATACACGTTATCTTCTTCCATGAACACCATTTGCAGTAACATAATAGTTGACAGAACATAGAACCTTATAACTTGCTCAAATCTTCATGCGCACCTCTGAAACTTTCGAAGTAGAAACTAGATAGGTTTGAAAACAAACCCTTTAATCCGCAACATCTCACTATCAACATACTGAACTTTCTACCATGCTGATCTTCACTGCTTCACACACAACCTATAACATATTTTATTACAATTTTCTCAATATCCTCGACATAGACAGTTTTAAAGACATTAATGCTAATAGTGTTGACATCAATGGCAACCACATATCAGCAACTTGGCCACAACATCCAACAATCTCCCCCTTTGGCATTGATGGCAACAGATGATGTGAAAAACACACCATCAACGCAACTAGCTCTTCTTCCAACAATCTCCCCTTTACACATTGCTCTTCAAGATTTTTTCACATTACTCTTCTCCCCCTTTGACATCAATGGCAAAGGTACACAAGCTTTGAACTACATATATGAATCATTTGACTACTCCCCCTGAGTAGCAGCCACTACAACATCAATCTAAATCAAGATATGACTGTGAATGCACAGATTGATGCAAATATTATGCATCTTAGTTCTGATTAGGAGGGGTAATCACCCCTAACTTCCCTCTGAGATACTCAAAAGTATCCTTGGGAAAAGGCTTAGTAAAGATGTCTGCAATCTGTTCTTTAGTAGGCACATACTCTAGTTTGACTTCCTTATCACTCACTTTATCTCTCAAAAAGTGGTACTTGATAGATATATGCTTGGTCTTTGAATGCATCACCGGATTCTTAGAAATGTTTATAGCACTTGAGTTATCACAGAATATGGCAATAGGTTCATCATATACAACTCTGATATCTTTCAACATCTGCTTCATCCACAATACTTGAGTACAATTGTTAGCAGCAACAATATATTCCGCCATGCAGTAGACAAAGAAACGACATTCTGCTTTTTGCTTAACCATGAAATCAGTTTCTTTCCCAAGAAAAATGCGCCACCACTAGTACTTTTCCTGTCATTCACATCTCCTGCCCAATCAACATTAGTAAATGCACTTAAAGTAAGATCATCATCTTTAGGATACCACGGGCCAAAATCAACTGTTCCCTTCAAGTATTTGAAAATTCTCTTCACAGCAGTCACACGAGATTCCTTAGGATCAACTTGAAACCTAGCAACAATGCATACAACATTTCATGATATCAGGTCTAGTTTGAGTCAAATAAAGCAATCCACCAATCATTGATTTGTATCTAGTCTGATTTGCCTTCAAAGAATCATCATCTTGTGTCAATTTACATCCAGTCACCATGGGTGTACCAACTGGTTTTGAATCTTCCATACCAAACTTCTTTAGCAGTTCTCTCACATACTTGGACTGAGATATAAAGATCCCTTTATCTACCTGAGTAATTTGCAATCCCAAAAAGAATTTCAACTCTCCAATCATTGACATCTCAAACTCATTCTGCATCTCATTAGCAAACTTCATGCACAAACCAGCATCTCCTCCAAAAATGATATTGTTGTACCCAAACCAAATTTTTGCTTCATTAAGGCATTTTCCTTAAAATGGTCTAAACCTTGTAAAAGTGGGGTCAAAACTCAGTTTTTGGGCAAATAAAGTATGGGCTTTTAGTCAGTGTGATGCCAGGAAGATACTGGCAAAATTTGAAAATTTTGAAAAGTAGGGTTTCAGAACTCTATTTTTAGCTCAAAACCCTAAAAAATAGGAACTTGTGACAATTGGCTGAAATTAATTTTGATTGGCTTATTTCACATTACGATCACAGTGGTGAAGTCGGTTTTAGTTAAAAGTCAGTTTAAGCCTGGTGGGTAGTTTTCACTTTTTTAGGAGAAAAGTTGGGACCTCCGAGGTCGTCAATGGTAGTTGGCCAGCACTAGGTATCAAAATCTAAGCCTGAAACTCAAAGCAAAACGTTCTACGATGAAAGATGTTGAAAAATATGCTTTTTGACGAAGGGGATTTTCAGATTGGCAAAAAGTGCTAAAATATTCTAAGTCTGGAAATTTTTCGCTATGTAACGTAGTAGACACTTGCGCAATCAACGTGCAAATCAATTTTACAGTGTCCGTACATGTGAAAATGATGAAGTATAGTCATACACACACCTCGACAGTCACAACACTTTGACGTGGTCAATCTCAATAGCGGATACAGTGTTTGTAAAGCATAAAATGGTGAAAATCAGTGAATTTAGAGCAAATCTGCGCCCCTGTGCCCTTCCATTTGAAGGTCAAGATTTGATTGCTTTGGATGGAGAGTCCATTCATTCTTTTATGTTTTTAGTTAGCTTTCCGACTAACTATGGAGCAAGGTCATTTGAGTTATAGAACTCCGGCAAACGAAGACGGAAGTAGAGACTACGAAGGATGTATCTCACATGGAGGCAGTCTAGAAATGCAAATCTGCGCCCCTGTAGCCCAGGGCCCCCCTTCTTTTTGAAGGCCCAAATCTGGATGCATGTGTTTGCTAATGGATTCAGTCTTTGCAGAATTGGTTTGGCTTTTCAATGAGCTGTCAAGCAGAGGCGTACCTAGTGCAGAGCTCCGGTTGTCAATGTCAGAAGTTGAAATTGCAGACAGGATACATGTGAGCAAAGATTGCCAATAGATGGGTTGAGCGCCCCTGTAGCCTAGGGGCGCCCTTGAATATGACTTGTCAGATGGATGAGTTTGCAAAGAGGGTCTTTCTAAGATCTTTTCCAGTTCAGTCCAGCTTCGTAATGCACCTGTTCACAAGACGATCCGACATTCTGAGAGACTGTGACAGAGGTTCTACCGAGCACATAAAACAAAGGATGGTGAAACGTAGCTACACAAAGTTGCACATCTGTAGGCTAGGGGCGCCCAGCCTTTAGGCCTGTCAGATGGGGTTATTTGCAATTGCAGTCTTCACAAGACTTGTGTGCAATTACTCCAGCTATCCAACGAGTCTAGCCGACAGCCTCCGGGATTTGGCGAGCGCTCGTACGTGCGAGGTCAAGGTGACAATGCTGTAAAGTGGAGGTGGTTGAAGACAGTTCAAAAAATGACTTTAAGTATAAACTAGAATTTTCCTTGAAAAATGCGATTCTCTTTTAGAGGCCCTTAGAAGCAATTTTTTTGGCTTCGTCGTCTCCAAGAACATCTCTTGCAAGTTGACCAAACTGTACAGAGAGACAGTCGGTGCGCAAATCGGAGCATTCCAGCTCCCGGTATCAAGGGTCAATGTATGGTGTTCGGATGAAAGTGACACTTTTGTCAAAATGGTGTTTGTGCTATCACAGAATAGGGCGCCCATCCTTTTGGGGTTCCTGATACAATTTGCAGATACCTCACATACAGTCATTGGATGCAAAATACTTCCAGTCACGCAATGAATCTACTATCCAGTTAGCAGGGTTCATCATTCACCGTCAATAGCAGTTTGAAGCATCAGAAGGCAATATGGAGAAATGGCTAAGTCTGGAATCAATGCATCAATTTAATCAAAGGCGCCTAATTTTCTAAGGTGTTAGATGATGATTTTAACAGTTGTTGCCCCCAGCAGACATTTCATCCTTGTCATGCAGGCTTCGCAGTGAATATCTCAGCATGGTTGCAAGGTCATTCAATCATCCGAAAAACAGAGTTGATCATGGTCAGATGTATTTTTCGTAGTCAGCTATGAAACAGGAGATTCTCAAAATTCTCATAACTCTTGCAGATGGATGCCTAAAAGATCAAAATTTGACTTTTTAGCATCAGTGAAGTGTGCTGAGCACAACAAGATGCTATTTTTAGCAAAATGATTAAAAAAATATTTTTGCATGCAGAGCATTAAAAACTGACGAATTTCTTCAAAGATAAATATTGGCGCCACTTTTAGTTCTTTGCATGTTTTGAAATTAAAATATTATTTTTAGTCTAAGACTCAGAGTCAGTGGCAGTTCAACTGGTGAGAGGCCAATCGAATTCCTTCTTCACAATTAGGGTTTCAGCATGCATGCATGATGGTACGAATTTATCTATTTAACCAAGCGTGGCGTCTTTTCTCATTCACATAGCTTTGAAAGTTTGAATTTCCTCAAGAGATTAGCAAATTTTCATCAGATAACCAAGCTTGAAGGCAATAGGTAAATTCTTTTGCAAGTTGAAGTCCAGATTCAAGATAGAGTGGCGATTTTGAAAGAAGAAGGCATAAAAACAATTAAAATAATAAAAAACATCTTTTTTCTTCTATATTTCTTCAATCTTCTCGTCTTAAATTCTCTCGCATATTCGAAGTGTTGGAAAATTTTGGCGAAACAAAGTATCTGGGTTGATTCAGAAGAGCTTTCTCAGCAAAACCCATGTGCCAGAATTTTTTCAGGAAAATTTGTTCCAGAACACCTATTCTTGAAGCTTTAATTTCTCAACCGAAATTCTTTTGCATGGCTGAGTAAAGGTCAAATTTTTACATTTTTGACGTTTTGGGTTGTCTTAGAATCACTTTTTGGACAAAACCCATATCTCAGATTTTTTCGTAAAAATTCTCATCCGACAAGCTATTTTTAGCCTCAACAGGGTATTTTTGGCTTTCTAGAAAAGTTGTCAGAATATAGCCGTGTTCACAGTCAACAGGCGAGTTTTTCAGAATTCAGTTCACTCAGTTCGAATTCAGGACCAAGTCGGTCTTAGCTCATAACTTCATCGGGACAGTTGATACAAATCTACATAAGGTATTGCCGAAAGTAGTTTTGGATCCACTTAAGATCAGGGATTCGGTTATCAAGAACATTCAGCAATCCGGTTTACTTGAGGCTGCTTCCATACCTATTTCAGTGCATTGCGTGGAGTTTGTAGTATCTTGCATCAAGCATTACAATTCCGCTACTCAAGAGATACGGTCAATAGATGGGCATGTCAAATGCAGTCTCAAATCCCTTGATATCGAGCGAAGTTTGGATATTCCTCAACATCCAGATGGGTTGGTTATTTCCATGAGTTAGAGCGAGCAGGCATTCAATGCTGAATTGGATAAGTGTCAGAAGAAGATGACGGAGAGGTGGCTAAAACAAAAGAAGAACAAGTTGCCAAACAACTTGGGTTGTGGCGAGTGCAAGGATGAATATGGTATTCTGATTACATTGCTTAATCGTGTCTCAGGTCATGCAGATGCAAACAAGTTTCACCCGTAGATGTATTATATCATTGGTAGAATCATATCTGGGCAAGAGCATTATGACTGGGCATCCTTCATCAGCGATGCTATTCATGAGCAAATCACCAGTTTCCTAGCTGCGCATCAATTTCATATGTGTTCTTACCTTGTGTACTTGATCACTTATCAAAATCAATTTAACGGGTTGAACACGATGGGCATACTCAGTGTATAGAAAGTCTATCGTTATTATGACCAACTTGAGTTCACCAAAGCTAAAACTCATTTTAAACATGTGCAGGAGGCTTTCTTGACATATACAGTGAGAAACTCGGATCGGGAGTTGCACATTCGCATCTCAACAGTTGCCAAGGCAGCAATGAAGAATTGGGCAGACTGGTACATTCAGTTTCCTACATACACCTATATCCGTGTCTATGGATACATAGGAAAATCAGCCATGTTACCACGTTATCCTTCGGATAAAACTATATTCATGGAGTTTCTGAGGCAACTGTATGAAGTTCACAAACATTTGCGCAACAAGCGTAAACTAGCTGCTGAGTTTCCTTTGCAGTTCGGGATGTATTGGTGTAAGACGACAGTTGATGCTAAGGTTGTAGGTCAAGAGTTAGAAAATCACAAACTCAAGTACCTGGTTGATACACGCACATATGATCCTTGGGGTCATTACGCAGCTCGCCTTGGTAATCTCTCTTATCACAAACCTACGATGGAAGATTACTGGGTGAATTGCGAGAATGATTTCGAGGTTCACAGATGTAGCTATAGCAGGTTCTCTCTTTTGCAGATTTCTGTCTTCTTGGCAGAAGATGTGGAAGGATTGTCAGAGGATGAGGGAGATACACTTCCTCAGTTTTCCAGAGAGCAGGTTGATGGACAACCACTGCCGTTAGCGAACTGGTATGCCAAGGAGTTCACATCAGTAAAGGAGAGATCGAGTAGGGTCATCCAGAATAGTATGCTTTATTTAGAAAGCAGAAGGTTGAGAAAGGTATCCTTGCCTTGAGCAGAGCCTCCACCAGAAGGAGATATACTACCCTCCTCATCAAAGCCGAAGCAAAAGAAGAGGAGTAACCTTCCTAGGAAGAATCCAACACCTAGTAACTCAAAGGGAAAAACATCTGTTGCGATTCCACATATAGAGCCTGTTGTAGAAGTTGTGCAGAGTTCACCATAGCCTGAGGTTCAACCGCATTTATCGTCACCAACACTAGAGCAGCCTCCAGTTCCAATTCACATTGATTTGGACATGGATTCACCTCCTCGCAACGACCCTTCTACACATTCACTTTCATCAGATCCTCCTATGACCAGTATAGATCATTCCAGTGGGATTAGTCAAGATTCGTCTTGGCTTGAGAGTCAACTGGGAAAAAAAAGGAGACAACCATCTTATGTACTTGATCATTTAGATTTCAATCATGACCATCAAGATGCACCTGAAAAGAGGATCAAGAAACAAATCCATATTGGGAGGAGTGCAGATAAGGAAATCATTGTTGAGACAGCTACACCCCCAGAAGATAAGAGTCTAGACGAGATGGAAGCTCAAGACTTCGAAGTTATCACAGTACACTTCGGTAAAAGTACTCGTCAGACGGACATTGACCTCCTACAGGTTGCTACAGATAGTGCAAAGGATAGAATGGTGAAAGATGGAGAAGATAAATCAGCTCTCAAGGTTGAAATACAGCAGCTTCGCCAGTATATTTCTAGCCTGGCACATAGGATAGGGGATGTTGTTACCGTGCTTCCACATATGTTAGAACCACCAACAGAGCAGGGTTAGATTGATCACTTGGTTGCATATGGCAAGCGGTTGGATGAGTGGGAGGAGAAGTTTGTTGCTAGAGGCCGCTTTGTACTTTCAGAGCTATTCCAGTTGCGGTATAATGCACGTGAGCTTCGTCTACGACTTCAAGATGAGGAGCGTGATTTGGCCATTAGTAGACCCAGGGATGAGATTCTGATTGCTAACCTGGGAATGTCATTTGACTCAGTCACAGATGTAGAAGATAAAGAAGATGTCTACATTTGGAGAACACAGTTGATCTTCAAGGCGGAGATAGAAGAAAAGATAGCATCTGAGTTGGCTGAGGGCAGAGAGCATGTTACCAGTGCACTCCGCTATGTAAGAAACTTTGTCTCAATTACCATGCATATATCAGCGTGTGGGTGGTGACTATGTTGAGCTTGCTGATATTCAATTAGAGCTCCAAGCACTTATTCACAATATTTTCAGTGGTGAGACCATTGGCTGTAAGATGAATCAGCTTACAGTCATGTCAACATTGTTTGATGAGGTGACTAGGAGTAAGGATGAGTTCCGGTGTCAGATAACTAGTGGAGAAGACATGCTGCATAGACATGGGATTCTACGCCAAAGCTTCAGTTCCCCAGAGGGTGATGCAGTCGACAACTTCGTGGATGGGTTAATTGCCCGAGATCAGGGCTAGTGAACTTCAATTCAAGGCATCCCACCTTTTCCAAGATAGACATTAGACACAGGAGTTAAACTCGAGGCTTCTTTCTGAGTTAACTGGTTGTTACACATTGCATGCCATGTCTTTCTTGGAAACATCTACAAAAACTTGGAGCTTAGATTAGATCTTTCAGTTGACTGATGATAGCATTCCAGCTAACTTGCTTTCAATAAGGACGTGCATGCTTGCACATTGTCCATTTAGATTAGATGTTTCAGTTAACTGATGTAGTTTCCTAGTTAACTGTATAGTTTCATTCAATTAGGGTTTAAGAATAAGATCTTGCATGTCTTGCAGGACTGTAGTTGACTCAAGGTGATTTTAGGGTTGCCTACACCTTGAAGTCTATAAATAAGAGCATTTAGCTCATTTGTAATTTAATTTTTGCTTGATAGCATACATGTTGCGCCTACCTTGCTTGTAGTATTGCTATTATTGTATCTGTTCAAGAGTGATTACTGTTATAATAAATAGTTGTGCCTACCTTGCCTTCATGTTATCATCATGGTGTTTATTCAATCTTAGTTAAATGGGGTTGCTGGTTTTATTGTTATTGCATGCGTGTTTCGTCTATACAATATACTGTCCCAGTTGCTTACCTTGTGTTTTGTTCATCATAAGCCTATTCAGAAGAGCAAATAGTTGTGCCCACCTTGCCTTCACGTTGTGAACCTGTACTTAAAGCTTATCGTTTGATGTGTGTGATAGTAAACTCATTCAGCCAAGCAGATAGTTGCGCCTACCTTGCCTTCATGTTGTGAAGTTGTACTTGGTTTACCATATATTCGTTTGTTTTAATAAGCTTCTTCCCGGATAAGCAAATAGTTGCGCCTACCTTGCCTTCATGTTGTGAGCCCGCACCTGAGGTTTATCGTGTAATACATTCCCGCTCCATTTCCTCATGCTCTGTTTTCTTGAGGAAACTGGATAGATTTAAAGAAGTTAGCTTAGTTGTAGTTAGATGATCTGCGAAACTAGAGAATACTTAGCTGCAACGTTCTAGGTTTTCTTAACCTTGTGCCTCTACCAACTGAGAACAAAAAGACAGGATTTAGTTTACTTTTCTATTCCATGCATTCCAACACAACGAGGGAGCTTCCCCTCCTAGTTTGAAGAGCACTCATTACGTAGTGTGCATAGTTGTCCGTACAAACTTACACTCCAAAGTTGTTAGTTCTTGCGCCAACAGATATCATCAACAAAGACTTCCACAAACAAATCTTTATCATCATCAATCTTGAAATATAGATTACTATCAGCAGTACCTTTGTTAAATCCAAGCTTCAACAAGTACTTATCCAATTTGGCATACCAAGCTCTAGGGGCTTGCTTGAGTCCATATAATGCTTTTTTCAGCCGACAAACCATATCTCCCTGATCAGTCAATTAAAATCCATCAGTTTGCTCAATATACACCTCTTCCTCTAATTCACCATTTAGAAATGCCGACTTGGCATCCATCTGATAAACTTTGTAGTTTTTGTAAGCATCATAAGCAAGAAACAGTCTCATAGCTTCAATTCTAGCAACAGGAGCAAAAGTTTCTTCAAAGTCAATTCCTTCCATCTGAGAGTATCCTTTGCATACTAGTCTTGCTTTGTTTTTGATAACTTCACCTTGTTCATTCAGTTTGTTTCTAAAGACCCACTTAGTTCCAATTACATTTTTGTCTTTAGGTCTAGGAACAAGAATCCATGTATTATTGTTCTCAATTTGTTGTAGTTCTTCTTTCATTGCTTCAATCCAATGTTCATCTTTGCATGCTTCATTGACATTACTTGGCTTAACCTTTGAAATTAAATAGTATTCTTTTGCAATTCTTCTCCTAGTCTGGACACCTTTGTTATGATCTCCTATAATCTGATTTTTTGAATGATTTAATCTCACATACCTTGGAGTCTTAGAATGTTCTTGAATTGCAAGCTCTTGTGGTCTCTCTTCTGTACTTTCACTAGTCTCTCCTTCTTGATCTTCTTGATTCACCAGAACGATTTGAACTTGATTTGAAGTTTGACTCTTGTTTGTATTGTCATTCTGATCATCAAAATCATATTCATAGGTTCTGGAGGGTCTAGCAATGTCTTCATCAACCTTAACGTTTACACTTTCCACCATTTTCTTCAATCTCTTGTTGTAGCACCGGTATGTCTTACTCTTAGTAGAATAACCAAAAAAGATTCCTTCATCACTTCTAGCATCAAACTTTCCTATATCTTCAACTCTCTTGATATAGCATTTACTCCCAAAGATTTTGAAATATCTAACATTAGGCTTATGACCAAACCATAGTTCAATAGGAGTCTTACCAATATTACCTTTGATTTGTGCTCGGTTAAGGATATAAACAGCAGTACTTACAACTTCTCTCCAATGGATATGAGGGACATTTCCTTCTAACATCATGGCTTTAGCAGCATCTTGAACTGTCCTATTTTTCCTTTCCACAACTCCATTCTATTGAGGGGTCTGCAGTGCAGATAATTGTCTCTTTTAGTTCACCACCTCTATCTGATCTCAGACACTTAATCTTCAGACTTGTCTCTGTCTCAACCATAGCCTTAAAGATCTTGAATTTTTTTAGAGCTTCAAATTTCTCCCTTAAGAAAGTAACCCACATTATCCTAGAGTAATCATCAATAAGCAACATGAAGTACCTGTAACCTTGTAGACTTTTGATTCTAGCAGGACCACACAAGTTGGTATGCACAAGCTCCAACGATTCATTTGAACAATGTTGTTTGCTCCGAAATGAAATTCTAGTTTGTTTTCCTAATTGACATTCCTTGCATATGGTATTAGTAGGCTTCACCAACTTAGGAAGATCTCTCACAACCTGTGAGGAACTTATCTTGATAATATTGTCAAAATTTACATGACACATTCTTCTATGCCATAACCAACTTTCATCAACTTGAGCAATCAAACAACTTTTACTAGCAGCATTCAGATGAAAGATGTTACCTCTTGTTTTAGTACCTGAAGCAATCACATTCCCATAACTTCTCAGTATGCTACATTTTCCATCTTTGAATTGAAGATTGCATCCCTTATCAACCATCTGTCCAACACTCAAAAGATTATGCTTCAAACCTTCAACATAAAGAACACCATCAGTATTGTGCTTACCATTAAAAGGAATACATCCTCTACCACGGATTATACCACCATTGTTATCACCAAATCTTACAACACCACCATCATACTTCTCCAGGCTTACAAATTTACTCTTATCACCTGTCATGTGATAAGAACATCCACTGTCAATTACCCATTCATCTTTTTCTTCAACTTGTGCAGCTAGAGCTTTCTCCACATTTGTACAACTAACAGATTCAGTAGACACATGATTATTTTCCTTGATAGCAATAAATACAAACTCATCTTCACTTACATTCCCTTTGTCGGATTCATCATCTGTCACACCTTCATTAGCAACATAGTAACTCTTCTTTTGAAATTTAGGCTTGTAAGATCTTGGCTTATGAACTCTTTTTGGACATGTTGATGCAAAATGACCTATCTTATTGCAAGAGAAACATTTAATAGACAACTTTCCTTTATACTTACTTTCTCCTCTGGCTTCCCTTTTGACAATAAGTGCTTCAAGCTCATTCAATTCTCTTTCTTCTTCAATCCGTCTCAATTCTTCCTCATATCTGAATACCTTTCTAGAAGAACTTTCACCCGGATCATATCTCTGGTTGTCTCTCCCGAAAGTAGTAGCTTTAAATGCAGATTTTGTCTTCGGAGGGGCATCACCGAATTCACTCAACTCAAAAGCAGTAAGTTTACCAAACAACATATCTCTGGTTATATTTGTCACAGTTTGGAGCTCCTCAATGGCTGCAACTTTGATTTTGTATGCATCAGGTAAGGATCTAAGAACTTTAGCAACAATCTCTGATTCATCCACCTATCCACCAGCACATCTGATACCACACACAAGTTCATTCCCTCTTTGCATGAAAGTAGCAATATTCTCATCATTACCCATTTTCAACAGTTCATATTTTCCTTTCAAACTCTATAGCTTTGCCATCTTCACATTAGCATCACCTTCATATAAAGTTTCCAACTTTTTCCAGATCTAATAAGCAGTTCTCAGATCCATAACATTCGTCATCTCAGAATCAGTCAAAGCACTCAACAATGCTTCCTTAGCCTTGATGTTATATTCAGCATCCCTAATCTCAGCAGTAGTAGTAGGACAATTCTGAGGAACAACATACCTATTGCATGTAATGTTCCAGTAGGATTGACCAATGCATCTCAGATGACATTCCATTCGAGTCTTCCACAGAGAATAATTTGTTCCATCAAATTTCAGACTATCCTTCTTGTATGTCGCCATCCTGGATCACCTCAAGCTATAAAACTTCTTTCAAGGAACCTGCTCTAATACTAATTGTTGGCAACACAAGGGCAGACAAATGAGAGGGCGGCGGGCGGCGGGGGGTGGGAGGGGGAGGGTTTAATCAGTTGTCACAGAATTTCAGAGTTATTAGACTTATTAACCTTTGTTCTCAAATCTGATTAATAACAGTGAAAGCATGAATCACCAACACATCAGAAACACACATAACACCAAGATTTTTTCGTGGAAACTTTGTTAGGGGAAAAACCACGGTGGAGGTTAATCCACAAGTTATATCTTGTTAAAAGTATAAGAAGAATATATGAGGAATGCACATGCATTCAAGCACACTGCCTAAAGCTCACTGCTCAAAGGAAGACTCACTGTCTTACATAAAATATTCAAATTAAATTCATCTGAAGAATTTGAACTGAGAAAGTAGAATCTGCTAATGCCTGAGTACAGTTCCGGTTAAGCCTGTGAACACTTCTTCACTTTCTTTCACTCTTCTTCACACTCTGCTTTGCCTTCGAATGATTTGAACCTTTTTCACACATAGCACTCACACACTTCGCATTTCACACACCTCAATTGAAGAAACAATCACTTATATATATATACGCAACAAGAAATTGCATTGCTTCATGTCGGCTCCAACAAAATAATAGAATGAATGCAAATTGTCGGTCCAAAACAATAAAGATTATCAATGCGCATCAACCAAGGTCGGTCGCAACATAGTAGAGACCCAAAACAATGTTCTTGAACTCAAAACACCTTCAAAAATTCTTCCTCGAAGATCCACAATACGATTCAAACACCTTGTCGGCCATGAACATGAAAAACATGAACACGCAAGAGAAAATTACGGATCGCGAGCACAATGATCAATGCAAACGTGCAACACAGATAGAACATGATCTAGAAACGTCCATGAACACCACAGTAACATACGCAACAACTCTAATTATCAGATACACGTTATCTTCTTCCATGAACACCATTTGCAGTAACAGAATAGCTGACAAAACACAAAACCTTATAACTTGCTCAAATCTTCATGCACACCTTTGAAACTTTCGGAGTAGAAACTAGATAGGTTTGAAAACAAGCCCTTTAATCTGCAACATCTCACTATCAACATACTGAACTTTCTACCATGCTGATCTTCACTGCTTCATAAACAACCTGTAACATATTTTATTACAATTTTCTCAATATCCTCGACATATACAGTCTTAAAGACATTAATGTTAGTAGTGTTGACATCAATGACAATCACATATCAGCAACTTGACCAAAACATCCAACAGTCTTGTGCCTTTGGTTTTGACTATTGTGCTTGCTTCCTTATTTCTTCCTTGGCAACCCCTTCATGTTTTGACTTTTCCTCTTTCTTTCTCAACTTCTGTCATGTCCCCAAAATAGCAATACCATAAAGACCAAGTGTTAAAATACTAATAAATTAATAAATAAAATAAATAGAAATATTAAGATTAAATATAAAATAAATGTGTACCATATCAATATAAACATATATAAATAACAAAATATAATAATAGTATATAAGCAAATTATTGTTATTACATTTTAGTATTAAATAACTTAATATCAAAAATAATAATAATAAATAAATATTATAATCACTGCACATCAAAGATTGTAATGCATTAGAATAAAATAATAATAAGATATTAGCAAATTGGTTTTATTATTATACTTTAATATTAAAATATGTTCAATAAAACATCAAAATAAAATAATAAAATAAGTATACAATTTGAAATATCATAATTATTAGTAATAATATATTATTTTCAAAAATATATATTATTGTGATAATAAGTCTTTAAGGGCAGCAATTAAATCTAACAAAGGGATATATTTTATGAAAAGTCACCTCTTTCACCAAACAATACATTCCCCCCATGAGTCACCTACCTTGAAAGGTATAAATAGAAGGAAGGAAAATAAGGAAGAGGGGAAGACATGGAGAAATAGAACAGCAACAACAATGATTGTTATGCATTGGAATATAGAGTCATTTAATATATATATTATCTAATAGACATACAAGTATATATACATAGATATAGATAAATCTTATAATGAATAATATCATTATCAATGAATAAAGAATATATATATGAATAAGGAAAGAATATATATATATATACATATATATGAGTAAGTAGATAGGGGAATCACTGGTGAATATACAATATTGATACTTGCAGCAATTATTAAGCCTTATAAATAATTACGACTCTTTAATATGAACATAAGTAGACTATGCATATTTTTTCTTCATCCTATGATCAATCCAATATAAGGTTGAAGGAAGACGATTAAGGAATAAAGAGGCATGGGAAGCCATAGCCATTCAGAAGTGTATTTCCCAGGCTAAACTCGCAACGAAGCACATGCCTAGTGCGACTGGGTGAAACTAATTGAAACCATCGGACTGTGTAACCCTGGGTTTATGATTGATCGACCTGGTCATCAACATACTTGGGAACAGTAACTATAAATAAACCCTTGAAAATATATATGATCCCGCCAAGAGAGCTGAGTCATAACCTAAGTGGTTTGTCTGTAAACCCCATCTAGGCTTCCACCCCGTTGGCCCTAAAACCTGAGTTGGGCATAGTGCCCCGTTGGCTCAAGGCAAGGGTTGGGTCCCGGAGGGATGGGGGATTCCACATATAATTGCCCCGTTGGCCTAAGATAAGGGTTGGGCAATAAAAGGTGATAGACCGTTGGCCCCTTAGGGAACTCTTCTCTCCTGATGGGTTAAGTGACTTTTTTCTTATGTTTGTTAATTTGCATTTTTGATTATATCTTATTTGGGATACTAGATGTTAATGCTAACAGATATGTTGTTAATATGTCGAATACAGGACTCAAATTTAGGATTATTGAAACAAGGAGAACATTCCTTTGAGAAGAAGAAACCCTAAACCTAATCAATGAGCAAATCCTAGGACAAGACAGGTACGGAACATTACAGTGGTATCAGAGCATCTTTCCTGCCATCCTGTGTGTGCTTGAGCTAGTTGGATACTTGCTCGAGCTAGTTGCTTGCTTGCTTGAGCTACTTGCTTATATGCTTGAGCTAGTTATCTACTTGCTTGAGTTGGTTGCCTACTTGCTTGAGCTAGTTGCTTGCTTGATTGAGCTACTTGCCTACTTGCTTGAGCTAGTAGCTTGCATGTTTGAGCTACCTACTTGTCTACTTGAGCTAGTTGCCTACTTGCTTGAGCTACCTGCTTGTCTACTTGAGCTAGTTGTTTACTTGCTTGAGCTCATTTCCTTTCTACTTGAGCTAGTTGCCTACTTGCTTGAGCTGGCTGCCTATTTTCTTGAGCTACCTATGTGCTTGAGCTACTTTCCTATGTGCTTGAGCTACCTACTTGTGTGCTTGAGCTACTTACATGCATGCTTAAGTTGGTTGGTTGCTTTCTTGAGCTACTTGTTTGTCTACTTGAGCTATTTGTGTTCCTACTCGAGCTACTTGTTTGCCTAGTTGAACTACTTGCCTGCTTGGTTGAGCTACTTGGGTGTTTGCTTTAATTTTTTATTCATGTGGTTTTAAGTTGTACTCAGTCACAAACTCTAACTTGTTGCTTTTGAGAGTTATGGAGAGATAGTAGAATTTAAGAATATTAGTCAATACATTATCCTCATAACCAGTTCACTTGGGTTAGAATTTCCAACTCCTATCAAAGATAATAGCATCACCACAAAAAACATCTTAAAATCACACATCTTAGATTATGATTGCTTGAGGGCAAGCAATCTTGGGCAGGGAGGACTGTCATGTCCCCAAAATAGGAATACCATAAAGACCAAGTGTTAAAATACTAATAAATTAATAAATAAAATAAATAGAAATATTAAGATTAAATATAAAATAAATGTGTACCATATCAATATAAACATATATAAATAACAAAATATAATAATAGTATATAGGCAAATTATTGTTATTACATTCTAGTATTAAATAACTTAATATCAAAAATAATAATAATAAATAAATATTATAATCACTGCACATCAAAGATTGTAATGCATTAGAATAAAATAATAATAAGATATTAGCAAATTGGTTTTATTATTATACTTTAATATTAAAATATGTTCAATAAAACATCAAAATAAAATAATAAAATAAGTATATGATTTGAAATATCATAATTATTAGTAATAATATATTATTTTCAAAAATATATATTATTGTGATAATAAGTCTTTAAGGGCAGCAATTAAATCTAACAAAGGGATATATTTTATGAAAAGTCACCTCTTTCACCAAACAATACATTCCCCCCATGAGTCACCTACCTTGAATGGTATAAATAGAAGGAAGGAAAATAAGGAAGAGGGGAAGACATGGAGAAATAGAACAGCAACAACAATGATTGTTATGCATTGGAATATAGAGTCATTTAATATATATATATATATATATATTATCTAATAGACATACAAGTATATATACATAGATATAGATAAATCTTATAATGAATAATATCATTATCAATGAATAAAGAATATATATATGAATAAGGAAAGAATATATATATATGAATACTAATGGGTATAGTATATATATATATATATATGGGTAAGTAGATAGGGGAATCACTGGTGAATATACAATAATGATACTTGCAGCAATTATTAAGCCTTATAAATAATTATGACTCTCTAATATGAACATAAGTAGACTATGCATATTTTTTCTTCATCCTATGATCAATCCAATATAAGGTTGAAGGAAGACGATTAAGGAATAAAGAGGCATGGGAAGCCATAGCCATTCAAAAGTGTATTTCCCAGGCTAAACTCGCAACGAGGCACATGCTTAGTGCGACAGGGTGAAACTAATTGGAACCACTGGACTGTGTAACCCCGGGTTTATGATTGATCGACCTGGTCATCAACATACTTGGGAACAGTAACTATAAATAAACCCCTGAAAATATATATGATCCCGCCAAGAGAGCTGAGTCATGACCTAAGTGGTTTGTCTGTAAAACCCATCTAGGCTTCCACCCCGTTGGCCCTAAAACTTGAGTTGGGCATAGTGCCCCGTTGGCTCAAGGCAAGGGTTGGGTCCCGGAGGGATGGGGGATTCCACATATAATTGCCCCATTGGCCTAAGATAAGGGTTGGGTAATAAAAGGTGGTAGACCATTGGCCCCTTAGGGAACTCTTCTCTCCTGATGGGTTAAGTGACTTTTTTCTTGTGTTTGTTAATTTGCATTTTTGATTATATCTTATTTGGGATACTAGATGTTAATGCTAACAGATATGTTGTTAATATGTCGAATATAGGACTCAAATTTAGGATTATTGAAACTAGGAGAACATTCCTTTGAGAAGAAGAAACCCTGAACCTAATCAACGAGCAAATCCTAAGAAAAGACAAGTACGGAACATTACAACTTCTTAATGTGATCATACAGATTGCTTTTATTTGGATATCTTATTTTGAGTAACTCCAAGTATTCATCAAGGGACCTTGAGATTTGAATTTATCAGACATCTCTTGATATTGGTCAAGGATTTTGGTAGCCGCAAGTTTGTAATTCATTCAGTCTTGTGTTTTTATCCATGTTTCCTGATCTTTCAAATACCTTTCCATTCTTTTGTCCATCTTTTTACCAAATCACTAAGATGATCTATAATAAGCTTTATAGATTTTGTCTTTGATTTTTTGTCACGATTCACAGGCTGAATTAAAAGTTAGATTTAACCTTGCAGGCTAGTAAGATCAAATATTTGATACTACTGTAATGTCCCATTTCAGAATATTCATAAAACTCTATAATTTTTGTATTTTACTATTTTCTGATTTGTGCAAAGTAGAATAATTTTGGAATACAGAATACTAGCTACTAAACTCCAATAATAGATATTGAACAATAGTAGTTTATTCTAGATATAAATATGAAAATCTCCTACATATCCAATGTTTTTATTGATAATGCAGTAATTTGAATGCTGATTGAAATTATTGCGAAGTACAACAAATACCCATATATTATCAACAAACTGAATATCATTTATAAAATCAATTGCTACAGACGTACATATGCTATGTTTGCTACAGCAGGTATGGCTGCTAATGATGACCAAATGTGCAGTGATGGATATTAATTCTGGCCATATGATCAGTGGGTACAATTATCATATGGCAAAGGAAGTATAAATCCAAACCAGGCACAACAAATAATACTTATATGGTACAACAGATTAGTGTAATGTCCCAGTTGGACAACCTTAGGAAATAGGTGAAATCTCAGACAATGTGCAAGCTGAAATGATAAGAAAAGACCAAATGCCCAATTGTAGATGCTAAAATGTGACTGAAATTAACATTGGTCAGCAATGTATAATAATAGTAAACCCTTGTTAACATATATGTAACTTCAAACAGCGCATTGAAACCCTCACAGGCTGATATGGTACTTTGGATAAACCCTCGAATGCAATATTATTAACTATAATAGCAGATCTGAATCTTACTTGCCAAAATAATCAAATGTGATAGCCAATCTATAACTGATATTTATACAAACAACATATGTAATCAGTAACTGTTATGCTCAAAGTTGAAAATCAGAATAAATGCAAATCCTATACAACCAAACTGCAGTATTGGTGTAATATTAACCCTTCTTCAATGCTGACGTACATTAGCAAAATTTTCTAGCATATTCTATTAGAATCAAAGTTGCATGGACACGGATACAGATACAGTTATGGATATGGTATTGGATACGGATACGGCCATTTTTAAGACCCCCAATATGGATACGGCTGGATACGACATTCATAAAAAGTACATACACATATATTTTCTAAGGTATTAGAGGAGATTTTCATTACTTTAAAAACAAATAAGAAAATATAAATTAAAATAATATTAAAACTTAAATATTAGTAATTTAGTAAAGAATAAATAGTCAAATATATATTCATAAATTTTATTTACATTTAAAGAATAAGTTTTAGTTTTTTTAAAAATCTCTAACATTTAAACAATATAATATAAATATAAAATTATAAACAATCAACTTTTTTAAATCTGTAAAAATTAAAACACCAAAAAAATAGTAGAGTTGTATTGGAAGAAGACTTAGAAAAATGGGTTGCTGAAATAGAAAAACATTTCATTTGTGTTCCTCATTTGGTGTAGGTTTTATTTATACCAAACAAAACAAAAAATTGCATCATTGAAGTTTTTTAACATAATATTTTGGAAGATTCACGTCAGCTTTTTTGAAAATCAAATCACATAGTATTTGGCACGGTAGAAAAATCAAGGTTTTTTGGGCACGTGTGGGTATGGTATCCAACGTGTATCCATGGCGTATCGCACAAGTATCTGTATCGGATATGGGGATATGCGTGCCCAGGGAGGGGCAGGGGAGTATCCGGCTACTCTGATTAGAATAGCGAATTCAGACTTACCCAAAGCATTATCAGCAAACACCAAATTATCAAGTTATATTATGGTAGCTCCAATATGATGCAAATATACCAAACATTACTCAAAGCAATGTTGGAATATTACTCCCAATTAGCACGGAGGTTCCCACATTATGCTAAAGATGCTGTGATCCTATATCATAGCATGTGAGCCCATATTATAAGGCTGTAGTCCACTAGTAAAGGCTGTGGCAGTCTTTATTCCTCCTCTCCCACTTGTATGGAAATAAACAACAGCTGCTAATTAATCCTCTTGATTTTCCACCCTAGAAAAAATAATCCTCTTGATTTTCCATGTCCCTTATCAGGATTCTTAGCATGTTCCATTAATGTCCGTGTACTATAAATATACAGATTAGTGTATGGAAGGTTGGGTGCGTCTTACCTTGGAGAGAGACTTATTTTCTGGAATGTCTAGTAGAGGATCCTCCTATGCTCTCTGGACTAACTCCAACTTTGATGCTTCTATTTTCATTGGCCTTCTCCTTGGTGAGAAATCCATTAAATCTTTTAGCATCTGAATCCCTATCTGACAAACTTAAATGTTTTTCTACCCAGACATCCTTGCTCCTATGCTAAATTTACTGTAATCATTCTTATTTTGATTATTAATTTTCCAGGCCATTAAATATAGTTATTTGCTTATGGCTTATTAGTAGTAATTATGTTAGTAGCTTATTAGTTATTTGTGTTTTCAAAATATTTCCTAGAACAAAATTTCAGTGGATGAAAATGCAGTTTTGGAATTGTCTTAGGAGTACACATTTTGTTGCAAGAGCTTCCATCAATCTTGAATGGATCAGCTGCAAGTAAAGCACTAGAACAAGATGAGTCCATGGCATCTTTAGCACCTAAGGTACTATCTCAATCAGCATTATCCTGGCAGTTTTCTATTGAAGTTCTTTATTACAGGAAAATAAGGACAAGTGTTCAAAATAAATGGATTCTATGCTTTTGGAAGAGCATTAAATTTGGTGACATAGATTGATTATTCCATATTCTATTTAAACAAACCGAATCTAACATTATTCAAAGTTTGGTGTTTTTCTTTTATTTGGTTCAATGTGGCAAGCCTGGTTTAATAGCTTTACCTTCATTAGGCTTGTCAATATCTTTTTGGCTGTTCTATAAAACGATCATTGCTCTTTCGGAGAAATGAAGTGTTGAATGCCTTGTATCACCTAGGCATATATCACTTCAATCTCCCTGGTAGGACACACACAATGCACCACCCATTTATTAATATTATAAGATGCTAATACTGCTAAAACTCATTGTGGACTCATTTTAAATTTTGTTGCTCCCCTGGTAAAAACACAATACAGCAGTCCTGTTATTTTGCAGGACATGAAGGCTTTCTTGGGATGAGTGTAATGAAAAAATATTGTCTTATTTTTTGTTGATATTATTGAAGCAAATTCGTGCATAAATATGGTAACATGTTACAAGTCTTATCCTACAAAGTAAATTTGTTGAAAGAGAACAAATGTTATCGAGTACACATATGTGAATCTTTACTCATTTAATATAGTTATGATCAACCAGTTGCATATTCTGCATAAATTCATTAGCCTTATCTTATGAGCTAGTGTTATGTACTAATTAGTATGGTTATCAAATATTGCAGTCGCATTGTTATCACACCCCTTCCAAGGAGATTTCCATGAGGTGTGATCCAAAGCACTTAGTTACCTTTCTTGTGTGCAAGTGGGATTTGCAGAAGTAGGCATAGGGGCATGTGTGATACTAGCTAAATGGGTTTGTGAGCATAAACTAAAAGCTAATGTTATTGACAATGTAATGGGCACCCCTGAATGCCCAAAAGACTAAACCAACTGCTGAAAGGAATTTTGACAAACAGTTTGCATCCAACATCTTATTTCTCCGTTTAATGTTTAATTCCCTTATGACTTCCGGAAATGAGACGTTTGTTTGTTTTATGTTTTGGCATAAACTTGAAAACACACAACATGAACAAGAAGGAAACTACAATAATATGCAATCTGGAAACTGACTACTGCTGGTAAAATATTATTTCAATAGGAAGCAAATACATGGCAAGTTATCAACTCACGAATTTCTACAGCATTATAATGTTTCATCAAATGTTTACAAAATCTGCTGCTACAATGGTATGAATAGTACTCATGAATAGTGCCGTGAATAGTGTCGCGCTACAATATAGTGAATAGTGCCGTGCTACAGTAACATGAATAGTGCTGCACTACAGTACTGTTATAATCTGCCCTCAAACGGTTCAATATCTTCTTGAAATCATTCCCTCAAAGTGACATAAGCATCGGACAAGTAGAGATGAAGATAAGAACAAAACCCCCAATCTGCCTGTAGCTGAAAATGCACCCAATCTGCCTGTTAATGGAGCTGATAGCAATAGATTCCAAAGGCCAAACCCCAAGGGAATGACGTCTAGAATGTCACAAGAGAGGATAGACGTCCTCTAATGCCAAGAACGGATCTGCAACTCACACACCAATTTCTTCTCATATTCAACCTATCTAATGAAGCCACAAACGCTTCCTTTTATTTTATTTCCAAGGGTCGACTCAACTCTCATGGGCAATGTGGGATAAAAGATGTGCAATATAAAACATATATTAAATATCCCCTTATGTCTCCCTTGGGTACACATCCCCATAAAATAAATATTAAAATAACACTTTAATATTTTACAATTAAATTAAATGTTACTTTAATAAAACTTCAGGCATTAAAATGTATTAGCAATCGGACTCCGAATAATGCGAGTGATAGCTCGTCAGAAAGCTCTCACCGAGGAGTATCAAATCCAATCATCGAAACTGGTCTCCACTGTGTCCTGCTGACTTACTAAAAATAGTAAGTATGCCTGAAACTGAGTAAATCAACTTCGTTTTGGCCCAAACTGGAAATGACTAGGCCAAAACACTCTAGGATCCCCTTAAACCCTTCGTTAGCCCTCGGGACCATGTAGAACAAGGCTAACACACACACACTTGGTCAACTGCTAAAGTGGGGACATTACAGACAACTATTAAGACTTATTCCTCTATTCATGTACTCTAGCTGTTCACCATTGAAAGCATAACAGAAATAGAAAAAAAGAATATTGCAGCCACTAATTGATCTGAGCATGAGAGGGGTTCCTATAACTCACCCTCCTGAGGGAAGTTCCTGCACTTGCTCCCTAGACTAACACAATAAAAAACTATTACTATCAAGGTGGTTGAAATGATCTAGGTGGATTCTGTAGATACACTTCAGCAAGTGTTTTTGTGTCTTTCCTTAAAGGGTTAGAGCCCCCAAATGACTTGCTCATTTTGCAGCTCAACCTCATAATTTGATTTTGCAGCTCACTATGCAGCTTCTGTGAAGGACTCTCCTAAATACATCTTTTATGAATTGGGCCCCATCAACACTACATTGGAAAACATGAGGTCCACATCATTCATTATTGACACCTCATATTCTTCTGCTCGGCTATGTTCAAAAAGGAAGATGAATGGTTGGGACATAAACAGTGTTTGTAACCATCATTCTTGTAAAATGATATTCCGTTTTGCTCTCCTTATTTGGGGGAAAGAACAACAGCAGTGCTACCAAATTGGTTGGGTATGGATTTTTTCGAATAGATGAATTTTTCCAGTTTGGTTGGGGCAACTTTTTATTGAAATTAAAAGTATTTTTCTTTTAATTCAAATTTGATGGATATTACTCCATATTTTGATGTTATTGAGGTTTTAAACTCTAGTTTTTCAGCATATCCATATATTTTATTATTTTCCAAATCTGCTCCTAGTTATTATGAAATTTTAAGTTTAGTTTGCTCCATATTTATACAAATTTAAAATTGTTTTTTTTTTAATCAGACATGAGAGTCCATAGCATAGGCAAAGCTAAGAACATAGACAACTATACATTTCTCTTGAGAGTATGCCATCTAAAGAATGCAAAAATTAATATAGTTTTCTTTTCTAGTTATTTTGTAATGTCTCCTTCTCAAGCATAATCAGTTTAAGAACAATTAATCTATTTTCCGAGTTTTCCTGTAAGAAAATTGGTGAGCAAGGGAGAAATCCAAATTTCTTGGAGAACACAAGATTGGTCAAGCAGTGGTTTTGTTCATGGTAGTGAGTTCAGATGGTCTTGGTAAGCTTCATTATGCTTTCAAAATGCAATTCCGACTTTTTGAGAGCTCTCCAAACTTCTTGGAGAAGCATGCTATTTTTAGACAATTGCCAAGTTGCTTCAGTTTATTGTCCTAAGTCCTTGGTGACATATTGGTTTGATTAGAATTTCATATTTGTCACATTTTGATACTATCTGCAACTTGGGCGATGTATTGAATTATTAAATAATTATAACTTAAGTTGTCCTAAGGAGGAAACATTAAAAAGGCAACTAAGGTTTAATTATTTATTTAAAAGTATTTTAAGTTATGCCTACGGGGGGATGTCTAGGCACATGGGTGACTTTGCTCTCTCAAAAGGATTATTATTTAATTTGAAAAAAAGAGTTTGTGGAGGAAAAAGGGAAATTATTATTATTTTCCCTCTAGAATGTTATAAAAGGAGATTGAGAGCTTGTTGTTGAGGTTAGACATGTTATGATATTGCTTTTGCTTTAAAGAGAATCTGTGTTCATCTCCAATTTTCTTGAGGATGAAAAACCTCACGAAAATATAGGTTTTGAGGATGAAAACTTGTAATAATCACCCTCAATTTTATTTTTTGAAAATTGTTAGCCCAAACAAAATGAAATGTTTAGCAACTTCCTTTCCACTTTCTGATCACCAAGTTCCCAATGTGGGCGAGGTGAGAACATACAGTGTATAGGTTTACAAAATACTTGAATATAAGCAATTGAAGGTAGTATCCATTTGTCTAGTGGGGTTAGCCCAACACGTCCACTTTTTAGTGGGAAAGCTGTAATATACACCCTATTTATTTTCTTTGTGTTTGATGTATTTGTAGATTGAGTTGTGAATATAGAGGAAAGATGATAATGGTATCACATAGAAATAATATGCAATGAAATATATTGGAAACTTAAACAATTTGCAACACCCACATGTTGGAATATATTTCTAAATATTTCAGAATTAACACAGAAGCTGTATAGCCATTAAATAAGTTTTTTTACAACATCCAAATGACTACAACACTTTCAAAATGACATTTCAGACATGCCCATTTGCTGCTGTGTAAAAATGGTCTGAAAATGGACTTGTGAACAGCAACCTGTGACTTCAAAAATGCTTGCAAACTCCTCCAAAATCCTTCTGCTCCACCTTTAATCTGTTTGTTGAGTGTTTACCACACTTAGGTGCCCCCAAAACCACAAAAGACCTACTCAAATCCTAGGCACTTTGTCTAGGAATTTCCACGCTACTCTTAAAATGGTATGGCCAGCAATAAGGAATATTTTTCTGTTTATAAAGCCCTCAAATCTGTTGTTCAAACACCTCCAATCTGCTCATTAAATTTCTCCTGAAATCCAAGCAAAGAATTACCAAAATCTGTAACAGTATAGCTCTTGTATGATTTTTGGATAAAATCACCTATAAATCCACCTAGAAAGATTGTAAGAACCCGACTAGTTCTCTGCTTCTATACTATTTTGCTACTGAATGCACTGTCTCAATTTGTTTTGGTGTTTTGAATAGATATATCGTTTTTTTTGTGTTTTGAGGGTTTATTGACATAAAAAGCAAATAACATAAAACTGAAACTTATTATAATAATCTGAATTTTCTGAAACAACTGATCTACTGCTGCAATTAATCTTTATTTCTCGAGAGAATGGAAAATTACGTTATTTTCAAAATAAAAACAATGGCAACGACATGGAACTTGATTTTTTATTTGATTTTTGCCTTGCCTTCAACTGGAACTGAAGCATTTCACTATTCATGACAGCATTGTAGCATTTTACTATTCACGCGTCACTATTCACGCATCACTATTCATGCGACACTATTCACGTGTTACTGTTCATGCAGCACTATTCACGCGTTACTATTCACGGCCGTACTGTAGCAGCAGGTACAAACTTTAATAAGCAAAGGATTAATCTTTAAATATTCTGATCTGCAATGAAACCCCTATTAATCTCTGAATCTTCTTCACAACTGCTGAGGCACAAATCAGAGTCTCTGTATGAAACTCTCTAGATACCAAATTCGTTGGATATTTCACCAGTTCAAATGGAGGCTCACAGAAGAACTACGTTCTTCAATGGCAATGGCTGAAACCCTTCTCAGAGCACAAAACCTGTTTTCAAAATGATAGCAATAACAATGGATGCCGAGAATGAGCTCTTAAGTCTCTTTTTATTCTTTCCTTAGGAGAGCTCAAACACCTTCCTGGCCAATGTGGGATAAAAGATTTATTCCCACATTAAATTATTCACTTAACGCACTTTATTATATTAAAGTGACTTTATTATTATAAAGTTACTTTATAACTTTATAATAATATTAAAATATTAAATAAATCACTTAAGTCACTTAAATTTTAATATCTCTTGATTTACTTGTCTGATTGCTAAGCCGTCTGAGCCAGGAGTCGAGAGACTAAATCCACATGTGACTAAACTGAGATTCTAAAAATAGCAGGGTGCTCCCATGACTTACTAAAAATAGTAAATCTAGCCAAAAGATGTCCGATTGACCTTGAACGAAAGCCAAGCAAAGAAACTCCGCTAACCGAGGCTGAGCCATGCCTCACAAGACCTAATCTCCTCATTAGCCTACGGAGGTCGCATAATAGGCTAACTCTACACTGCAAAGAGATGTCAACTAGAAGGGGACATGACAGTCCGCCCCTCTTGAAATTGCTTGTCCTCAAGCAATCTCAACTCTGGATGTTGCAAAATCTCTTCACTCTCCCACATAGCATCCTCTATAGGTAAATCTCTCCACTTCACTAGATATTCCCTGATAGTCCTCCTGCAAAGCTGTCTTTCCCTGTACTCCAGAATAGACTCAGATACTAAAATCAATTTTCCCTCATCATCTAAGGGAGGTAATACTGCTGAAGGTACCACACGATGTCCTAATGCCTTCTTGAGGCGTGATACATGAAAAACATTGTGGACCTTACTATCAGCTGGGAGCTCTAGCTCGTAAGCCACCTCTCCAACACGCCTGGTAATCCGGAAAGGAACATAATATCGTGGCTTGAGCTTCTCTGATCCACTCTTCCTGAGAGTAGACTGTCGGTAGGGCTGTAGCATGAGGTATACCATGTCTCCCACCTCAAAAGATCTCTCTGTCCTCCTCTGATCCGCATACTGCTTCTGCTGATTCTGTGCCTTAGCTATGTTCTCCTTAAGAGCCTTTACAATGTCCTGGCTCTCCTGTAATAAGTCCCCTGCCCTGGGCACCCTACTGTCGCTCAGAAGCAAATCAAGAAAGCTAAGCGCCTCATAACCATACAACGCTATGAAAGGGGACATCTGGATGGTCATGTGATATGTGGTATTGTAACAATACTCACACAAATGTATCCATCGGACCCATGCCTTTTGCTGCCCTGCAACATAATTTCTGAGGTAACCTTCCACCCACTGCAACATAATTTCTGAGGTAACCTTCCACCCATTTGTTCACAATCTCCATTTGACCATCGGTCTGCGGGTGGTAACTGGTGCTCGGGGTAAGCTCGGTCCCACAAAGCTTGAACACCTCCTACCAGAAGTGACTCAAGAACCGACTATCCCTGTCGCTGACTATACTCTGTGGCAAACCATGTAATCTAAAAACATCATGGAAGAAAATCTCTGCTACCTGTGTAGCTGTGTGAGTGGTGGTGATCGGGAAGAAGTGAGCATATTTCGTCAACCGATCCACAACTACATAAATACAGTCACGTCCTTGGGCTTTCGGCAAGCCCGTAATAAAATCCATCGACAGGCATTCCCACTTCCTATCAGGAATCGGAAGGGGCTGCAATAATCCTGCCAGAAATGTGCTCCTGTTTGTTCTGCTGACAAACAGGGCACTCACGCACATACTGAAGAACATCAGCCTTAAGGCCTTTCCATGTAAACCGCTCTCGTACCTGTCTGTATGTTTTAAAGTAACCCGGATGTCCTGCTGTAGGTACGTCATGGAAAGCTCGCATAATGGTGTTCTTCATCTCAGAACCTGGGACCAAGAAAATCCTGTTCTTGTAAATGATCAGCTCATTTACAACTGTGTACCTGGTGTCTACTATGGACCTCTCAACAATACCTGATGCCCAAGTGTCCCTGGCATACTCTGCCACAATCAAATGCCTCCAATCCTCTGTAATGTGCACCATAGAACTCAGATGAGGCCGGCGAGAAAGAGCGTCAGCAACAACATTCTGTGTTCCCTTGACATAGGTAATGTCAAAGTCATATGCCTGTAACTTGCTCACCCACTTTTGCTGGCGGTCATTCAAATCCCGCTGTCCAAGGAAATGTCTCAAGCTATTGTGATCAGTTTTAATGCAAAACTTGCTGCCTACTAGGTATTGCCTGAATTTGGCCAAGGCATGCATTATGGCCAGCATTTCCTTATCATATATGCTGAAAATCCTCTCTGGTCCTCTGAGTTTCCTGCTCTCATAAGCTATCGGGTGCTTGTCCTGCATTAGCACCGCTCCTATGCCCTCACCAGAAGCATCACACTGAAGCTCAAATGGCTTCGTGAAATCAGGTAAAGCCAGTACCGGACATGTAGTCATAAGCTCCTTGAACCTCATAAAACACTCCTGTGCCTCAGGAGTCCAAATGAATGCACCTTTCCTCAACAAATTCGTCATAGGTGCTGCATGGCGAGAATAACCACTGACAAATCTGTGGTAGAAACCACACAACCCAAGGAATCCTCGCAGCTGTGTAAGGTTCTCAGGAGTAGGCCAATCTATGATAGCACAGATCTTCTCAGGATCCATCCACACTCCCTCTGCACTGATGATGTGGCCTAAATATAATAACTCAGTCATTCCTAAGTCACACTTGGATTCCTTGGCATACAAGGACTCCCTATCCAAAATGCTGAGTACAGTCTCTAAGTGAGCTAAGTGCTCCTGCCATGTCCTGCTATAAATCAATATATCATCGAAGAAGACGAGTACATATCTCCTCAACTGAGAGTGGAAGACCCTGTTCATGGTGGACTGGAAGGTAGCTGGAGCATTGGTTAGCCCAAATGGCATAACCACAAACTCGAAGTGCCCACAATGACAACGAAAGGCGGTCTTCTCAATATCCTGCTCACGGACTCTGATCTGATGATAGCTCGATCTCAAATCTATCTTCGTAAAATAACAGGCTCCATGGAGCTCATTAATAAGCTCATCTATACGGGGTATGGGGTACCTGTTCTTAATTGTTCTCTTATTCAATACCTTGTAATCAATGCACATACGTAGGGTACCATCTTTCTTCTTCACTAGAACAATTGAAGAAGCAAATGGTGACTTACTTGGCCGAATGTGACCCATAGCAAGCAGCTCCTTGATTGTCTTCTCTATCTCATCCTTAAGCCGCTTCGGGTGCCGGTAAGGAGTAATCATGACGGGCTTAGCGCCCTCCTCAAGCTCTATGATGTGCTCTATCCCTCTATCTGGAGGTCTCCCTGGTGGAATGTCACTAAAAACCTTATCATACTTAACCCACAACTGCTGGATGTTAGGATGATACTCGGTCTTATGCTGTCCCCCCTGTGTAGGCATCAAGGTACACTCTACTGCCCACTCAATCTGGTCATGACGAATGAGTCTCTCCATCCGTCGGAAGGAAATAGTCTTAACACTACTGTCTCTAATGGCCTTCAATATGTGAGTTTTTCCTTCCACCTTGAACCGAATCTCCATGTCTTTAAGGCGAAGTGTAACCTCCTCAAGAGAATGGAGCCACTTCATGCCCAAGACTATATCAAGATCACCCATGTTAACCACATAATAATCAGCCTTGAATTCATAATTATTCAAGCGCAAAGGGAGATCCTTAATCATGCGGTCACACTTGAGAGTGTAACCATCAGCCACCTTAACCCGAAGACCCTCAAACTCTTCGGTCATTATCCCACGCTTCTCCACAAATCTGGCATCAATGAAATTGTGGGTGGCACCTGTATCCAGAAGGGTAATAACCTTTTGACCAGCCAAGACTCCACGGAGTCTAAAAGATCCCTCCTGCTGAATGCTAGACAGTCGTGCCTCCTGGAACTGAAACTCAATCTCACTCTTAGGCTCTGAAGCTTCTGCCTCTACCTCTGACTCCTCAGGACTCTCCTGCTGTTCGGAATTTTCAGAATCCGAACCCTCATGGTAAGCCCACATAACCCTGTTGGCCTTTCCTTTTGGCCTCAAAGAACAATCGTGATTTATGTCATAGGGACCCTTGCAGCAGAAGCATAACTTCTTCCTGCATAAATCGTTAAGAGTTTCTCGGTCTAAGGGTGCTGCTGATTTACCCTTAGAGTCACTCTTAAAATCAGTTTTTTCCTTGTTCCTATTGAATCCCTTGCTGTCCTTAAAAGAAGAAGAACTCCTAGAATTGAACTTGCTAGATGGGGCTGCAAGTTCCATGCTACGTGCTTTCCTCATAGCTTCCTGTAGTGAGAGAGGATCAAAAGCCTTAATCCAACCCTTCAGCGGTTCCGATAAGCCCTCAGTGAATAGGACTATTAATCTCCTCTCTGAGATATTTGGCACCATAACTGCCAATCGCTGAAATTCACTGATGAAAAGATCCAAGCTTCCTGTTTGTTTTAGCTGAGCTAAGTCTCGAAAGTAAACTTTTGGATCCTTCTTATCAAACCTCTCCACGAGCCTATCCACAAAATCCTGATAAGCTGTCACCTGATTATGCTGGAGAGTGATCATCCCATGAGACCACCAATCATGTGCTACTCCCTCCAAGTGCAAGGTGGCATATTTAATAGCTTGAACCTCTGTCATAGGTCTCAATGCTAGGAAAGTATCAAGCTTATGAATCCAAGCTTGAGCAGTCATCTTGCCACTACCATCGAAAGAAGGCAAAGTAAGCTTGCTCGTAGCTCGCTGAAGTTTATTGTTTTGATTCCTGGGCCTTCTATCTTGTCTAACTAAACGATAGTGTTCTCTCCTCTGATTCACAAACCTATCAAAAGTCATCCTCTCACGCACCTGTGGAGTTAGTAATTCCCATTCATCATTCGCAGCCATAAGGACATCTGCGAATGCCTCCTCACCTGCTTCTTCTACTGGGGCTACCTCTAGCTCATCTCTAACAAAGGTAGGACGAGTTGGCCTATCTGCTGTCCAAGAACGAGTCCTTTGGCCTCCAAGTGAACCCGCTGCACTCCTGTTATCCCCTTGATCTGGATTTCGTCTATCTTGTGGATTAATACGTTCAACCAAGGTAGTAAGTGCCTGTATAGCTTGAGCCATCTGTTGCTGTCCTGTAGCCATTGTTCTGAAGAACTCTCTAGTTTCTTGTTCCTCATCTCTGTTCCCTCTAGGTGGACTGCCTGCAAACCTGTCACCCATTTCAACTACTGGTACCTTTGTAAATGGATTGTCTTCTCTCCAATCCCTTTCCTTTTCAGCTCTTCTGCGGGTGTAATACCTGTGAGGTCCAATTTCTTGTGGCTGCATATGAAACCCAAATCCCTCAGGCTGGCAGGAAACCGCTCTGATACCACTGTAAGAACCCGACTAGTTCTCTGCTTCTATACTATTTTGCTACTGAATGCACTGTCTCAATTTGTTTTGGTGTTTTGAATAGATATATCGTTTTTTTTGTGTTTTGAGGGTTTATTGACATAAAAAGCAAATAACATAAAACTGAAACTTATTACAATAATCTGAATTTTCTGAAACAACTGATCTACTGCTGCAATTAATCTTTATTTCTCGAGAGAATGGAAAATTACGTTATTTTCAAAATAAAAACAATGGCAACGACATGGAACCTGATTTTTTATTTGATTTTTGCCTTGCCTTCAACTGGAACTGAAGCATTTCACTATTCATGACAGCACTGTAGCATTTTACTGTTCACGCGTCACTATTCATGCATCACTATTCATGCGTTACTATTCATGCGACACTATTCACGTGTTACTATTCACGCGTCATTATTCACGCGTTACTGTTCATGCAGCACTATTCATGTGACACTATTCACGCATTACTATTCACGGTCGTACTGTAGCAGCAGGTACAAACTTTAATAAGCACAGGATTAATCTTTAAATATTCTAATCTGCAATGAAACCCCTATTAATCTCTGAATCTTCTTCACAACTGCTGAGGCACAAATCAGAGTCTCTGTATGAAACTCTCTAGATACCAAATTCGCTGGATATTTCACCAGTTCAAATGGAGACTCACAGAAGAACTACGTTCTTCAATGGCAATGGCTGAAACCCTTCTCAGAGCACAAACCTGTTTTCAAAATGATAGCAATAACAATGGATGCCGAGAATGAGCTCTTAAGTCTCTTTTTATTCTTTCCTTAGGAGAGCTCAAACACCTTCCTGGCCAATGTGGGATAAAAGATTTATTCCCACATTAAATTATTCACTTAACGCACTTTATTATATTAAAGTGACTTTATTATTATAAAGTTATTTATAATAATATTAAAATATTAAATAAATCACTTAAGTCACTTAAATTTTAATATCTCTTGATTTACTTGTCTGATTGCTAAGCCGTCTGAGCCAGGAGTCGAGAGACTAAATCCACATGTGACTAAACTGAGATTCTAAAAATAGCAGGGTGCTCCCATGACTTACTAAAAATAGTAAATCTAGCCAAAAGATGTCCGATTGACCCTGAACGAAAGCCAAGCAAAGAAACTCCGCTAACCGAGGCTGAGCCATGCCTCACAAGACCTCCTAATCTCCTCATTAGCCTACGGAGGTCGCATAATAGGCTAACCCTACACTGCAAAGAGATGTCAACTAGAAGGGGACATGACAAAGATCTATCACTTTCGAAATGGATGTTCTTTGTTGTTGGGATTAGGGTGTCTCAACCTTAGAGTCCTAGCATTTAATAATTATTATGTGATGTATTTATTTATTTTATAATGTTTATATGGCTACCAAATTGTTGTCACATTGTGGGACCTGTTGGTGATGTGGCATGTTACATGGCAAGTGACATGTGCAATTTGTAAGCTAAATTAGTGACGTAGTCGAGATTGGAGGGCCTTGTTAGGCTATCCAATCATGCAGCCAAAATCACACTATGACTTTACAAAACTTAACAGAAGACAACCTTCCTTTTATTCCATTAAACCAATTACAAAATACGTACAAAAGTTCAATTACAGAGCCCTTTTACAAAGATCAAATTCTCTTTTCAAAAACAGTCTCTTCTCGATTCTTCACGCATCCCCCCTCTCTGAATGCTACTCTCCTTACCACCTTGTCCCCTTTTCTCTATCGCTCACTATCTCTTTATATGGTATTCCTCCTTCATGTCAGCCTATTCATTCTTCTCCCCTATTGCCATTGTATCACCATGTTGTCCAATGGTCACTCAAATTTTCTTGACAGTTACATGGATATCTATATCGTCAGTTCTTATTCGTTCCCCGATAAATCATTTTCCATTCATTCGTTGCATGCCCGTAAATTCGTTTGGAATGTTATCGTGCCATGTGTTGCCACTAGATTCGTCCATTCCACCAACTCTCCGTTCAGTCAATCCTCTGTCATTGCCTCCTTATCGTTGTATCGAAGAGACCACCTTAAGAGTCCTACCGATGATAGTATGTCACTCCAATCAACACATCATTTCGATATAGGTCACCCTTCCAGCTCATTGCCACGTAATTCACAACAAGGATGTGAATTACACAACCAATCATTAATCGTCACATCGCCATCTATCCTTATCAACCCACCAGGTCCCACAGTCGTCATCCATTCATCTCAACCGTTCATCTCAAGCTATCCCCATATCTTTCACCTCATCATCCTATTGGAGAGACTTGGAATCATCTTCCGCTGATACACCTGCTTCTCGTCAATGTTCACCTTACACTCTGTCCATTGTTCCATTGGAGCATCGCTAAATCACCAAAAAATCGAACTCCAGAACCTCTTGTCAGAGGTTGCAAAGTTATGAAAACTCGCAACCCGCTGACATCATAACTATCGGGTTGTCGGAGAGACTCTAGGATGAGTCTCGCCGAAACCATTCACTCTCGCCAAAATGTCTTCACTTCACACCGATCGCCCCGTCGCTACGACAAAGACTGATGTCCCGCTGATGAACCCATTACACTCCGTCACCATTGGGTCATCGCTGGAACATGGAACATGGTCCTGCCGATGACACCCCGTCACATTGATGACCTTCAATCTGCCAACACCATTGTTCTGTCGTTGGAATGGGTAGAAACCTCTTGCCGATAAGCCAAATTTCTGCCGATAGAACACAATGTCCCACCAACAAAAGAGTAACACTAACCACGAGCTAGGGTTTACCAAAATGACCCCGACTGCATCTGTAAACACTTCCAAAAATATGCTCAAGCAGCTCCAACCTACCCCAAAACGCCAAAAACGCAAAACATGAAACTAAAACATATTTTTGGTGATGCAAGATTTCTTGTGAGCCCGGATGCTCCTACATCAATTAGTGGAGGTTGGTGTCCACTTTGGAGGACCTAGATTTGTGCCAAATTGGTGACATTTGTCATAAGTTACTATGTAGCGGGCTATGACAACCTGCTATGTCAAGTTATGACAAATTATGACGGTGGAAGAGTCGTGAATGATAGATTGCTAGTTAACTATGATAGGTGGGGCCCATGTGATGAGGGTGCCTACATGCATGTAGGCTCATTGCATGTGCAATGGTGGCTAACTTTATGGGATAGGGGTTGATTTATGGAAGATTGTCATTATTATGAGTTTTGATTATGACGACATGTCATAATGAACTCTTGTTCACACCTTGGGCGTGGATTTTGGTTATGGCAAGTTTTGGACACCTTGTTTCATGTTGAGAGGTTATAAATACTTGCATACTTAGTGCATTTTAATGGTGAAAGGTTGAAGAAAGCTTACATGTCATTATGTTTTTAGAATTATTCTAGATTCTTGTCATAGTGTGAAGACTCTTGAGCATTGGTCTTGAGATTGTATTGTTATTGTTATCGTTATTGATAATACAAGTTGAGCCATGTGATTTGGAGTGTGGGTTTTTTCCCGAAAGGGTTTTCCCACGTAAACATTGTGTTATGGTTTGCATTGTTGTTTATGTTGTTTAAATTTTGTATGTGCATCTTTTTGAATCTATAATTGTTAAAGGTGTTAAAATAAATTTTGTAACTCTCCCCTACTTAGAGTAGTGTAGGAAGTTGCTACCACTCACCCAGCTTCCTTTCAATTGGTACCAGAGCTTGGCCAACTTTGATTTTGTTGTTCGGTTTGAAGGGTTTTTTGCGTTGATCTTTGTTTCAATGGGAGTTTTACAGAAGGATGTTTGGTGACCTTGTTGCAGGCAAAAGATGGCAGGCACATTCAGAAGAATCGAGATGGAGAAGTTTAACGGCATAAACTTTGAACTTTGGAAGTTGAAAATGGAGGATATGCTTGTAGACAAAGATCTATGTGTTGTGATATCCAGAACTAAACCAACTGCAACATCCCAGGATGATTGCGATCTTATGGATAGGAAAACCAAGGGTTTGATCAAACTCTGTTTGGCTGATAACATCCTCTTGAATGTCTATGAAGAGAAAACTACAAAATCCCTTTGGAAGAAACTTGGAGACATTTATTAGGCTAAATCCCTAGTAAACAAATTGTATTCTCTAAAGATGGAAGATGGAAGATCCATGGCAGATCACCTGAACGCGTTCCACATGCTAATAGCTCAATTGGTTTCCGTTGGAGATAAGATTGATGAGCAAGATCATTGCATGCTCCTATTGTGTTCGTTATCGGACTCATAGCAATTGCTATTGGAAGTACAACCACCAGTTTCAAGATGGATGAGGTGGTTTCTTCGTTGTTATTTGAAGAGATGCAAAGAAAGTCTAACGAGATGGCTAAGGAGGCCCTTGTTGTTCATGGTAGATTGAAGGAGAAAGGCAAGAGGAAGGACAAGAAATCAAAGTCAAAATCTCTGGGGAGATCTAAGTCTCCTGGCAAGTCTAAGGTGAAGTGTTGGAACTACAAAAAAACTGGTCGTTTCAAAAAAGAGTGCAAGGAAGAGAAGAAGAAGAAAGACAAAAAGAATTTCTCAGATTTCGACTCTGACAAATCCTCTCAAGATGATGTAAATGCATTTTTTGCAGCCTTGGAAACCCATGCATCGGAAGATGTGTGGTTGATAGACTCGGGTGCTTCCTTCCACATGACCTCTCACAAAGGATGGTTCTCAAAGTATGAGGAGTACGATGGTGGGCAGGTGTATTTAGGTGATGACTCTCACCTAAAGATCGTTGGTTGTGGAAGAGTCAAAATTAGATTCCCTGATGGAAGAGTGAAGGGGATTGGTTATGTCTTGCATATCCCGAGTTTGGCACAAAACTTGCTTTCTATGAGTAAACTGAATGATGTGGGAGTGTAGGTTGTTTTCTCGAGTGGAGGATGTAAGATGACAAGAGGAGGTATGGTGCTGGCTAAGGGTGTTCGGATTGGCACCTTGTACAAGCTAGATGAATGCACAATTCAGTGCAATAGTTCTTCTGATACACTAAAAAAGAGACCTTTGGATTCTTCATTCTCATCGTCAAATCATGTAGAGAAGAAGTCTATTACAGCTACATCTAATGGTCGTGCATTTTGGGTACTTAAGGGTGCTCATTCCATGGAAATGAAGCTTCCTGCAGAGAAGACAATGCTATGGCACCATCGACTTGGTCACATTGGTGAGAAGGGTATTAAAGCGACGAAAAATAAGAGCCTTGTTGAAGGTCTTGATGATTGTAATCTCGAGTTCAACTTTTTGCGAACATTGTGTTTATGGAAAACAACACTCTGTTTCTTTTTACTCTATTTCTCATAAGTCTTCTAGGGTTTTGGACTATGTTCATGCATATGTGTTTGGTCTCGTGATGTTCCTTTGTTGTCAAAATTTGTATATTTTGTTTCTTTCATAGATGATTATAGGACATTCGTTTATTTCCTCAGGAGTAAATCTAAAGTCTTTAGTTGGTTTAAGGAGTTTAAACCCTTGGTTGCAAATCAGACTAGTAGAAAGATTAAGTGTTTGAGGACTCACAATGGCGGTGAGTTTTGTTTGGCAGAGTTCGACAAGTTTTGTAAAGAGCACGAGATTGAGAGACATAAGACAACTCCATACACCCCACAACAAAATGAAGTTGCAGAGAGGACGACCAGGACATTGATAGACAAGGCTAGGAGTATGTTGAGTGGTGTTGGCCTTGAGCAGAATTTTTGGGCCGAAGCGGTAGCAACTGCATGTTATCTGATCAATAGATCTCCTACATCAGCACTTGTTGAAAAGACACCATGGAGGCATGGCTTGGTAAAAAGCTTTCATTGGGACATCTTAGAGTATTTGGTTGTGAAGCTTACGCTCATGCTTCGATTGATAAGAGGTTTAATATGGAGATCAAGGCGGTTAAGTGTATCTTCATCGGTTATGGTGTCGGTGTGAAGGGGTACAAGCTTTGGGATCCAAAGGCCCAAAAGGTTCTCTATAGCAGAAGTGTAATTTTTAGAGAGATGAAACCTTCCACTGTTGAGTTGCAGTCAAAGAAAGAGGAGAAACAAAAGGAGGTAGTTCAGATTCCACCTACTTCGATGAAAGGTGAACTATGCACTCCTATTGGACTTGATGATGAGGAGAGCTCAAGAACCTTTGAAAGTTTTGAAGAAGAACCTCAACCTCAATAATTGAGGAGGTCTATGCATGTTAGGCGGCAACCAAAAAGGTTTGGTTATTCATTATTGGATTCCAATTGCATTTTTGCTTTGATTGCTAACATTGATGAGTCTAGGATTGTTAGAGAGGCTATGGGTATGAGTGATGTAGATTCCTAGATGAAAGCCATGGATGGAGAAATGGTTGCATTGAAGAAAAATAAGACTTGGGATCTGGTATCCTTGCTTGATGGACGTAAACCCGTTGGTTGTAAATGGGTGTTCAAGAAGAAGTGTGGTCCTGATGGCAGTGTTGAGAAGCATAAGGTACAGTTGGTCTCTAAGGGGTATTCTTAGGTGGAGGGAATTGACTATGGTGAGATATTCTCTCTTGTTGCGAAGATGGCATCTATTTGGTTCCCGTTATCACTCGCAACAACGTATGATTTGGAACTGGAACAAATGGATGTGAAGACAACGTTCCTTCATGGTGACTTGGAGGAAAAGATTTACATGTCACAGTCAGAGCATGTCATTGTTAAACGTAAAGAAAATCTAGTTTGTAAACTGAAGAAGTCTCTATATGGTTTGAAACAGTCTCTTGGAATGTGGTACTCGAAATTTGACACCTATGTGTTGTCTCAAAAATCTTTGGGATTTTTGAGATCTAAATCTAACCATTGTGTGTATTATAAATTTGATAATGGTCGCGTTCTCATTATTGTTTTATATGTAGATGATAAGTGTTGATTGGGAATGGTAAAAGCATGATTTTATATTTGAAGTCTGAGTTGTCAGCACAATTTGAGATGAAAGATTTAGGTGCAACTAGGTATATTCTGGGGATGGAGATCATAAGAGAGAGCTAACAAAAAGCTTTGGTTAAGCCAGAGCAAGTATGTGAACTCAGTGTTGGAGAGATTCAACATGGCAGATTGCAAACAGTTAGTTGTTCTTGTGATGCAGGGGATGAAGCTTTTTGTGAATGATTGTCCAAATTCTCCTACTGAGATGGAGGACATGACTAGAGTACCATATGCAAGTGTTGTTGGCAGTTTGATGTATACTATGGTGTGTATGAGACTAGATATTTCCCATGTAGTGGGAGTACTTAGTCGGTTTATGGCAAATCCTGGACAGGTATATTGGGATGTAGTTAAGAGAGTGTTCAAGTTCTTGCAGAGTACTTCTGAGTATGCCCTGTGTTTTCATGGTTATCCTTTTGGACCTCGACATTCAGTGAGTATTCGTGGATATGTGGATTTGGATTGGGCAGGTGACATTGACAATAGAAGATCTACCAGTGGTTATGTGTTTATGATGTTTGGTGGTGCTATTGGTTGGATGAGTAAGCGACAGGTTGTAGTTGCTTTGTCCATGATAGAAGCAGAGTACATGGCAGCTACTCATGCTTGTAAGGAAGCCATTTGTCTTAAGACATTGTGTTTTGATATTGGTTTAGATGCAGAACAAATTACTATCTACTGCGATGGTCAGAATGCCATTTGTTTAGCAAAGAATCCCACCTTCCATGCTAGAACAAAGCACATTGATGTTCAGTATCATTTTGTTCGTGATATGGTAGAAGATGGAAAGGTGAACTTGGAGAAAGTTGACACTTTGGCGAATGTTGTAGATGCACTGAGAAACCAGTGAGCACAAAGAAGTTCAAATGGTGTTCTGATTCCATGGGCCTTGGGGCCTTGAGCAAACGATTTCATATGACTCTTGTCAAGTCTTAGACAAGTGGGAGAATCTTGGGATTAAGGTGTCTCAACTTTCGAGTCCTAACATTTAATTATTATTATGTGATGTATTTATTTATTTGAAAATGTTTATTTTCCTACCAAATTGTTGTCACTTTGTGGGACCTACCAGTGATGTGGCATCCTACATGGCAAGTGACATGTGAAATTTGTAAGCTAAATCAGTAGAGGTAGGTATCCACTTTGGAGGACCTAGATTTGTGCCTAAATTGGTGGCATGTCATAAGTTACTATGTAACGGGCTATGACAACTTTCTATGTCAGGTTATGACAGATTAAGATGGCGGAAGAGTCATGAATGACAAATTGCTAGTTAATTATGAGAGGTGGGGCCCATGTGATGAGGGTGCCTACACATGCAAGGTATTTGCATGCATGCAAGCTCATTGCATGTGCAACAATGGCTAACATTATGGGACACAGGCTGATTTATGGAAGACTCTCATAATTATGAGTTTTGATTATGACATGTCATAATGAACTCATGTTCACACCTTGGGGTGGATTTTGGTTATGGCAAGTTTTTGGTGCCTTGTTTCATGTTGAGAGGTTATAAATACTTGCAGATTTAGTGCATTTTAATGGTGACAGGTTGAAGAAAGCTTACTTGTTGTCATGCTATCGGAATTACTCTAGATTCATGTCATAGTGTGGAGACTCCTAAGCATTGCCCTTGAGATTGTATTGTTTACTATTGTTGAAAATACAAGTTGAGTTGTGTGATTTGGAGTGTGGGTTTTTTCCCAAGAGGGTTTTCCCACGTAAACACTGTGTTATGGTTTGCATTGTTTATGTTGTTTAGATTTTGTATGTGCATCTTTCTAAATCTGTAACTGTTAAAGGTGTTAAAAGAAATTTTGTAACTCTCGCCTACTTAGATTAGTGTAGGAAGTTGCTTCCGCTCACTCGGCTTCCTTTCATTTATGAAGGTTTTTGTTCTCATAAAGCCTTGGTAGAACATTGTTCAACGTGCACTATTTCTTCATACAAATTCTCAAGCATGAGTTGCGAAATGAGCTCCATAACACTTTTATTGCCCTCAATTCCCACATCCAGATTTAGGAATTTAAATTTATTTTATTTAATAAAATCTCTTATGTCTCCCATGTAGGCATCCCTTTTTAAGAAAACAACTTAAATTTACTTTTTGAAAGTCCCCTTATGTCCCATAGCCCCCACTTTATAAAGTCACTTTAAATAATTTAAAATAACGTGAAGTTAAATATTTAATTTAACTTATTAACATTAATGTTATTTAAAATAATTCCTTAGACCATTAAAAATCACCAAATAATCATTAAATGCAAAATTTGATCATGCCAAGGGAAAACTAACACGAAATGGCCAAGTCAATGTTGAGGAGGTGACTTACTAGAAATAGTGATGTATACACCTAAAATCGGTCAAGATAATCGATTAATTAAATATAAGGTATTTAATTATTAAACCCTCTTAATTCGTCTATTTATAAATAAATTGTTTATTTATATAGTTCACTTTCTTAAATTCTTTCTAAAAATCATTTTCTTCATGATTTGATTAAATAAACAAATCTAACTAATTTGTTTTATTTGATTAATTCCCTTTCATTAAAAAATGAATTTCTAAATTCGATTTTGTCACATTTCTACATAATTCTCTAACCTCCTTCCACCTCATCTGCCACCTCAGCATGTGTCTCATGAATTTAAATATTTATAATTTCTAAATAGAAATTTCTGTCAACAAACTCCTAACAAGATTGGAGACACATGGCTTCTCCTTCTATTTGATGCCCTTCAACACTTGGCAAAGTGCTCTTTTAAAGGGAACACTCTCCATGATTCCCTCTAACTTCTTCATCCTCCACCGTTCATCTTTCCAGCTGAAATCTTGACCGTCGAATCCTGCCACATCACAATATGCCTTGGAAATCATATAAATACAGCCTCATTCTCCAACATTTGGGATCCCATCTTTGAGCAAACTTACTCTACAGAAATTATCTTTGAGTATTTAAGAGCATTAGAGCATTTAGAGCCTTCAGCATTTAGCATAGTAGAAGCATACTAATTTAGAAACATGGCTTAGTTCTTAGTTGCATTTCCATTATCATAGTAGTTTTATACAACATTTACATCATAGTTTTTGGCATCATCTCCATTATCATATCACCATTATCACTTGTAGCATATCACATAATTTATAAAATCATGTAGGAACCATGATTCTTGCATTTTACAGTATCCATTCTCTATGTGGTCATTCTGAAAGTCATAGTGCAAGAAAAATCTGAGAGCCCTTATAATTCAAGGAATCCTTAGAGATAGGAAACAATGGAACGGCTTTAGGGATTGATTGTGTTTTGAATTCGATTAATTTTGTGATTTCAATTCTCTAATATAATACGTTTCATTGGTTGTGTTGATTATTCAATTATATTCACTATTCACACAACACAAGTGAAATTAGGCCAAGTGCTCGACAAAACTCCAGAAAGTGCCAAAAGGAATCCCTTGTACCCCTGAACTCGCTACAACACACAAAATATGCCAAATGGTTGAACAACATGGTCTCCAAGATCTGTGGAGGCCCCTAACCAAACAACATTAGCCTACAAGAACCTGAAGAATAGGTTAACTATCTCCAATGGTAGGAAGGGGACATTACAAAAGCTTATACAATAATGAAAATGCAACCAACCTCTTCCAATTTTCAGCAGTGAGTGTGTACAACAAGAAAGAGCAACTCTCCCACTTTTCAGTGGTGATTGAGTACAACTAGCATGAGCAAGTCTTCCACTTTTCAGCGGTGAGTGAGTACAACAAGTATGAGCAACTCCTACTTTTCAGCGGTGAGTGAATAGTAGTAAGCCACTTATTCGATGGGGTGAGTAACAACAAATAACAAGAGCAGATCACTAGTGGTACTAACACCCAACTTTACTATTAGCTCATACAATTCTTTCCAAACCAAAATATAATTGTTGTTACAATAAACCATTGTGAAAGAAGCTGATTGAAACCACCCCAAATCTACCACAACTTCAAAAACTAACCACCCATCATTGAAACAATTTGATGGTTGGCGCAAGTCTAAAAAGGGTTTGAAACTCTACTATTTCAGTCAAGACAACGAGTTATGATGAGCACACGGTGATACTGAGAGGGGGGATGAATCAGTATCTAAAAATCTTTTACTTTTTCAAAACTTAACCAATCACAATGAAACATTCAAGTAAGATCTAGCAATTTAGAGCACATAGACAACACACGCTTTTACATGGAAACCCTTGCAGGAGAAAACCATGACAAAATATTGTTTATATATATTTTATTGATCTTCTTCTCTTTCTTGTAGGCTCCAACCTACTTCACATGCAAATAGTGAGCACCAACTCACAGGAGACACCAATCTGCATTTGACAAAATTTTAGGCACCAACCTATGGGAGGCTCCAACCCCCACACAAATTAAGCTCCAACCTATTAATCCGTCAATGGCTGACATAGTATGCTTCTTCCTAGTATCTTCTTCTCACAAATCTGATTACAACTCACACAATATCCTTCTTCCAAATCTGATCTAACTGACACAATAACGTTTTCTCAGAAATCTGATTATAGTCATGCACAATCTTCCTTCCAGATCCGATCACAAATCTGATCCAACTTTGTCAATCCTTCAATTTGATCACTAATATATCAATGTTTTCACAAATCTGCTCTTAATTTTCACACATATTCTTCATACATATCTGCATTCATCTACATACATGGGCTGTATATATTGTTTAATACCAGTCTGAAACATTTTTCATACTTCTCTGCCCTTTTAAATCTGCTCTTTATTACACATATATTCTCAAAATAAGTCAGATTTACTCTTCATTTTTCTGCTCTTTCTCTTCCTTATATTCAAAAATATATCGCTGATTTGTTGTCTACTCTTCACATTCATTGTTTCATTTTATATCCCCATGTCTCTATGGAGAGATGTATCTCTTTGAATAGGTATAACCTTTTAAGAAGTCGCCACCTTTTACAAGGAGATTGCAACCTTTTGAAACTAATTCATAATAATATTTTTGTCTTTTTCTTATGAAAGTAATCACTGTCCTTAATTTCTGCCTTAAACAAATACAAATCACTGCTCATTAAGATGGTTGCCCAGAACTGAAGTAAATGTATTTTATTGTTCATTATGGAAGAGGTCGGCCATGTAAAATGGTAATAATTTGCTTTTAATCCAGCACTGCCTCAATGGGGTCGGCCCCATAGAATAATAATTATTTTATTTTATTTAAGTGTTGCCTTGATGGGGGTCGACCTGAAAAGGTAGTAATTATTTAATTTCACATTGATAATTATTTATCAAGGCATACATTTGTTTATTTGTCAGCATCACCCTCTCCTTTATCAAGGCATACATTTTCTTCTTTGACAGTAGCAATAACATCAATTAATGTAACGTTGATCTTCCCTTTGACATTTCTTCTAACATCAATGACAATCTCGTCCATACACCTTTGACATCAATGACAATATTGCCAACAATCTCCCCCTTTGTCATTGATGGCAACCTAACTGTGAATATAAATTTTCTTTTTTGCACTACTCCCCCTTTCTCGGCCTCCCCCTTGCTCTAACTCTCCTCCTTTGACATCAATGGCAAAGGGTCTTCCAACTAGCTTTGAACTTTCTCTTCCATGGAGCTACAAGATAATGTTGTGGGTAGCTCCCCTTGAATATATACTTACCTTTAATGACTAGATGAATATGGGATCACTCCCAACTTTTCCCTTAAGTACTCAAATGTGTCCTTTGGAAGTGGCTTTGTAAACGTGTCGGCAATTTGTTCCTTTGCAGCAATATATTCCAACTTAATTTGTTCCTCTACCACCTACTCTCTCAAAAAGTGATACTTTATGGGAATGTGCTTGGTCATTGAATGCATCACTGGATTCTTCGAAATGTTAATTGCACTTGTATTATCACAAAATATAGTGATGGGGTGATCATATTCTACTTTGATAGCTTTCAATGTTTGCCTTATCCATAACACTTCAGTGCAACATGATGCTGCTGCAATATATTTTGCCTCTGCGGTAGATAGGGAAATTGATGCTTGCTTCTTGCTTATCCATGATACAAGGTTGTTACCAAGAAAGAAAGCTGCTCCACTTGTACTCTTCCTATCATCAACATTTCCTACCCAATGCATCTGTATATGCTACTAGAGTAAAATCATTCCCACTTGAATACCATAGATTAAACTCCAATGTTCCCTTCAAGTATTTGAGTATCCGTTTCACTGCTTGAACATGTGTTCCGTTTGGTGCAGCTTGAAATCTTGTTAGCATACCGATTGCTTGCATAATATCCGGCCTTGAAGCTATCAAGTATAAAAGACTTCCACTCATTGATCTTTAAAGCGTTTGGTTTGCTTCAAGCGATTCATCATCTTAACTTACATCCTGTTACCATGGGGGTACTCACAGGATTACAATCTTCCATCCTGAACTTTTTCAACATCTCTTTTACATACTTGGTTTGTGAAATAAATATTCCCTTCTCTGATTGTGATATTTGCAAACCAAGAAAGAAAGATAATTCACCTAGCATAGACATCTCAAATTCCTTCTGGATCTCCATTGCAAATCCTTGACACATGTTGTCATTGGTTCCTCCAAAAATGATATCCACATAAACTACCGCAATCAATTGATCATCACCTATGGTCTTAATATATAAGTTGCTATCCGCAACTCCCTTTTTGAACCCTTGTTGGAGATGTTTGTCAAGTCTAGCATACCACTCTTTGGGGGCTTGTTTCAACCCATAAAGTGCCTTCTTCAATCTACATACATGGTCTTTATTCTCTAATGATAGTAGGAACCCTTCTGGGTTTTCAATGTAGACTTCTTCTAGATCTCCATTCACAAAAGCAGACTTAACATCCATTTGATATTCTTTGAAATTCTTAAAGCTAGCATACGCCAAAAACATCCTTATGGCTTCCATCCTAGCAACCGCAGCAAAAATCTCTTCAAAATCAAGACCTTCTACTTGTGCATACCCTTTACATACCAATTTTGCTTTGTTTCTCACAACCTGACCATCTCCATTCAACTTATTTTTGAATACCCACTTAGTGCCATTAACATTTTTATCCTTGGGTCTTGGGACAAGTTCTCAAGTATCATTCTTCTCAATCTTGTTCGGCTCTTCATCCATAGCTTCTATCCAATTCTTATCTTCACTTGCTTCTTTGAAGTTCTTAGGTTCAATCTTAGATAACAAAGCAATATTTCTAGCTTCCAAAACTCTTACCATTCTTATTGTTGTTTTGACCCTGTCATCTCCTATTATCAAATCTTTTGGATGGTTCCTTTGAACAAACTTAGATGGTGTCTTCATTGGTGACTTGGTGTTCCTTTGTTCAACTATTTCATATTAACTTTTCTCTACATCTTCCTTGCATCTTTCTTCATAAGGCTAGCTATCTTCTTGTGGTTCATCTTGATAGTTTTTCTCCTCATTTATCTTCACATTTGTGCTTTCAACTATTTTATGCAATCTCTTATTGAAGCATCTGTAGGCCTTACTCTTTAAAGAATAGCCCAAAAACATTCCTTCATCTGCCCTTGCATCGAACTTCCCCAAATCTTCTTCATCTCTTCTAAATATAACAAGGACTTCCAAACACTTTGAAGTATTTCACGGATGCAGGCCTTCCCTTCCATAACCCATATGGTGTTTTATCATGATTTACTCTGATTTTACCTCGGTTAAGGATATAAACTGTTGTGTCTACCACATCTCTCCAAAACATGTCAGGAACCTTGGATTCATTCATCATGCATCTAGCCATCCCTTGAATAGTTCTGTTCTTCCTTTCCACTACATTTTGTTGTGGAATTCTTGCTGCAGAATATTGTCTTCGTATCCCATGTTTCTCACAAAAATCTTTGAATTCGTTTGAAGTGAATTCGCCTCCTCTATCTGATCTAAGGAATTTAATCCTCAAGCCTATCTCATTTTCCACTAAGGCTTTGAATGCCTTAAATTTTTCCAATGCTTCATATTTCTCCTTCAAAAAGGTAACCCATGTCATTCTAGAAAAATCATCAATTAATAACATGAAGTATCTTTCACCTTGTATACTCCTTGTCCTAGTGGGTTCACACAAGTCTGTGTGAATAAGCTCTAGAGGTTGTGATGCAAAGTACTCTTTTGATTTAAAACTCACTCTGGTTTGCTTACCCAATTGACGTTGCTTGCAAATGATATTTGCAGGCTTTGATATGATAGGCATATCTCTCACTGCTTCCCTTCAACTTCAAAATTTAGATGCCCCATTCTTTTATGCCATAGCCAAATCTCATCTTCCTTACCCATGCAACATTTCTCGCCTCTAATGTCACTTAGAATGTAGAGATTATTTCCTGCTCGGCTAGCTTCTGCAACTTGCCTCCTTACTTATCTCACAACCATTAGATGCAACATACTCCAAAATCCTGATGGAAGAAATCATTATAGAAGACATTTACAAAGACATCATTAGATACGACATACTCCTCTTCTAGTAATTTAGTAGAATTCCATTCAAACATGGCAAGCGCTGACAAGAGCAAGATTTCGAGTGAGAGAGGGTTATATCCAATGCTTGAGAAAGATTGCTCAAGGTTAGAATGGAAAGTAAATGTTAGCCATTTTTTATTTCATGATATTTTTTATTATTTTATCAACAATGAAGTCAATTTAAAAAATAAATAAAAATGTGTAAGTGTTTTGATTATGATAAAACGGAAAGGGCCCAAATCCATTACAAAACAACCATAGAGGCTAAAAATATGTGCAAGTGTTATCTACTAGTCAAGAATATAATTATAAATGTAATGTGCGATATTGTAAAGAAAAAATATTCTTTCCCTAATGTAAATCTAGGCTAATTAAATGAATGCAGCAAACAAGCATAAATCAACCTAGATTAATTAATTAACAGCTAGGAATGGATAATTCAATAATAAATGTTAATTTAAGAGCATTAAATGCAAAGGAAGGTGAATTTAACTTTTGAACTGAAGATGGATTGTGATGGCTGATGACTTGTAGAGTTGATTTGCTTCAATATAGAAAACTAATGACCTTGAGGCGTAGACTGTCCTCAAAATTTGTGCAAACTCAGTACTCTTTGAAGAGGAAAATTAAATGCAAAGGAAGGTGTACTTAGCTCTTGAACTGAATTGGATTGTGATTGTTGATGACTTGTAGAGTTGATTTGCCACAATGTAGAAAATTAATGATCCTCAAATGGGTTTTGTGGCTGTTCTCCTTCACCAATAGCATTCACACACCCTGATGAACCCCCAGCTGAGGCTGAAATTTTCACATTTCTTTCTTCCATCTCATGTTCACTATTCTCAATGTTGATGTTGTTTTATGAAACAATAATGTAAGTACAAATTGGAAATAGAAAAATAAATAAAAAATCTTACATTTCTTCCCTAAAACTTTGGAAAAAAATCGTAGAAAAAAACTAAACAAATGGAAGAATCACTTACCTCTACCACTTTTCTTGCTGTGTCACTCCTCATTGCTCACTAATGCTGATTTCCCCATATGCACCTTCAAACTGTGCTCAAAAGATATTTTTTTCCTCCAACTTGGCAGCAAATTTTTTTGGCATGTAAAAATAAGTTAGAATGAGAGAGGGGGGCACTTCTTTTTGTTCATTTAGGGTTAAGTGTGGTGTGGGGGCCCACAAAAAAATGAAATTAAAATAATCATTTTTTATTTTGGACTTCAAAGAAAAAGCATGGCTGAATGTTTTCAAGATGGTTAGGGCAGATCTTTGAAATTGGGGATGGCTTGAGGGCATCTCCACATCCTCAGAATGAGATCGAATAAAGAAAATTTGGGTATATGTCCACGTGCAACATAAATATTTCTTATTGTTGTTAACGTGTCTCTTAAGATTGGCCACTTCTTGTAACAGTGTATCCAAAGTGGAGGTAGAAACTAGGGTAGTGTTGGGGATGTGTGAAACAATAGTTGTATGGTGAGATTAAGAGGCAAGGGGTAAAGACAGCAATGGATGTATGGATGGATCATATTAGAGGAAGATAGGTCATGGAGTGAGACAGAGTAATAGTATGAACCATGGGTTAAGGAATAGTATGGGACACATGAATGGAGGGTGTAACACTATTGTCTATGTGGGTAGAAGATGGGATATAAATGGAATGCTAGAGGGGATGGTAGCACTAGAAGAAGGTAGGGTGGAAGGAGTATAGACAAGAGGTAAGCAATATTGAGAATTAAAGACAGTGGGAAAGATAGGAGGGATGGTGGAAGTAAGAGCTCAATTAGGGGTAGCAACAATGGTCATGGGAGTGGTAGGTTAGGTTTGGAAGAAGAGGTCAATAAGGAGCCAAGATCATGTACAATATCTATGCCAAATGGGGTAACCTTCCAATGTCTTATAAAAGAGATTCTAATTGATGAGAAGATTTGACTTAGGTAAATACATCAATTAACACTTTCCTAGTAAGTGAGAGATCTTGCTTCCTCAAGTGGGCTTCATGATCATAGTCTTGTAGCATCCAAGTGGTTCTCAACATGAGCATACAAATTGTTGTTAGAATGGGCAGCCATGGTAGGGTTTAAATGAGCACTCCTCAAAGGAAGATTAGGATCACAAGTAGATCTTGACATAAACAATGTACTATGGAAATGAGAAAGATAAAGCTTTCTAAATCAGTCCCAGATTTGAAAAGTCAGGAAAATTTGAGGTGTATCACATCTGAAAAATGAAACCCTATTGAATTATCCAAGGGTGAGCAGAAATGGAGGTCATAATAAAGGACAAATGCTAGAAGAGATATAGCTATGAATAGGAACACAAACCATAGTAATATATGAAAATTGATACAAGCATCAGAAAATACAAATCTGAAACCTTAAAAAGTAACACAGGTATAAACCCTAAAGCAAGACCCTAGATTGGTATAGGATTGGAAAGGTTCACCAAAAATGTAAAGGAAAAATACAATTTCCTTAATGTTAATCTAGTCTAATAAATGTCAATTTAGGAAAATTAAATGTGAAGGAAGGGTTTACTTAGCTCTTGAACTGAAGATGGATTGTGATTGTTGATGACTTGTAGAGTTGGTTCACACAATACAAGAACATGACTTTGAAGAGAACTGTCCTTGAACTTTGTGCAAACTCAGAATTCTCTTAAGGTCAATCCTGTGGATCTAATTTTATTACCTGCAGATCTGATCTAGTGAAATGTACACTTACGCTGTTTGGTTTGCTCCAATTGTTTTTTCTCTGTCAACATATGTAAGGATTGGCAGTATATAAAACTGCCTTGGGGAGATTCCTCAGTTTTGAGGGTTCACGTTCTCCTTAGGCAAACCCTTAATGGCTGGCTTTATGGCCTTGGCAAGTGCTAACAGAGAACAAGCAAGTGTGCAAGTATCTAAGATGCAAATTTTGATCCAAATATTGTTCTTTTTAGTGCGCCAAGTTGAAGTGTTTCTATTGAATGATCCAGGATTTCAAATGATAATCAAATATGCAGATCTTTAAATACTAAGAAAAAACAAATTGTCACACAAATGCGTATGAAGTCGGCTCCCGATGATTATGAAGGACAGAAGTCGGCAATTTTGAATTTCAATTTTGGGTTGAGTTCTTAGTATTGCACTAGCATGTCACAAAAATGACTCAAGATAGGGAAATGCAGATTTCATGATAGGGCTTAGGCATATGAGGATCAAGGTCAATTATGATGCAAACATATGGTGATTAGTGCAAGTAAGGTAGAGATAAGGTCAAATGCATTGAGAATTTGTGAAAGTGGGAGTAAATAAGGCTGGGCAAAGATTGGGGAAAGAGTCGGACTTTGTACATAAATATGCCATATATCGCTATATGAATATATTAAGACATTCTCTCAAAATAGATCCAAAACTAATTGGTTAATGGCATGGGTATGGTGAGATGTATTGAACTAAGTGTATGCTTGTAGCCTTGTAATTTTAAATGGTTGGGGAGCTGTTTATAACTTTATCCAAACAATTTTGGTCTCTATAAAAAGAGACGATTTAAAATTTATCTACGATCATTGCAATGCATTGTTCATACTTTCTACTTGCGTGATCACTCAAAGCTTCTTGTATTCATATTGATCATATCAATACTATACTACTGCATTTAATCACATAATTACGTATTCATCTTGATTGTGTGTTCTTATGTGCTTAACTGTTGCAAAATTTCAGCTAGATTTAAATGAGTTGTATGGGTGCTTTATATGCTTAATCGTTACAAGGTGCCAACAACTAAAGTTAAACGTGGGAAATGCGTGGAAATGTAAATGACTCCAGTTAGATCACCTAGCATTTGTATGTTTGCCAGTTGAATATTTATTGCCATTTTAGTTCGTTAACAGTCAAAACTCACTGCGAATGTCTACCTAATTTAAAATTTAGTTATAGTTCATTCCCTCCTCTACATAAGGGCAAACGATTATTACGATATCTTCATGTATAGGAGACATAATGTGGTAACTGTTTACCATGCCACTCGTGGCTGTGGGTACCGACCTACTTAGAATCCTTGATAAAAGCTTAAATCTGGACAATCTCTGAAATGTTTTTTGTATGTATTAGAGATGGGAGTTTAGCGGGCATTGATGCTCGTTCGATGGTCATTGTTATATCTTCCCACATCCACCATAGCAGTTCAGAGATGACGTAAACTTTTGCTGCAATGCTTAGATATATATTTCAATGGGACCTGAAATAGGTGTTTTTTTGAAATGTAGGTGAGCACTGAAGAATCATGGCTTTGTTTTGATCAACCAGCTTTGATCCTACATAACAAGGTAACAGTCTTTTCTGTTTAAATAAATCTAGAATGCCTCAAGTAGAGATTTTACATGTAAGCAGTTATGAAACTATGTCTTTTGTGTATGTTTCGTAGGTTCGAGCATTTGCAGGTTGGCCAGGAACAAGAACAAAAGTAGAGATTCACGACCAAACCACCAATGAAACTCAAATTATTGAGCTTAAAATTATCACAACAAAAGTGAGATCCAAAGATTGTCACAACGTGAATATAAATAGCAAAGATACTATACTCCTTGATGGGGATGCTCTTATATTTTGTTGTGGAGGAGGCTCTACACTTGAGGTAAAAGCTTTACATCCATCAGATACTTAAATGCATGTCCTTTTAGGTAATTTGTTTTTGATCCTATGTCTATTGAGCATTAGGTATTGGAGCTTCAACCTCCTGGGAAAAAGCCAATGAGAGCACGAGATTTTTGGAATGGTTTACGCGGTCGAAAGCTAATCAAGGCATAATTGAAAAAGATATTCACATTTTCTCATTTTTCGTCAAACTTACATATTGGTCGATGCAAAACATGCTATATTATAGAGCAGAGAAAAGACAGAAGAAAAGTAAGGATTGTGAAATTGACTTGGTTGAGGGGGGATGGATATGGATACTTGAATTTAGTAGTTGGGTACCTATGTTGGTGTGTTCGCCGTGTTTATATGGAGACATTTTAACAAGCCAATTGTTTTTAATCATAGGACTTATAATTTTTACTTCAGCCATTTATTTATGTTGATTATTATTTTAAAGTCATTTATTGAAGGAGATTTTAAATATAAGGTAAAAAAGTTGGTCGATCAATCTTATTTTGGTGGGCTTATGTGTTCTCTCATGATTTGGATTATTATTTTTAAATCATTCATTGAAGGAGATTTTAAATACAAGGTAAAAAAGTTGTTCAATAAAGCTCATTTTGATGGGTTCTCTCATGATTTGTTATTTTTGTATAATGCTTTTCCTTCAAATACTAATAATGGAAGACATTTTTCTTTAATTTCTAAAAAAAAAGGTGTTGTAATGTTCAATAATCACAAGTATTTAATCCCACACAACTATTGAATCCTCTCCTTAATATTATCGAATTTGTTCACTAATCTTATTTTTATATCATATTTGTAAATGATGTAAATTCATTGGTCTTATCTTAACTTAGAACATTGTCCGCTTTTTTTGAAATTCATTGCATCAACATGTTTAGCTCATAGAACTCATCATTCTCATAGCTTTTGTTGAATTTTGTCAAACTTGAAAATTATATGAAAAGTGTGTCAATATTTTGGTGGCCCTTTGTATATATTTTTGCATTTGTTATGTAAAGAACTTACCTAAAATACTTAGGTTTTCTTCATTTTTTAATTTTTATTCTTTGTACAATGTGCCTGTAAATATTTTGTACTATTTGAGGTCAACTTATCCAAAATTTGATTGGCTCATCATTAGCAACTTAGATAACCCATTTTGCATATGAGTTTTCATGAAAATTCAAAAAAAAAAAAACTAGGCTTGTGAGTATGATCTCTCCTACTATATCTTTTTCAAAACTTGTAAACAAATCAACATTAGATAAGATGGTTTTTTTAACATTACCCATCTTGATATAGGAGCATTTGAGTCCACAGGCGATCTTGCATCGCCCAAAAACATTTCAAGTTTTCTCTTTTAGTTTCAGTTCAATTTGTGTTTTGGTGTTTGCTTTAAGAGGCATTTTCAGGTAGAATTTTGGTCAACTAAGGAATTCATCTTGTTAAAGAGCTTAATGGGTACTTATTGTTCAAATTTGGCGAATTTTGGAGTAAATTTGGTTGTTAGAACAAATCAGAGGTTTGGCCAATATTAGGAATAAATTGGACTTTTTGGAGTTTTGAGAATTATCAAAATTGTCAATAGTTCTCATTCCTAGTGAACTCATCGACAAAGTTTATGACTTAGTTAGTGGAGCTTTTTGGAGTTTTAGGAACCATCAGAATCACCAATAGTTCCTGTTCCTAGTGAACTCGTCGATAAAGTGTATGACTTAATTATCGAATCTTTTTGGAGTTTCAGTCCAACCATTAGAACTGCTGACAATTCCCATTCCTAGTGAACTCGCAAATTTTATGACTTAATTCTTTAATTCTTTTATTTCTCATGAAATTCTCATGACCTGAGTGGTTCCTAGTGGAGTAGGAACCTTCAGCAAATGCTTGGTACCTAGTTTTTGACAGGGTCAAAACCCTCAACATAAGGCTTTAATGAAGACATTTCAATAGTTCCTAAGGAGATAGGAACCTTTGATGGCACTTGGTTTTTGATGAGGGTGGAATCCCTAACAACGAAAGAAATGTTGAGTTCCTAAAGAATTAGGAGCTATTGACAAAATGTTTAGTTCTTAGCTCCTATCAGAGTGGGAATCCCCGACATGAGAGAAAAGGAGAACACACAGACACTTGGAAAGGCTAGTTACATGTTGACATGTGGCAAGATTGTTCAGTTCAAGTGGTTCAACTTTTTTCACAATAAACATATAAAGGCCATTATCACACTTTGGAGGGAAATTCGAAAGGGGGAAAATAATGCAAATATTTCAAAGCTTGGTGATGAAGCATTTGGAATGATTTGAGATTTGGGGCACATTGATTGGGGTTATTTTGAAGATGAATTCTTTTTGAATAATATTGATTTGAACTATAAGATCATTGATCCAAATTATTTAATTTTATTATATTCCTAAGAATTTGAATGTGGCATATGAATAAAGATTTGAATTTTATTGTATATGTGTAGATTTTTCTTGTTGTATGTGTGATTTGGCTGTCTAATAAGACCCCCTCATCACGATTGCATCAGATGGTATCAAAGTAAGGTTGCTCGCTAGGAGGAGTTGTAGAGGAATAGAGAGTGAAGTGGTGAAATTGTCTCAAAGGCTTGAGAGGTTTATCATAGGTGTGAAGAGAAGTCTTGCAATTGTGGAGGGTTGAGGGAGACATTGAAATTTGTGAAGGTAAGTTTTATTTCCACATTGTGGAGATAGAAAAACAAAGATAGTATTTTGAGTTGTAAGATATCTAGAAGATGCCCTCGAGAAAGAGAAATCCTAGAATAGAGGAAATGTTTGAGCAACTTCGTGTTGATATGAGAAACAAATTATGGAATTTAGTTAGAGTTTGAGAAAAAACCTAGATAATGCAAAAGACCACACAAGTGGTGAAGAAAGTGAAGTTGATTAACGTGATAGAGAAAATGAACAACCAACAGTTGAACAAGAAAACTACTTCTTGAAAGCTCTTGCCAAAATTAGTAAGGTTAATCGAATGGAGGTTCCAAATTTTTTGGAACATTAAACCCTAGTAAGAGTTGATAGACTAGATAGGTGAGTTGGAAGAATATTTTGATTTGGAAGAAATTGGTGATCCACAAAGGGTAAAGTTGGCACAAACAAAACTTAAGGGACATGTTGCCTTTTGGTGGAGAGAGTTACAAAGAGAAAAAGTAGCCAATGGTGACAGAAGGGTAACCCAATGGATGCAAATGGTTACCAAACTAAAGGCAAAATTTATTCTTGGGGATTATGAATTGGAGTTGTTCAAAAAGCTTTAGAATTTGAAATAAAAAGACATGAGTGTCAAAGATTACAGTGAGGAGTTTAACATAGGGAGAAGGTAGCTAGATATGATTTAATATCCAAGATGAGATGAGTGTGTTGACGATTTCTATTGTTGAAGAGGCTTACTTGATGCAAAGAAAGACTCACTCACATACACCCTTGGCACTTTTCAAACAATGCTTCAATGCGAATGATGCAAATGTGCATTCTTGTTTTATTAACTTGCTCCTAAGCCTAATGGCACTCAACAAAGAGGACAACATGAAAACTTGTGAGTTTTGGATTCTACAAACCTTCTACAACACTCTTCAATGATTTTCCATCCCTTCACAAGCAAGGAATGCATAGATGTGTTCAACCCCTTCACAACTGAGGTTTTATAATAGTTTACAAGCAAATCTAGACACAAACTTCCATAACTCTTTCATGCAACCTTTTAAAGGCTTGAGCCCAAAAGGGTTTTTAGATCCCATTAAAACAGAACTTTCTACCAATTTTCATGAGTTTTTGACAGTGGGAAACAAAGATGCAATTTTTTTTGTGTTTCTCGAAACCTTAGGTAGGGTTTGGACCTACTCTTAGTAAAAATGCCATAATGCACACAAAACTTAATGAAAATGCATGAAACCAAAAGCATTTGTAAGGTAAGACACAACACCAACTTCCCAAGGCATGTGCAGGTTCATACCAGACCGTACTGATCTGTACCATGCGTGTTTTAGATTGCAACTTTTTCAAAAAAAAACTTTAGAAACTTGCCCTCAATTAAATTGCCATATCTTGCACAAAACATGATGAAATTCTACCAAATCAAAAGCATTCGAAAGTTAGGACCCTTCTCCAACTTCTCCAATTGGTTTTAGGATAGTACCAATCTGTACCAGTTCGTACAATGCAAATTACAGTCGAATTTCACATAAAATGCAGTAAAGAACGTGCAAAATGAATTGGTTTCTCCTTCAAACTTATCTCCAACCTTTGTGCTTGAGATTGCATTGTATATTTATCATGTTACAATCATTCCCAACTAAAAAACTGACCACCAACTCCTTTGTTAACACTAATGACAACATTTGCAAGTTTTTGACAACATTTTGACAACATTTTGCAACATTTGCAACTTTTTACAACATGACACCAAAACATCATAGAATGGATTTAATGACTCCAAATGGTCTTAAATGACCTTATTGACCCCAACCTAACCAAAAACCAAATTTAAGCAACATGACAACAACTTGCATCAAAAGGTGCATCAAGGATGCCCCTGTATCATTACCAATATGCCTTAAAGGTAAAAGAAAATATAGAAAGAAGGTAGCATCACAATTCAAGAGGAAGAGGAAGATTCTCAAGAAGACAAGTAGTAGTAAAGGGAAATAGGCCAATAAAGAAGAAGCAAGCCCTAAATAAAATAAGGAGTTAGGTCAAGGAATAGAGTAAGAGAGTACTCTATAGGAGGATGCGGCAGTAGTAGCAAGGGGTTCTTTGGAAAATGTTCCAAATGTGGAGAGGCTGGACATATAGCTTATGAGTTTCCACAAATGCATTAGGAGAATAGCAAGTGGTGTGGCCAAAAATAATATGGCACAAGAGGAAGAAGAAACTATGGCATCACTAAAAGTGGAACAACCAGAGGAAGGGGAATCTCTTACATTCAAGAGAGTCTTAATGAAACCAGGTGAGGAAGGAGCCTCAAGATTAGTATGCGAAAATGGAATTATTTATTCTCTCTATTAGATTCTCAAGATGTCACCTAGATTTGAATGGCTACATATTGAGACATGATGACTCTCATTTGTTTCTAGTTCTCTATGTTAATGAATTAATATTATAGGGATCTAATTATTCATCCGTAGTAGACTCAAATCTACTTTGCACGATAGACTTGGATCTCTTACACTATTTTCTTGGGGTCAAGATCGCTCAATCTTCTTCTAGGATTGCTCTTGCTCAACCCAATCATGCTCTTGATCTTCTAGCTTGGTTTCATGTGTTTGGTTGTAAGCCTACACCAGCTCCCTTTCTATTATAATTCAAGCTTGAGGCTAAGTTTTTCACTCCACTTGTTGCTACTACATTATATTGATATCTTGTTGGTAGACTAATCAATTTTAATCACACTTTCCCATACATATTATATATAGTCAATGTGACTTCAAAATTTATGCAAGAACCACATAATATTCACTAAAAAGATGTCAAACACATATTACACTATATAGAGGGAACCCGCATATATGGGATTCGCTATGAAATAGGTATAGATTTATACTTGGTTGGATATAAAAATTATGATTAGACTAGCAATCTTTATGACTCTAAGCGCACATCTAACTACAACTTTCACTTTGGTTCTAGCCCTATTGTTGGCAAAGAAAGAAATATCTTATTTATCTTCTTTTGACAGAGGATGATTTTTGGGTTTTAAATGCCACCACTAAGGCTCTTTGGCTTCAAAACATACTTACTAAGTTTAGTATTCCTTTTTAGATACCACCGTTCATCTTCTATAAAAACTAGAGTGCCATTTAAATCTTAAAGAACATGTTCATCATAAAGAAGCTAAACATGTCAAGATCCACATGCAATACATTTTAATAAGCTTGCACAAGATTAGTTATTGATATTTTGTATTTTCCTACAATGATGCAAGTTGTAGATATCTTCACCAAATCATTCATTGAAAAAAATTGTAGGAATTTTTACCTATGGGTTTTCTTCTTTTATAGGGGGGTCATTATGTATACATAGCTACCTAGCATGAATTCTCATTTACTAGGATCCATTTATCCATCTCTATTCATTCACCTAAGATGTCCTTATGGGGGTGCATTATTTTTTTCATACATTTAGTTTATTTCTTATAAGCACTAGATTAGGATATACTTACTTAGGTAGGCATCTACTAGGGTAGGTACTACTTGTATCATCTTACTTATACTTTGCTATTTTGGTGGAGATGTGCACATATGCGAGAACATCTCTTGTATCCCACATTATTTTTATACACATATCTTGCTGGTATGTCCTACATATACCCATCTCATGTACTCTTGCATCTCATACTATTCTATTGCATTCTTTGATTAGAATACAATTGATTCTATCATATTAATTTTTTTAGTACTTCATTGTTTTCATTAGGCTCTCTTGATCTTGGGTGGATATCTTCATAGAAAAATATTACAATATGCTATAGAATTTTGAAGATATTCAAACACCTATTGATATTCAATATTGTTAGATGGTGTATGTGATGGAAAAGGATTAGTAAAAATCTATAAATGTTGGTTTGTTAGATAAACCAAATAACTTCCCCCATCATTCGCACCATCAACATGAATCAAATTCTTCTTAATGAGATCTTGGATTCATGCTTAAGTGTCAACATTTTTTAGTGTGGTGTCCATTAACTCTATAAAAAAAATATTGGCAGTATAATACTCAGTTAATCCTCTAGAGGGTTCCAATGGCTGAATAGGATAAAGGGTGATCGATATATTAGTAATATTTGAATCATATTTATCAATTGTTCACTAAGCTTTGTAAATTCTCTAGGCCCTTGAGGTTTAAGACATATAGTATTAGAATTAGAAAATACTTGGTTGGCACTAACTTTGGTTCTCTCTTATCATTTCCTTTTATAAATGTGTTACTCTTGTGATATTTTACAAGATAAGAAGATGTGAAGTGGATAATGGAGGACCCATGCTTCAATCCATTATATTTTAGAAATTTAAGTTCAACAATTCACACATATCTACACAAATGCATAAGATAAATGGAACAATTCAAGTAAATGTTATATTTGATAAGAGAAAGGATTCCCCCATAAAAAATAATTGTAACTCATCATCATATATCTGATTTTTTGTTTTACAACATAACGATTGGAAGTGAATGGCATAGTCATTTATAGGCTTGTTATGTCCTTATGCACATTTGATCAAACCATTCGTAGTTGTTCTCAAGGAAATATTAACATAGAAGTGTCATAAGAAAGTTGTGGCTAGCTCGTCAAAATAACAGATAGAATTGAGATTTAAGGAATAGAACCATTGAATGTCATAGTCCCTTGAGGTTCATGGAAAAATAACTAATACTTTATCTCTAGTAATACAACATTGAAATATTGTAAATAAACATTGGGATCTCCTTTTCCATGATTAATTTAAATGTATGTGCTAAAAATATAGTGAGCAATGGTATGTAACAAATTCAAACACAAAAGGTGTGTGATGTGGAGGATTGTATGTAATCTAGAATCACTTTATTAGGCATATCATCCACTTTAGTTTTAAGTCGACCAAATCAATTCAATAGTGTATCCAAGGTAGAGGTGGCAGTCATAGTGGTATAAGGAGCATTAGAAATAATAGATGAAGTATAGAGAGTATGATGGATACGAGGTGATGGCATGGAGGTGGAAGGGATGCAATGTTATAAGGTAAGGTAGACATAGGATGGGGAGGAATAGTATTCAAATCATAGGTGTATGGGATGGTACTAGTAGCTATATGGATATGAGTAGATGTGGAAAGATACTTGAGGTAAGTCAAAAACTAGTGGAGGGAAAGGTGGCGGTGATACTAGAGGTAGGAATAGAAGGGGAAGGGATCACTTTAGGAGTAACGACATGAGTGGTGCAAGCCATGGAAGTGTTAGCTATGAGATGAGAGGAAGAAGGATTGGAAGAGGAAGAATGGTGGGTGGATGGGTGAGAAGATGCACAATTGAAAGAATATTATGAAGAATATTCATGGAACCCACTAATGTAGCATATAAAGTATGGTAAAAGTACAAAGTTGTCACACTTTTATAAAGGAAGCAATCAAAACTGATCCAACTTTTAAACTTGAATCACCAAAAAGTGGCATATATGTTTTAAATTTTGAAATGATGTAAACTAATAAAAAATGTATTTTTTTAGTATAGTTTATGTTTGTATTTAAAAATAAAAATAAAAAAATATTTGATTTTTTTTTTTAATAAATTGACACTATAACTTAGTTGGTAAAATGCTAAAAAATGAAGTTACATGAGACGTTAATCTTTATATAATAAAAAAAAAAATCTTTCATTTTTTTTGTGTGTATTTATAACTTGAAATTTTAGTGCACGGATATTTTTTTTTTAATTTTTTTTTAGATTGCAAGAATCGGTTGGCTATCCATCCCCCTATAAACTATAGTGCACTTGGTAAACATTTTTCACATGACCGGTGGTGTTGGCATGACACGCCCTTCGATACCATGGGGACAGTGGGGAGACTAGACCTCGTGACCTCTTGCCTGCAACATGATGCTTTATTTTTTAATTTTTGATAAATATATATTTTTTAAATAAATATTAAAATGTGTGTGAATTAGAACACAACTATTTCCTTTCAATGTCAACTTTCATATTAACTATTTATCTAAAATAGAAAAAAATTATACCATCTTGATATAGATTCTTTTATCTAGTGCATCATATTGTTTTCATTTTTTTTCAATAAGTTTTAGTATTTTTCTTTACATAGTAAACCTTTAATATTTTTGATATAGATTCTTTTATCTGGTGCATCATATTTTTTCAATAAGTTTTAATATTTTTCCTGACATGGTAATCAACCTAATATTTTTGTGCTAGTAACTTACTTTTAGTAAAATTAAAAATAAAATATATATTTTAATAGTTTAATTAATTTTTATTTTATTTTAAATTTTACTAAAAGTAAGTTATTAGTACAAAAATATTAAGTTGATTACCATGTCAAGAAAATGCTAAAACCTATATATGAAAACTACACTTATGGATCTACAAAAGGGTATTTTTATATTTGAAAAAAATGTTATTTATATGAGTAAGAGTTGTTGAAACATAAATTTTTCAAATAATATTTTTTTTTATAATAAATTGGCCTCAAAGTGGTGCTACATATGCATTTAGCCAACAATTTTAGTTGAAAAAGTTGTGGACATATCTAACTTAACTAGAATGATTTTTACTAGATCATATGTTTGACCAAAATTGATTTTTAGTTAGAAATACTAAAATTCACTTGTGTTGATAAGTGGGTCAAAAGTATGACACAACTTTGTACTTTTACCCAATAGTGTCTAATTATGCCAAGATTCAACATGAGTAAGTACAAAAATAATTTATTGTCTTGTAAGGAAACAGTCTTGCTTAGCAAGATATGCTTATGATTATAGTCTTGTTGTTCTTAATGATTCTTAGTATGAGCATTATTGGTCACCAAAGCAAAAAATATATTGTTATCTTTATATTGGCTATCTATAATACAATTTAGATGAGCACTCCATTGTAAGGAAGATTAGGGTTTCAATTAGATCATGACATAACAATCCTTAAAGTGGTATGGCAAAAAGAGCTTGAAGAATAAAATAATCTAAATCACTCTCAAAACTAAATAATAATAATAAAACTACAAGATAAAACCTAAGCATGGAAAGCCGAAGGGGGTGTAAGTGTGGAGGTGTGGAGGTGTTCATCAAAATGAAAAAAAATGTTCTCATAATCTAAAAGAGAGGGTGAATAAAATCTCTTTTACATATCCAAAGTAAATAAATAAACAACATTAATATTTAGAACATACTCTATATGATAAAAATGTTGCAAGAATGATTAAGGTATTGAATTAAATGCCTCAAAATTGGAATAAAATAATGGAAACACTTAGTTGGAAAACTATGTTAGATGTTGAATGATGATTCATCAACAATGTAAAAAGATAAGTAAGAAATATCTTCAAATTATCAAATGATATTTTTATCTCGACCACTTATGTGAATATAGGTTTGATCATGTAAGTGTGGATATGATGCATGCCCATGGATATGATCTCTACAATTTTTAAGAATGTCGTGTTTAACTCACCTTGATGTTTTGAATATGCTTGTACATAAAAATTATATGTGCTTTCTGGTTCACATTTGGTTGTGATAATTGCTTCCCTTTTGTCAAACCATGTAAGGACATTGAGTCAATGACTAGATAAAAGATCAAGGACTACACTTTCAAACATGCAAGATGTCATATATGATTGTGCAATATAGATTCTTTGATAATGCATATAAGTAATATATGATAGCTCTAGGATGCAAGAGATTTATTATGCATGATGTGGTCAAGTTTAAAACAAAAATATACTTCTAATCAAGAGATTTAATTGATCCTCTCATGCATGTCTCCAATATCTCGATACTTGGGAAAAAATGAGAAGTTTATGAGTTTTGGCTAAAGGTTTGTTTTCACAATATTTGTCAAAGATTGTAAAGTGTTCAAAACTCACACCAAAGTCTAATAGTGTTAACAAAACCTCAAATACTTCTGAAACAACTTTCACGACTAACACAAAATTAAAAGAAAGAATGGAGTTTAGGGAGTTTTATAGTAATTGTCGACTATATCAACATGTTCTAAAACCTATGTTGGAACCATGGTTCTTAAAACTAAAATGACTCTCAATGTCCCTTTCGAAAAAATTATAAAAATTAAGAAAAGGCTAAGTTCAATGGCCTCCAAGTATTTGTCAAAGATTTGGTGAGGTTTCAAAACCTCCATCAACTCCCAACACTAATATCGCAACCAAATCATAAGCACATAAAAATATTACTGAATATTCTACTTTGTAATGTTATTGGAGGTGTTAATTAGTCCTCTAACCAATGTCAACACCCAATAGACTATTTGAAACCCTTTGCAAATGCAAAGTTTAGTTTATTTTGAATGACTTTTAAGTACTTATAGAAGATTTGATGAAATTATGAAACCTCTAATGACACCCAACAAGGTTCTTGAACCTAATATCTATTTTATAACCTTTTATCATTTTCTTTCCTATCCATGTGAAAATAGGAGTTCTGGAAAATTCACCGTCATGGAAAATTCATCGCCAAGTAAAATTCACCATGGCAGAAAATTATTAAAAAATATTAATGCGGTGAATTTTCCATGGCAGTGAATTGTTGGTGGTGAATTTTACTTGGTGCCTGAATTATTCATCGGTGGATTGTTGGCGGTGAATTGCTGATGGTGAATTGCTGACGATGAATTTTCCTAAAACCTTCGTAAAGACGTACAGAAGGAGAAACAGAGACCAATTTGTAAGCTATGTAGAAAACACTGTGAAAAGATATCATCTCACGGAATGCAATGATTGCAGGATATTCACAAAATAGATCTAGTGAATAGGCTTTAAAAACTTTCAGGCCAATGTAATCGGCTGGAATAAAGCCAAATGCCACGTCCTTTGCCAATATCTTCCCTGTCCATGCCAAGATGGAGGCTTTTGAAACAGTGTATAAGTATCCATCGAAACATAATGGAAGAGGGAATTTTATCAGATATTATAGTTTCAATGGTAGATGTGTATGAAAAATATGGAAGCATAGACGAGGCATGCAAACTGTTTGACAGAAAGCCTCAAAGATTTATCATCGAATTGATAGCAATATTTACTGGGTACGCCCAAACTGGATTTGTCGAAATGGCTTTAGAAACTCTCAAGCAAATTCAAATGGCAAGAATAAGGCAAATCTCCACAACCTTCGTTAGTGCCCTCCCTTCTTGTACCAAATGAAGGCTCTAGCACAGCATATGGTCATCTATTAAGCCGTTATTAAAAAGTATCTTTCAAATATTGTAACCAAGAATACCTTAGTTGACCTGTATGCACAAGGTAAAAGTATTTGCAGGAGTACAGGTATGCCTCAAGAAAATTGTGGTCTCATGGGGGTGTAAAGAATCAGTTTCACATCATTTATACTATGAATAATTTATAAAGTTATCATAGCATGATTGTCATATAGAAAATCATCTTATACAAGAGCTGCTACCAATGAATTATATGTGGGTGGTCAAGAAAATTGTGATTTCATGGAGTGTAAAGAATTAGTTTCACATCATTTATACTATGAATAATTTAGGAAGTTATCAGAGCAATCATATAGCATGGTTGTTATATAGCAAACCATCTTATACGAGAGTTGCTACCCATGAATTATATGTGGGTGGTCAAGAAAATTGTGATTTCATGGGTGTAAAGAATCAGTTTCACATCATTTATATTATGAATAATTTATGAAGTTATCATAGCAAGCATATAGCATGATTTTTATATAGCAAACCATCTTATACAAGAGTTACTACCCATGAATTATATGTGGGTGGTCAAGAAAATTGTGATTTCATGGATTGTAAAGAGTCAGTTTCACATCTTTTATACTATGAATAATTTACGAAGTTATCATAGCAAGCATGTAGTATGATTGGCATATAGGAAACCATCTTATACAAGAGCTACTACCCATGAATTATATGTGGGTGGTCAAGAAAATTGTAATTTCATGGAGTGTAAAGAGTCAGTTTCACATCATTTATGTTATGAATAATTTATGAAGTTATCATAGCAAGCATGCAGTATGATTAGCATATAGCAAACCATCTTATACAAGAGCTGCTACCCATGAATTATATGTGGGTGGTCAAGAAAATTGTGATTTCATGGAGTATATAGAATAGTTTTACATAATTTATGAAGTTATCATAGCAAGCATATAGTATGATTGTGATATAGCAAACCATCTTATACAAGAGTTGCTAGCCATAATTATATGCGGGTGGTCAAATATAATTGGATAGCATATACATAGAATGTGAATGCACATAGACGTCAAGTCTAGGACCTTGAAAAAGAAGATATGGATCTTATTCAATACCTTCAAAAAAATATTGATATTTTTTGGCTTCACTACACAAGTTTTATGTCATTCTATCTATTCTTTAATTTTTGTAAAACAATATTAGCAGATAAGTTGAGGATAAAATCTAAACAAATGTAGAAGTTTCTTTATTCGAGAAAATAATTTAAGTTAGAGGAGCCTAGGAGCAAAACTAAACTTATATAATTTGCTTATCAATGGAACAAAAGTAAAGATTGTCACAAAATTAAGGGTACGATTCTAACAATTGTAAAAAGGAGTTGAAATATTTTAGATGAATGGAATAATTTATATAATTGATAGGTTTAAAACCAAATTCTATATTATTTTCTAGCATTTTCTCCTTCATACCAAAATGGAATTTCAAAATGTTGCTAGTGCTCTAGATATTGCATAATATCAAATGGATTTCAATACTATTGCATAAAAGTGTGCAAAAGGAATAATAGTTGGGTTTCATGTAAGGAAAAGATAGTTTGTAGCCGCAATTGAATCACATGCCCTTAAAGGCCAAGTTGCTAGTGAATAGCTAACTCATGGATTGGAAGATATGGTGTTGCTTCAATAAGACTAATGTATTGCTATTTTTCTCTCTATTGTTTAGGATTCCTTATGGCTCTTTGAAAAAGTGACTCAAATTATAGACATATTAAAGGAAATATATCTTTCATAATTATTTTTAATTTTCTATTTTAAAGAGCCAGTTACAAACCAATTATAGATTGAAAAACTATATATATTATCTCATTTGAAAATAAAAATGGAAGGTTCTTGGCGGGGAGAAGATTGAGTTCCTCGCATTGTATAGAAACATAAAGAGTAGATATAGAATATTTTTGGGGGACTAAATAAAGAATAGATTTTGTTGGTCTGTGAGTTGGTGTTCTTATTCTTTTCACTTTTAATTGTTCTAATGTTCAGTTTGCAACCATTTTTAATAATATTTCCTATCATTTGATGAATATTAAAGTTCCCCCTTAATATATATGTACTCTTTGTGCATATGGGATGAAATGCTAGGTCATTTTCTTATGAGTCATTTTAGATTGCATTTTATTTGTAAGTCCCAGTTGCATTCTTTATGCTGCGATAACCTTTTTCGGGGAATGAATCCATGTCTTCATTCCTCTTTCTTTTTTGTATTTTTAGTCATCTTTCTTATTTTTTTGTTTTAGTTTAAACACATTTATAGCTTTCCAGTTAAAAGAATACCCCTGAAAAATATTAATTTTTTTATCATATGAGGGAGTTACCTCTCTCAAATGTAGAGGAAGATCACCAATGATGTAATATTAATCTCTCTATAGGTATTTTTGTCACAGGTTCCATTGAGTGATTCATAGAATTTTTACAATCTCAAAGTGACAAATCCATTTACTAACAAAATTACAAGGGGTTTAGATCAGAACCTTCTGAGCTATATAATATTCGCCTTATTGTTTGCACTCAATTTGGCATCCCTTTATATATTTTTTATATGGATAATTTTTCACCTCCCTATTTCTTTATCCAACATTAGACTAATTCATGAAATCTCCTAAGCCTTACTAGACCCCTAAAGTCTACCCTAGGAATTTTAGACCAAAATTAATCAAAGCACTATTGTCATGGACACTCATGCTTGGTTCAACCCTATAAATCTAAAATTTTAAATGAATCTTTAACCTTAAACCTAGACTTATTCTAAATGCTTACTAACTATTACCTTAAGATCAAATGTGAAATAAAGCTACTAAGTTCATTTGGAAGATAATCATCACATTCATACAACTCTATTGTACTAAGTTTTCCTCTCTTTGAACTTGCTACAAGGTTTTGAAGCCACCACATTGAAGAAATTTGTAGAAAATATTATTGTTACACCTTCTCAAAGTCCTTTATTATTGAATCTTTCATCTCCAAAGTACATTCTTTTTTACTTTGTTTATCCATCCATCACCATCCAAAATTCCTTACAATGGTCCCATAGGTTTCTCATTTCCTTGCATATTCACATTCTCCCACAAATGTGAAAATAAGGCTCCCAAATCCTTCCCTCAATTGGTCCTTTATTTCCCATAACCCACCAATCTCTTCATCTCACTAGCAAAAACTGTGCATTATGTAGATTTCTCCTAGGGCTAAATTGTTCCTTAGTGTCCAAATTTGCACACCCCACTCTCTCACAATCACTTAGGATCTCATACACTTCAATTGTTCCACAGGGCCAAGTTGAAGTTCAAATAGAATACATATGGGACTAGTTGAGGTAGTATCCCAGATCTAGTCACCTCCTTTACTTTTCCCCTTTTGGTTTCAAATTACAATAGATGATTGGGGAAATTTCTAAGTAGGGTAGTGATGGAACAAGCCTCGACACAAAGGAAAATTATTAGTGAAAGTTTCAAGGTTGTATGAAAGACATGAATTTTAGTGCTCCAACCTCACATGTGACATGCATAAGCACTTAGGTAGTATCTACGACCAACATTAGCAACCCAACAATGTTTGTGACCAACAAGAGCACCCAAATCTAGTGCTGGTGTCCTATAAAAGTGTCCAAGCCAAATGCTTGATCTTAGATGATCTCATAAGGTCTTAAATTCATAGGTTACTCCAGTTCCAAATGTATTCTTCCTAATTTTATATTCTATTCCATTTTTAGACATTACAAGGACATATTTATCACCTTTTCCATTTCCTTCACTTTTTTTGATTCCCCTCTTTACATTAGTTTCTTTATGGTGAAAATCTAAAACCATTTATATGTTTATATCGAATATCATTGGTATCTTTTAGATTAGTTAGATTAAACTAGTGTACGAAAGATTTGGACCTAGGTTAGAGTTTAAAACATAAACAACAACCTAGGGTTTCCAAATTTTCTTTCAAATATTAAGAGTCAAATGAAATGTTTTTGTCCTTTGAGTTAGCACAATATTATTTTATTTTTAAAATTTTAATTATAATTTGGCTTTGACTTTATCTCTCCTTTGTTTTTATTGATCTCTTTGTATCATGCATTATCAATACTAAAAAAAGAGATAAAATCAAAACCAAATTATAATTAAAATTTTAAAAATAAAATAATATTATTAAGTATAAAAGTGATTGAAATCATTTTTACAACTACAAACCCAAGAGAAAATATGAAATAAATAAAACTGAAAATCATGAGTAATCTCTAATAATAAATACAAATAAGAATAAAAAAACTTAAATTATGTACCCATTTAATTAAAAATATATCATTTATAAACTTATATAATATTACACAAAACTTAATCAAACCAAAAATAAATCCAAAAGTAATATAGAAAATACTTTACTTTTTAATATATTAATTATCTTCTCCACAACTTAATATTGTAATCTTAACTTATTCACGTCAATCATATGAAAACATGCAATCCTAACTACTCTCATTGTGGTGATAGTTTTATGAAAGCATTGAATGTGGTAATAGTTTTATAAAGTCCACTTAATGTGGGGTTTTCCAAAATGATGATGCAAATTTATAAGACTTATTTAAAGCACGCTAATGTTGACGTTTACAGATTCTGTGTAATCCTTTATTTTATTTCACCCCCTTTCCCAGAAAAGGAAACCCAAAAAGAAAGCATGCCTCATGGGTGGGACCAATACCTATAAATGTTTTAGACTTAGATAATGATATGGTGGACAAGTGAAATTGTATAACCCTATTCTTTAGGGTTTCTAGAATGTTCTATGAACCTTACAACAATCTTAGGGTAAATTGAAAAGACAAATGTTTATAGAGGGTTTTAAAGTTGGGTTTGATTATTAAATTAAATGTAGAAATGAAATAAATTTAAATATAATATTTTATTAGATTTTGAATGTGGAAATATCTTGCGATAAATGTCAAGATTAATTTGTCAAGATATTAAAATTTTAGTATGTTTATATAATAATTTCAAATTTTACAAATTGATTGTTTTTCGTTCTAAATTACCTAGGCAAGTGTGGATTTGAATCACTGACTTAAACTATAACTTATAGATTAGATTTGAGCTAAGTGTGAATTGTTGGAATTTGATCATCTCAATTTCTAATGTTTTGACATGCATAAGGATGGGTGGTGTTTACAAACACCTTTTGAAATATATTAGATTACATTCTCCTTATTCAAATCGTTAATGAACTAGATTTACAACTTTGAGCGAAAGATCAAAGACAACACCCAAGTGCACAATGGACATAGGATGGTGTGCCTGAATATAGTTCTCTAATAATGCTACTAAATTCCTTTTATCCCTTTTAAAAATTGAATTCTAGATGTGATCAATAGATTCCTTGGTGATTGAATGAGTGAATGAAAGTCTTCAAAGACAACTGCCATGCACACAAATGTGTGCTAAGTCAACTTACAATTACTAGTAGGAGGGAGTGGACATGATTTAATTTGAATTTAAAATTTAAAATTTAAGAGTTCATATTCATAACTAAGAAAGTGGCATGGGTCAAGTTCACACCAACAAATCTGATCTAATATGATAATAAAATGGATCTAAAGATTAGGGTCAAATCTCTCGGAAAGAATGGAAAAATTGGATTGATATGGGTGGTGTCATGAATTTAATTCGTGCAAGAATGTGTCACTTGTAAGCTAGTTATTGTATTTAAGAAACTCAAATCAAAGTGGCACCAAAACATAAGGGAAAAGGGCATTAGTATGCAATCTTCACTATTATTTCACCCTTGTTTTTATGTGCTTGTGATTTACTAAGTAGATGCATTTCAAAGTGAAGCGAGTAGTCGACATGGAAATTAAATATTTTTTAACGTTCAAAAGGATAAACATTTGTGTAAAATAATAAACCGTTCTTTGTTTTTTCTTTCAACGAGTGCTCTATAAAAACTTCTAACTATGCATAATATACTCCTGTGTGCAATGAAATTTGTGTGAAGTGAATGGAAATTGCAATAAAACTCAAACAACACTCAAATAAGGCGTAGAAAGCTCAAACTAACATTATGAGCCTCTCATTGAGTAGATTTTCCCAAGATTAGTAGATTGGATGTGTGCTCACTAGTAATTTCGGCAACATAACTGCACTCCAAGTGAAAATGAGATTTTTTTATAAATGGTTAAGGGTTGGACGTATAGGATTGGGATGAAAATGGAAGAAGGGTTGAGATGAGCGACGATCTCTTAACTCGTGAGATTGTGCCAAGTGGCATGATGAGATCAGTTGAGAGGGATGAGGGTAGTATGATGGGACAAGGCCCATGTGAGATGGTACTACGACCATTTCACAAGTACAAAAGGCCATGTGTTTGATGTGATGGGGAGGGTTGACCCACTTAATCAAGGATTAAGTGTGTGCAAATGCTCAGTGGGGAAGTTAGGTGGGGATTAAGATTAGGATCAGTGCAGGTGGGGAGTTGGATGATGTGACATGTGAGAGGGATTAAATAAATAAATATGATTTATTTATTTGATTTATGACATATAAGGGGTAAGGTAGGATAGATGTAGATAAATACTTAAATTAAGTTATCTATTTTAGGCTAGGCCTTAGGAAAATAGAGGAAAATAAAGAATATTAATTAAATAATAAAATATTATTTAATTAATGTAAATTATGGGGAAATAGACGAAATAAGGATAAACTGACCAAAGGTGGTCAATTTTAGGTGTCTACATTTTCCCCTTCTTTGAGATAGTTTATGAAGTAGCATCATTTCAAAGCAGATTAGATTATAGCTCCAGGAAGAAGATAGATAGATTATGAAAGATGCCCCAATCATTCAAAGGAGTGACTAGGAAGAAATATGATGGGAGTGACTACGATGATAAGGGATGCCCCCTCGAGAGGACATGCGAGTTCAAGAGAACATAGATGTGCTCTCGAAATGGATGAGATGATGTAGGATAAAGGAGGAAGATGATGCAAGATGATGGATAGAAGGACAGATGGGAAGAGAAAGAGATAATGGATGGGGGAGATGATAAATGATCAAGCACAAAAGGATTCAAGAAAAAATATGATGTTTCCCCTATCATGGCAAAAATTCAAGATTGATTAACAATGGATGGAGTGTTGTTGATGTGGGAATGATATATCTTGAAACAAAACAAGGATTGGGAAGGATACATCTCAATGATGATGATTGGAGTGTTATTAATGTGGGGACAATATATCCTAGAACAAAACAAGGATTGGGAAGGATACATCCCGATGGTGATGATTGGAGTGTTGTCGATGTGGGAACGATATATCCTAAAACAACATAAGGATTGATAAGAATGCATCTCGATGATGATGATTGAAGTCTTATTGATGTGGGAACAATATCTTGAACAACATAATAATTGGGAAGGATGCATCCTGATGATGATGATTGGATTTAGATAAAGGCTTGTAGCAAGGCTAGAAACAAGACCAAAGATGTGATTAAATGATTTGTGCTAGATTGCATGGATGGGGATTTTCTTATGATTTAGGGTTTGCTAGGAGCAATGGGATTGATGAATGAATTGAGATGATGGAGGAAAAGATGCTTAGACTAACAAATATATATTAGCCTAAAAGGAGTGAAGGGATAATGAAATGATTAGGATCAATGGAAAGATGCTTAGACTAACAAATCTATATTAGCCTAAAAGGATTGAATGGATAATGAAATGATTAGGATGGATGAAAAGATGCATATGATTAATTCAAGAGGAATATAAGAGGATAGATGAAAAGGTGAATGAGGATTCATATGCACACAAAATCTAAGATTAAGTGGAGGTGAGGAAAATGGATAGAATAGATATATGGGAGGGTAAGGATGAAGGATGAATGGATTAGAAACATGTAGGATAAATGGATGGGGGTATTTGGAGTGCTGAACCAAAACAACCATGTAGTGAGCACTTAATTTTATATAGCATGGGATAATATGCATTAGGGTATGAAGAACCAAGGTGACTTTGTATCACATGCATAGGAATGGCATAACAAGCAAATGATTTGTCCAACATCTCACAAAGTCACAAAGGGCTTTAGTGGATACAATTTTGGAAAACCATAAAAACAAGAAATACCCTAATGTAACATAAGATCATCACAAAGGATCTTGGTGGGAACAATGTGGGACACCTAAGAAAACACAACAAATGAAAATATAAGACTTGCCCATATTTTTGTTAGGAAATAATACATTCAACCCACAATCCTAATCCATTTCCTACATAACCCCATGAGACATAAACATGCATACACGTAACCATAATTCATAGATCAAATAGAAAATCCATAAAATAACATGAGATACAACTTCGGAAAACCTTCAAGAGGGAAAAACCCAACCTCCAAAAGCATCCATACTCCATCTTATTATTCAACAATAAAGCAATACAAGAGCTACAATGAATACCTCTGAAGCATCAAGCCTCTCAATGCATCCTCATGTGTCCAAGCATGAATCCACACATCCCATGCCATGCTTCACATATGCACTCCTCAAAAAGACTCAATAATGACAATCCACTCACCCAACCAACCTAAACCACTGAACATGTGCTTGCTTTTATAGACTCAAGATCACACAAATACAACCGAGTGGTAAGATAAAACCATGCACTACAAAACCATGTGAATACAAAACCACTGATCTCTTATTTAATATTGGGTACTAAGTTTGATCTTTATTTAATATTTTTCCCAACATTAAATTATTTCCCATGTATCCCACACATTAAATAATAATACAATGTTACAATACAACATAAAGTGGCCCCCAAATAATTACCTAGTGTGATTAACCACACCACCTAGGTGCATCACAACTAAATAATTATTTAATTACAATATTATAATAAAAAAAATTATGCAATGGTGTACAACACCATATCCCAACAATTTTCACTAGTCAAAGTACACCATGATATAATGGATCATGGTGACCTCGAGTGGGTAAAGTAGGAAGCTCAAAAGAAAGATAAATAAAGATCCAAAAGCACCAAAGAAATAACAAACATCTCAAGTACCTTTTTCCTTAAGGATGATGGATGGGGTTGATGTGGTCTGATGTGATGAATGATATATCCTACGAATACCAAGGATGGATGGATAGGACCTAAGATTCTCATGACAAGAGATGATCAAGATACTTGATACTTTAGGGAGCTAATGCATTTTGTTAAAGGACCAACTAGATTGAGGATTCTTGATGACACAATAGACCTAAGGATGAGACCTAATGACAAGTATGTACAATGATGAGCCTAGATGATGACATGGGACTGATCTTATGTACAAGGCACACAGTATATACAAGATGTACAATATTTACAAGAGGATGTTGATTGTGTGAACCTCAAAATTGGGATAGTTATCCAAATCATCAAAAGATTAATTGGGAGAACAAGGGGATGAATAGATGATTGATGAAAAGAAATAGGAGAGTACCAAGATGTGGGATAGAGGTAGGAGTGATGGCAGCAGAATAAATGGCAATGGAGTGCGTGAGGATAACCTATAGCTAAATACCAATGACAAGGGATTATGGGATAGAATATGATAGGGATGAATGGATGGAGAGATAAAGACATGGAGATCGAAAGATGATAGGATGGATGGATAGGGAGATCAAGGATTTGGAGATGGAAGTGAACATGTAGTATACTCTGATGATGCAAAGCTCAAATAGTATTTTATCCACTTACAACAAAATTCTTAATGTGTTAATAAACTCTTCTCTCCTAGATCCTAAATTAATTCTAAATAATTCATTCGAATCAAGATTAATCCTTAAATACATCACTTAATAAATATTTTTCTTAATCAATATATTTAATAACAACCTAATGGCCATAAGCCCTAAGCATAAAGGTACATGGATTAAGGATATGCAATTTTCATCATGACAACAGTAAATTGCCCACGGTAAATATCGGAATCAGTAGGCACGCCGTTGATTTAACAAACCCATTACGTGGCATGACTCCCGAGGGAATAAAATAAAACATAAAAATGGAATATGCTTTTTATAGGTCCGCAGATGTCCGGGGGTAGGCGGCCACGATTCGTCCACGTGTATCAAGCCTGTGGGTAGATTACCTGTGAGTCAAGGTTTGCAATAATATTAAAGCACGGTGAGTGAAGTAGTATTCTCTGATCTAAGGTTTTTCTGTAGTTTCGTATTCATCGATTTGAGAAAAAATGGCGACTATTCAGAAAGTGAAAGCAATGCAGATTTTTGACAGCCGCGGTAATCCCACGGTTGAGGTATGTCGTCGGTTCGATTCTCCATTTTTCTGGACATGAATTCTTAGCACTTGGTTTGTACTACATCTTTTTTTACCATATTAAAATCGATACTCTTAAGATATCGATTCTTTGTTACTGATCTAGATTGCTTTGTTAGTGCTATCGCTGTTGAAACGGATTTAATTGTCAAGTTGAAGCAATCTAAACGGTTTTCCTTATGGAGTTAGGGTAGGAAGATTGTGGTTTTTATTCATGTGCATGTGTTATGTTTAGGTGATCATTATTTTACTTGTTTGATCTTCGAACCCTAATAGTATAACATGTTTTCTCGTTGGATGGTTTTAATATAGGCAGATTGTTATTGCTATTTGTAGGAGATTGCTTTTGTGAAGTGTTAATTTTTGTGATAGAACTATTTCGTTTATTAAAGAATTATTTCGTGGAGGATGCTAGATGTGGGTTTTTGTGCTGTGTGAAGCCCTCTTTTCAGAAAGAACCAGAATTGATAACCAATCTCATGTAATAATATTTACCATTGAATGAAACACACAATTGCTGTTTTGGAAAAATCTCGCATCAGAATGTATTTGGTTAGGCAGCTGTTTCTTGAATTTACCTATTGTCATAGACTTGCATTTTACTCGATTTCTATTGACAAATTTTGCGTGGTATCAATGTGTTTTTTTAAATAAAACTTTTGAGATGAAAATGAGTATTCAGGGCTTACTTTTTTTGTGAAAATAATTTAATAGCGCGTCACAGAGCTTACACATCCCTTTAGCACACCATACCAAGGACAAGTCTTCAAAGCAAACCTTCCATCTTTAGCTCTAAAATGAAACAGAAAGTGATCGAGCTCAGATATACATTTAACATACTATACCATAGACAAATCTTTAAAGCAAAGTTTCGATCATTAATGAGAGAAGAATGCAGACAGCCATTGAGCTGAGATAACCGCATGGCATACTATATCAAAGATAACGCGCAAAGCTTTCATTTTTAGTGAGACAATCAAACAAAGCTTTTTAACATGCTATACCAATACCAAAGACAAGTCTCAAAGCTTCTTTTGTCAACGAGAGATTCTAACAAAAGTGCCATCTAGCATACTATGTTGGCACACTTGAATGTGATCGCCGTGCTTGAACCTTGATATGTGCCATTGTTTCTTTTAAGTGATGCCTTTTTGTATGGAATGAAGCAGGCAGGAATTCTTCATGTTTTTTGAATTTTCTGTTATCACTCAGAGAATTCTTTTCTTGAAGATTTGTAATAGAATTATATTAGGTCTGCGCTGTGTGTTTTTCTATGGGTTACTTCTAATGGATGACTATTTTCTAACCCATGTATTAAAAACATTCCTATGGAATGAAATACAGGGACTTTTGTATAGACAAAGTTGCTGTTATCAGTGCCTATCTATAGATGTTTTTGTTTTGATAGGATCATGTTGAGAGGTCTTAAAATCTCGTCTGTGATTTAAATTCTCCTGGGATTTGGGACTTGCACCTACTCAGCAATTTTATAATATTGTTATTTAATACAATTCATCAAGCATTGATAATTTGGGACTCATACTTTTACCCGGTGTTTGTTGTAGTTTGTACAAAAGTACTTTATCCAATTTTAGTATTGTCTACTTTGTCTTATTTCCTGGGGTCTAAATCTGGAGCTCCACTATCATATCTCTGATGTTTTCACCAATATAGCTCATCCTTTTTGACAGGGTTAAGAATATTGTTAATTCTTTTTGAAGTGGTTCCATGTTATAGGGGTTTGCCTCTGGAGTTGTGTTTTTAGGTTGGGATTAGTTTTTATTGTATAAATCTAATGTTTGGACTGGGAAAAGAGTGTTTTAGCTAATTGATGCCTTGGCGGCATGGTCTGGTATTAGTTTATATTAGATGGGGTGTAATTAAGGTGCTTCAAAATTCATGTTATTTCATAGGGGAAAGCATCTGTCTACAGAATTTGTTGGAGGTCTTATCCAAATTTAGGTTGTTTTATTCTTGACTCAGGGATAATACACAATCATTAATTACAAACTGATAACTAACATCAATTTGGTAAAAAATGAAGTATGCATAATCCATTATAATCGATCATTCCCATCTGGGAACATATTAACCTTGTGCAAATGTGAAACACAAATGATATTGTACAGATGTAAATGATAAATGCATATTTCACATGTGAAGTTTGTTTTTATTATATTGTACTTGCTGTAAACCAACTAGAATGCAATTTCCACCTATTAGGACAGATTGAGGTCCATAGGTTGTAGCCACCTTGAAAGAAAAAGTAGCCTCTGTACCACGTAGTTGTAAAATATTAAAAACCATTAATTTATAAAACCTACAAACAGAAGTTAGCTGCTCAACTTCTCTAGGACCTAAGAAAAACCAAATATATCTAGTATGGACTTTAACAAAAAACTAGTGTAGATGGGAAATGTGTGCATACAATTTCCCTCTTGATATTCTTGTCCTCTGCCAGACTGCATTCCAGCTTTCTTATTTGAAAGATTAACTGACCCATTTTAATGTTTTACACATTCTCTGAGATCTTCACAGGCAAGAGGTACCTTCATCTCCTGTACTGGAACCTGATGATTGATATTTTATTGAATCTTAAATCACCACTGTGAATATTGTATTGAATAAGGGTTTTTCATGCCATTTACATAATATCAGTCATAATACATATTATGAAGATTAGTATTGGTTGATCTGAAGAGAATGCCAACAAATTGTAGATATTGTTGTTGTTTTAATGAATAGATATACAGAAATGAAAGCAATCAGAAAATGCAACACATGAGACAATGAACACAATCAGATACCCTGGGAAAACCCTCCTCCTGAGGGAGAAAAACCCAGCAAATGAATCTCTTATATAATGTAGCACAAGAGCAGAAATCTGCTTACAACTCAGGCCCAGTAATGGCCAATAATGAATACAATGAAGTCGCACCTCTCCTAGATGGACAAGATACAAATGAATATGTTCTTCCTTGAAATCGGATCTGCTGCTATGAAGATGCGAATTCTGCTCTGCTCTTTAATAGCGAACTTGCTTGAATGGGATGGATTAGATGAGCACATTCGACCTTCTATAAATACATATTGTGATCAACCTTGAAGTAGGTCGGCCCATCTTGAGAAACAAAACAATAAAAATAAAGTCGGCTACAATATTAAATGCAATATAATCTTAAGGAAAGTCGGCCACAATATTAAATAGCCATAAGGCTACTATTTAATATTCTTCAATCTTCTTGAAGTGCATGAGTGGAAGATGCAGCCCGACGCTGCTAACATCAACAGATATTAGCAATTAAAGCAGGCCTATTTTATTTTGTCCCAGTACCATCCATTTTGTGGTCTGTTTTGATTATATATATTTGTGGCCACAAGACTGGAAAACTAGCGACTGATAGATTTTGACTATGGAATAGGATGCTGTATTTAAGTTTTACTTTTGTGTCAATCCAGGGAAGGTTCACAATTTGGTTAATCGAATGTTGGACCAGCATCTTCTGATTATGGGATGAAAAATTTGTGTTTACTTGTAAAATTTACACTACTTAACAAAAATTTAATATTAAACATATAAAAATTAGATTAATAATTATGAATATGTTTTCAATATTTTCTCATGACTATCTGGTATCTGTTCTTATGTAGAACAGACTATACCAGTCAAATTGTAGAATATTAAAGTACTCAAGAGTCAAGACTATCAAAAATGAAAATCAGAACTTCAATTATTTGCCGTCATATTCTGCCAAATTATGGATGTCATTTTTATTTTTTATTTTTTATTTTTTAAACATAATATTAAAAAATTGTTTGACCCTTTCTTCAATTAATATATTGTCCTTGAAAAGCCTGGAGTACATGCTCTTTTTGGGAAGAATGGCTATAAGTTGTGTTCCAAGTTAGAAACTATGTAATACGGTTTTCAATTTATGAAGTACATGTTTTCTGGGGAAAATGTGCCTTGCATTGCAAGCCAGATACCATTTCGCAGACAAATCTCCAGTCCAATGATTTGGAGATTGCTTGATTGCTTTTGTAACTTTGCTAATCATGTTGCCAGGTAATTTAACACTTTCTTTTTTTAGGTCCAAATGAACTTAAAAACTTATGGTTACATGTTTTTGGTAAACTTTTATTGTTTAATATTCTCCACAAGAGGTTCAGGTGATATTGTTATGGTCACACATTTTTTCAAAAACTCATTGGCGAGTAACTTGCTTGGCCATCCGGCTTGTGAGTACTCACGAGTTTTGCAACAGAGGCTTTCTCCATGCCACTTTGCTCAATGTTTCCATGGATTTTAACTAAACAAAAATCTCGACTGTTTTATGTTTTTGCACTAAAGTGTCTTCTTGATCCATTTATTCTGTAGTCAGTTGATCTACCTTTTATTCAATCTGACATTTATTTTATCTGTATGCAGGTAGATATTGTTCTCTCCGATGGTTACCTTGCCAGAGCAGCTGTTCCCAGTGGTGCTTCTACTGGTAAAGATTGCTCAGTTTCTTTTTCGAATGATTGGTTATTGTCAAAGCATATAATCATGTTTTATGCACTAGATATGACTGTCCTAGGCTCTCTAAAACTGTTTTTCTTATAATTTTAAAACAGTTGGACTTCCTTTTGGTTCTCTTTGATCATATCCAACACACTTTCATATGTGTTCAATCAAACAGGTGTTTATGAAGCATTGGAGCTTCGTGATGGAGGAAAGGACTATCTTGGAAAGGGTGTTTCGAAGGTGTGCATTGGATCCAAAACATTTAACTTATACTAGAAACTTTTAATTCATAACTAGAAATCCTTTTTAAGGTTAGGCCTTTTGACATGGCCCAGAAGTTGGAGCTATGTTTATCTAATGTTTGCTTGGCTTCTTTCAAATTCTTGGGTATTACTCGCAAAGCTTGAGTATTTTGGTTTTTGTTTTCTCTCTCTTGGTAGACTAGTGACTCTATCTGCCCTTATTTGAAAAGCTATGTTGGAGTGTATGGTTGATTTGTTGAACACATTCAAATTCTATTTGGTTTTGTGGCAGGCTGTGGCAAATGTCAATACAATTATTGGACCTGCTCTTGTTGGCAAGGTATGCAAAAGTTTTAATTATGCATATTTCCTTACTAGTTTTATTCATTCTGGGTGCCCAAATGTTAAATTGATGCTCAATATGTGCCAATTGTTTTACCCTCAGGATCCAGTAGATCAGACTGGAGTTGATAACTTCATGGTACAGACTCTTGATGGAACCCAAAATGAATGGGGCTGGTGCAAACAGAAGGTATGTTTTAATTTTATCTTATGAAAATATTTGATTTTCTTATAGATTCTCCTTTAACTAGAATAAAATGGCAATTCGAATAAATATCATCTCAGTATTTTGAAATGAATTTGAACAGCTTGGAGCAAATGCCATACTGGCTGTATCTCTGGCAGTTTGCAAAGCTGGGGCTCATGTGAAGAAAATTCCTCTTTATCAGGTACCTATTTTGTTAATAGTTTTTTGTTTGAATAATATCTTCAAACTTTGGGATGGTGACAAAATCACCGTTTGAAACTTGTATTACATGGTGGCTTGTGTAAAAGGCCCAGCTTTTTGTGGTTGAACATTTTGCTTCTGAGATGTAAATGGAAGAAAGTCTTTTGCTCGGTCATATTGTACATGTGTTTGGTTTTTCTGAGTATTTTTCTTTAGATCTTAGTAGGGAAAATACATCCCTCCTGTTGAGGGGTGTTTTGGTTGATGATGTTTTCCTTGCTTTAAACATATAACTGGAAATTAAAGAGAAAACATGTTAGCATGTATCATGAGTAAAGAGAAAATATGATAGCATATTGCCTATTGGGAGTAATTAATTGTTTTGTTGGTCTATTGGGAGTAAGTATCCTGATATCTAGTGATCACGATATGCAGCATATTGCCAATGTGGCTGGCAACAAAAACTTAGTGATGCCTGTACCCGCCTTTAATGTCATCAATGGAGGATCACATGCAGGCAACAAACTGGCAATGCAGGTATACCTTCCAATTAAATGATTTATTGTCAGCAATAGCATTCCTCAAAATTCATGCTGCTGATGTGTTTGTGAGCTTTTGTGAATTTCATTATATTTTGTGTTGCAAAATTAATTCCATCACAAAGGGGGCAGACACATTACTGTTTCCGAATTTAGCATGCTGGTCTTTGAGTGTAGATAAGATACACTGAATTTTTAGCTATCTTATCTTTTCTAATTGTATATAACATTGGTAATGCAGGAGTTCATGATCCTTCCTGTAGGAGCTTCTTCATTTAAAGAGGCCATGAAGATGGGTTCAGAAGTTTACCACCATTTGAAGGTATAGCCATGCTGTTTGGCTTTCATATTTCATGTGTTTTTTATGGTCTAAATGTTGAGCATGAGAGTTATGGAGAGTATGCAAAGAACTCCCTTTTAGCATTTAACCTTAAGGATTCTTCTTAATTGGAAAATTGTCTACGTTGATGATATGCCAGGCTGTGATTAAGAAGAAGTATGGTCAGGATGCAACAAATGTTGGGGATGAAGGTGGCTTTGCTCCTAATATTCAGGTTTCTTTTTATTAATTTGGTATTTTCCTTATTTAAAGAGCTTTATGTCTTATGATAATGTAATTTTGGAAGGAAGCTTTATCATTCTTGAAGCTTATTCATTTGTTTTATTGGTTATCTTTTTACTGAAAAACAGGAGAACAAAGAAGGGTTAGAACTACTGAAAATTGCCATTGAGAAGGCTGGATACACCGGCAAGGTTAGCAGCATCATTTTCTCTTTTACCTCTTGAAGTTTGATTTGGTATGATCACATTAGCTGGGATATATAATCAAACAACACTGTATATGTGTAACTTGGATTGGCAGGTTGTTATTGGCATGGATGTTGCTGCATCTGAGTTTTATGGTCAGGATAAATCATATGATTTGAACTTCAAGGAGGAGGTAGCTATCTAACTTGCCTCCCTAATGCCAATGTATTTTTGTGACAAACAATTTCTTTCGATTAGGAAATGGCATTCAATACTATACAATAACCTTGTGTATGCTAGGAGGAGACGCAATAATTTCTTGCTGATTGTAATCTATCAAAGGACTAACAGCAACTCACTGTATCTGTTATCACTAACTTTAATCTGGAAGAGCATACCATGGTTTAAAAGTAAAATATGCCTTTAATGCCACATTTTCACCTAAAATTTATTCAATGGCACAAAGACTCAACTCCATGTAGGTAGCAACTAAACTAAAAAATGAATATTGACAAATGCCACTAGAATTTTCCAAACAAGGTAAAATGACTAAACATACAACAAAAAATAAGTTGCCAATCCTCATATATTTATTAGTAATATTATTAAAATTATATCATTATATTTATTATATCAAAATTAATTAATTGAAAAACAGTTAAATTTACAATTAAAATATCAAAAAAATTATGATTAATTATATATTCTAATTAAACAACTTTAATTTTAATGAAATATTTTATAAAAATCAAGATATAACTGTGCAACTAATTCAATCATAACTTTATTACATACATCAAATCTATATATACACCTTAATTCTATTTTTTCACCACCTATGCATTTGATGGATCTTTGTCGTGACCATTGAAAGTAGTACTTGTACTACACTAGTGAACGAAAGGACACAAAAAACATAGTCACATTGTACTTACACGGAGGCATGACAAACCAAAACTATAAAAATTAGTTTGGGTTAGTGTAGTTTGAGGGTTAGGTTTAGGTTTAGCATAGCAATGGTAACATTTAGGTTAAAAATCAACCCTAAAATAAGATAAGGATACTATAAGGGGTTAGGGTTTATGGCAGTTCTAGAACTCAGGGTTTAAGCTAATGTTAGGGTTTAGGGTTATCAGTTACTTCAAGGGTTAACCTTAACAATAAAAATTTACAAACCCTAATGTAAACTTAAACTCAAAGCCTAACCCAAAGAAATTAAACTATTAAATTACAGGAAAAAAGGCCTTTAGGTCTTTCATGTTGTAGCTGGAAGTGAAAGGATTTTGTAAATAAGCAATGCTAAAGGCGTGTCTTAATTTCTTGATTGTTGATCCCTCTGTAAGCTGTTTGCCTTTGCGCAATAAGTCTGAAAACTTTTGTTCTTGGAGTGCATAGTTGAAAAAATGATGCGAAAGCAACAAAATTTCTAAAAACAAACTCATCATTTGTAAACAAGCTGCAGAGTTTTTGCAAAAAATATGTTAATAACCTGCATTTTTTTATCTTTTTTGTTTGTTTGAAAAAATGTGTATTTTTGACTCAAAAACCCAGTCAAAGGAAAAATCTTATGGCACTGGTTTGACCTGGAATGCCCCAACTGACAGGTGCCATTTACTCGCATTCTATTGCTGTTTTTAAATTTTTACTTCTATGCTTACAACTCACGTGAAAGATAGATGACCAAGATTATGAGGGGGTTTCATATTTCAAATTTTCATCAATATTTTTATCTGCTTTGAAAGTTTATGGAAAGGCATTGTCATTGTTTTGGCCCTTTAGGGATTGATATGAGAGATGGCTATATTTCTGATCTAGTATCTATGTATTTAAGTATATATTGTTTGCTTCCTGTGTATAGTCTAGGTGATCATCACGTAGAAAATTGTAAGTTTTTAGAAGGGTTATAAATATTTGCCTGTTAAATATTATTATTTTTATTCAACATAAAGGAGAGTTTTGAATAAATACAATTCTTTTAGTTCCATAACCTTGGGCATATTGTGGCTGCAGAATAATGACGGTAGCAATAAGATATCAGGATCTGAGCTGATCAAGCTGTATGAATCATTTGTTGATGAATATCCAATTGTATCAATAGAGGATCCATTTGACCAAGATGATTGGGAGCACTATTCTAAATTCACATCTACCATTGGAGAAAAGGTTCAAATTGTTGGGGATGATTTACTGGTGACTAATCCAAAGGTACTTTTTTGTGCAACTTATGTGCTGAACATTACTCTGCGAATTCTCTTTCATGGATCTACACTAGAGTGTTATTATTCACTAAAAATATTTTGTCCTTTACTTAGACTTTAAGTATTGATTGATCATTCGGCACTACAATCTTTTTATTTCAATTGTCAATTTTCTTGATAAATGGTTATTGAATACTGGAACAGCGTGTTGCAAAGGCAATCAGTGAAAAATCATGCAATGCTCTTTTGTTGAAGGTGAGCTGAGTACCCTTGCCTTCTTACAGTTGGAAATTTGTTGCTGATCTGCAATGTGATGCTTGAATTTTTGTCACAATCACTTTTTGTAGGTGAACCAAATTGGTTCAGTTACTGAGAGTATTGAAGCGGTAAAAATGTCCAAGCAGGCAGGATGGGGAGTAATGACAAGTCATCGCAGGTATTGATTGAAATGTTTTCTAATGTTTTTCGTTTTTGTCCCTTGTGAAATGGCAAATTGCTTAATTTATAAAATTTGTATTTGTGTTAAAAGAATGTTTGTCTGACTGTATGCAGTGGTGAAACTGAAGACACCTTCATTGCAGATCTAGCAGTGGGATTGGCTACGGTAATATGGTCATTTTGCTTTTGCAGTATAGAATCGCATAAGACTTGCAATTTGAAATATGCATGTTTCCATGAAATAACTGTCACGAATGTGGCAAAATTTGCAAATTCTAGATGAAGTTTGATTATTTTTTGAGTATGCTACTGGAGAGTGTATATGCATTCAAATCCGCCACACTACTCAGCTAAGATAAATTTCCTAGTTTTCGAAGTAACTATTATATTTGTGTTTTCAGGGACAAATAAAGACTGGAGCTCCTTGTCGATCTGAGCGACTTGCAAAATATAATCAGGTGCTTATGCTTGAATATGTTACCATTTTGGTGCATGTCAACTCCCTATAGAAATACAATGCAACCACTTGGTGAAAATTTTCTAGATTATCTTCCCTTTAGTGGAGATAGTGAAATGACTACAAAGTGCTTTAGTCCCACTTTAGCACAAGCCAAGTTTCCAATAAGTACTATGTTGCCACTTAGTCATAACAATGGCATGGACTTGCAAAATATAATCAGGTGCTTATGCTTGAATATGTAAAATCTAACAAAAGTCAGATTAACAGGTGCATCTTTATCGTATCATTTTGGCATCTGTATTTATCTAACTTTTGTGCTGTTTCTTTTGTAGCTTCTACGTATTGAGGAGGAATTGGGGTCAGCTGCTGTCTATGCAGGTGCAAATTTCCGCAAACCTTGCGAGCCATACTAAAACAAGGAACGCAATATACAATCAGCATCCTTGAAAGTTTTGTTTTGTAATATGAGAGTGTCTCACAATAACCAAGCTGCATTAGGTTTGAATAAAAGGGTAGCAGATGAATGTCTTAATACCACTGTTTGTATTGTTCTTCATATGTGAAGCGGGAATATGTTACCCAAAATTTCCCCCCCAACCTTTCAAGTGGGTCTCTAGTTTTGCTGCTAAAATATTTTCCAAATAAATTTACTTGTATTAGAAATTGTAGTGAATACAGAACTCTGGATTTAGTAGTGGTAATATTTATTGGAGTATTATTTTTCTCTGGAGTTTTAGTTTGTTGGCTTTTACAAAAGGGAATTTAACTAATGGGGAATGTAACTTATGGGGAATTTAACTTTACGGGGAATTTAACGTATTGAAGATCTAGATTTAGTGAAATTTATGCTTAGAAATGATATTTGGTCTCTAGGATTTTGAATTCATATGATCTCTGACGTATAATAAGACAATGTAGGAGTTTTAGCAAACATTAAAAAGCGACAGAATGCATTCCTTGGGTTGTTTCTTTCTGAATTTCAATGTTGGTCAATAGCTGGTTTTTTAAAACTTTTTGTTTGCTAGTGGTGAGGTCAGAACAATTGGGAAGAAAGGATATTTTTTATTGCATAGAAAATGCAATTGAAATTTAATTTCTATCTCTGTTGCATAGCTATGCAGAAGAATGGTGAGATATTTTTATTTTAAGAAGTTTTCATCTGTGCCCTGCCATCTTTCCTTTCTGAACATGTGAATGACTCAAATTAAATATGACATTTCTAAAGACGTAATGCCTCTAAACTAGTAAACACTGTACAAACACGTACAGAGGTTACTTAAAAGTCTCCTCAGATGATTTGCCAGGATGGGCACGAGTCTCTGCACATTAATTGTCAGAATAGCTATGACAAGACTTCTAAGTTCTAATGATAGTGAAATGTCAATGTTTCCATTGTTTTTATTACTCGCCAAATTCGAAATCTACCTCGGTCTCTCCCTCTGCTCATCCCCATCTTGGAGATTCTACTATTTGTTGTTTTGTTGCAAGTGTATTTTAAAGTTAGCCTTAATATCCTCTAATTCTAGTTATAATTTTATAAAGCTTAAAGAGAGTATTGGGCCATCAACCACTAAAGTACCAAGTATATAATATAATGGTCATGGCACCACCTAACTGAAACAAAGCCTGTGAGAGGCCTTATAAAATCTGAACTATAAACTGTCATCTAACCCTATAAAAGCCGAAACATATAAGAGACATTATCAGAAAACCCATCAGCTTAAGGATGGCAACACAAAAAGTGGATAGAAGGAAGCCAACAATCCTAGGGATTGGTAAAACCCAGACCTGCTGCAGAATCCACATCAGCAGCAAGAGAAACCGAACATTTTGTTCTTCACTGCCATCTTCCAGTAACATAGGACGCGCACTACTATACATGCTTCCGAATGGCGTACATGAATGCAATGAATGATTTCCCTCTTTGGGATCTTATCAGGAGCCAGTTTATTATACTTTCTCCTCCCTTTGTTTTCCATGTTGGTTACTAACTAGTGTGATTTTGATGTAGATCATAAATGGTAATTTGAGCCATATGAGCTATTGATAATGTGCTTGCTGTTAGAATGCAACCTTTGACATTGAAATAGGAAGTTTTTTTGGTTGTGTAAAGTTTTAAATGGAATTGAGCAAATTAAAAAACGTTTGATAACATACTTTTAAAATATCATGTAAATGTTTTTTTTCAAATTTTTTAAATTAAAACCCATAGGGGAGAGGGGTCCGTAGTCGTGCGGGCTAACTTCGTCAACATGTAGCAATTGACTGGAATATCGTAGAACCTTCATTTTTTTTTTGACATGTGGACTAGTCTCTTATCTATCTATAACTAAGGTTTGGAGGTGTGACTCATCCTGCAACTCACCACATCAGCACATCTATTGAGAAGTGTCCAAAATTTGACTTTTTAAAGATTTGACCAAAACTTAATCATGGAAACCCCCGTAGTTAAACAAAAAAATACCATTTGTTGCTTGTAAAATATCATATTTTTATTTAAAATATGATAATATGCAACATAAATGGACCAAATACTTATTGGTAACCATAAATCTTTGATATCTCTAGCTTCTATATTCAACACATATGGACCAATAGTTGAACACAAAAAAACTATTTTTTGTTATAAAAACAACACATAATTATTTAAAATACAATTTATACCAAACGAAAATGGACCAATAGTTGAACACTAAATTTTTTTGAAAATCTTTCACATTTAATGAAAAAATACATGGTATTTATTGTACTCACCTCTAATATTTGTGATAGGACAAACTATTAATATAAAATACTCCAATGCTTGTACATTGCGACCCCAATAGTTGTACACATTAGAACAATATTTTTTCATTATGATAAGAATACTTGTTTAAACGAGTGTCTTATTTTATTAAATGAGCATTTTATTTTTTAAATTACACACTTATAGTGGATAGTTGTGATATTTTATTTGAAACAAAAAAAATACTTATTTCACTTTTTCATGAATGTATTTATGTTTTTTTAATATAACATTTAAAGGTTCTCATGTGTTCAAGTATGGGTCCACTTTCGATCAACATTTGGTTATTTTTTAATTTATATTTAGATTATTTATTTACAATATATAGTATAAATATGTGGTAAGATTAGGTATTATAATCACAATTGAGTGCACGACTATTGGACCCCGTATGACTATTGGCCCCTCTCCCCTAGTATTTTTATAAAATAATAACAATAAATATTTCGAAAAAGACACGCTGATTAATATTGGTAACAAAATGCACTGCATTATTATGTGTAATATGGGTCAACAAGTAGTTCAATATTTCGAATATAGGTTAGTTCATTTTCAAGTTTTGAAGTTTATAGTAAGAAAGAAGAGCGGCATTAAGGTACTATAAAATATTATATGAAATTTTAGCTTTCTGCAATCTAAATTTTATTTTTGAGTATAAGCTACAAAATTAGGTTTAACACTATTGTGAAACCAGTGGATTGTGTACGCAGAACACCAACCAAAAATTGTGTAAAACAAACGATAAAAAGTAAAGATTGTGGCAAGATGTGTGAAAATTCTATTGCAATTAGTGATTATTAATCTCCTATCTATAAAAATTATTTGACTATCGAATATTAATTCACAGTAAATATTGAAAAATAATACAACTGCAACTTCAAAAATAAAATTCACAAGAATAGAAAAGAAAACATGCAAAATAATAAACACAATATTTGTGGATAAATTGTCTCTGGAAAAACCCCGGAGAGAAAGCAGATGAATTATATTAATCTTCAGCAAATCAAGAAATACAAAAAACTGATTGCCTCTAACTAACAAAGCTTCAACTATATTCTTCTCCGAAAATTTTTCCCTCAATTTCTCTCGCTGAAATTTCACTACTATTGCCTCCAACGCTATCACTGCAAGATTATTTGCTATCACTGCAAATCTTTTTCAAGTGTCTCTATGTCTTCTCCAAATGCCCATTGACCTTATTTTAAACTAGTCTCATTGGAAACCCAATGGCCATGATTTAATCTTAATCAATGGCTAAGATTAATTAGATTCTAACAAATCCTAACTAACTGGTTTCTAGAAGTCTCTAGAGGAAACACTTATTTAATCAAATAATTAAATATCTGGACCTAACTAATTTTTTTCTAAAAGTCTCAAGAATTAAATAATAATTCTTGGAGTTGGAGAAAACAGTTGTCCGAGCTACAATAAATTAACACTCCCTCTTAATGAGGAAGGTGTTTTGCATAACACCCAACATATCTCTGAAGAAGATGAATTTCGCCTTCCCTAATGCTTTTGTCAAAATGTCTACTACCTGTTGATCTGTAAGTATATATTGTAGTTGAATAATCCCCCGTTGTACACAATTTTTGATGAAATGATATCCGATGTTTATATGCTTAGACCTATCATGAAATATCGGATTCTCAGACACACTGATGCAACTCTAATTGTCACAGTGTATCACTGTAGTCTCAACCCTTTGACCTAACAAGGCTACCAACAACTTCTGAAGCCATATTGCCTCACATGTCGCTATGCTAGTTACTATGTATTTTGCCTCTGTAGAACTCAGAGCCACAAACTTCTGCTTCTTGTTGTACCAAGAGACAACTCTCGATCCCAAGCTAAAGCAACACCCTAAAGTGTTTTTCCTGTCCATTGTATTGCTTGTCCAATCTACGTCAGTATAGCTTATCAACTTGATACCATCACCTCAAGCATATTTGATCTCATACTCGATTGTACCATACGAATACCGCAACACATGCTTTGTTGTTGTTCAATGCACTCTCTTCGACTCAACCATGAACTGATTAAGAGAATTTACTGCAAAGGATATATCTGGTCTAGTGTTGACCAAATACATGAGAGACCCAATCAACTGCCTATATAAGGTGGGCTCTACATCCTTTTCCCTGGATGTGTCTACCTTCTTCCAATTCGTGATCATAGGAGTAGACATGGCTCTGCAATCCTCCATCTCAAACCTCAAGATTTCAATGAAGTATTTCTCTTGACCAAGGAAAATCTCATTATATGTCTGTCATACCTCCATGTCTAGAAAGTAGTGCATAAGCCCCAAATCCTTCATCTTGAACTCTATTGCAAGGTCTTTCTTGCACTCCTCTATGAGCCCCAGTGAACCTATTAAAAACAAGTCGTCCACATATAAAACAAGAATGAGAATCTCACCCCCAACCACCAAGTAGTAGAGATTAACATCCACCTCACTCTTCACAAAGCCCAATCCCTTCAAGTATTCATCAATGCGCTCATACCATGCCTTGGGAGCCTGTTTGAGTCCATACAAAACTCTCTTCAATCTGCACACGTGGGTTTCACTGCTGTGTGCTACAAAACCCTCTGGTTGTTCTATGTATACTTCTTTTTTCAATTCACCATTAAGAAACGTTGTCTTGACATCCATTTGATGGATCTGTCATTCCATCTATGCTGCAAGAGAGATCACAACTCGTATAGAAGTATACCTAGCCACTGGAGCGAATGTCTCCTTATAGTCTATTCCCTCCTTCTGAGAGAAACCCTTGGACACAAACCTTGCCTTGTATTTCTCGATGCTACCATTTGCACCGTGCTTGATCTTATAAATCCAGCAAGGTCCAACCACTGCCCTATCTGTCGGTCTAGGCACAACCTTTCACACATCATTCTGCACTATTGAGGTATATTCCTCAACCATCGCATCTCGCCACATTTGTTGTTGTGCGGCCTCCTGATAACTGGAAGACTCACTATCTACCAACTGACTAACTAAAACCATATAATCATTATACCGTGTTGGCTGTCTTTGCTGCCTACTACTCGTCCTAGGAGCTCCCACAAACTCCCAAGTATCTTGTTAGTTACTACTACCAACTGTAGAGGATGAAATATCAACCCCCATGTGTTCCTGATGCATCTATTGGATCTGCTGCATCTATTGCTCCATACTCTGTGAACTCTCAGCACCCGAGCCTACGCTTGTACTAGTCACTGTACTTGAGCTTCGTTGTCCCTGATCTGATTGCTCAATCCTTGGAGCTTTTACTGGTTGCTCACTCTGATCATTTGCTAGCAAATCTTTGGACCTTCTAAATGCCTTGTCCTTCATGAACTTGACATCACACCTGACTATAATCCTCCTGGCCCTTGGAATAAATATCCGATATGCCTTTGAGGTCTCACTGTACCCCACAAAGTACCCTCTCTCTATAGTCTGATCTAACTTAGAACGTGTAGCACCTGAAATGTGACAATATTCCAAACTCCCAAATATCTTGAAGTGGCTAACATCTGGCTTCTTCCCTAAGAACGCCTCTTCTGGTGTCATCTTGCCCAATACCTTATGTGGAACCCTGTTCTGTATGTATACTATTGTACTACATGTCTCTGCCCATAAGTAACGTAGCATATCTTGGTCATACAACATAGCCTTTGCCGCCTCTGATATAGGCCGATTCTTCCTTTCAGCAACCCCATTCTGTTGTGGGTTGTAAGGAACAATCCACTCTCTCTTGATTCTTTCCATGGTACAAAACTATTGGAACTCTTTCCCTTTATACTTGCCTCCATTGTCTGACCGAAGAACCTTTACCTTCTTGCCTGTCGAATTCTCTACAAGAGCTTTGAACTCTTGGAAGCGACTGAAAACCTCATCCTTGGTCTTCAAAAAGTATATCCAGATCTTCTTGGAGAGATCATCAATAAAAGTAACAAAGTACTCGTATCCTCTGAGAGACTTCGTCGACATTGGTCCACATATATTTGAATGTACTAGATCAAGAACACCCTTGGATCTGGTGTCACTCCTTGGAAAAACTGCTTTCACAAACTTCCCCAACACACATCCCTTACATACATCATCATGCTCTGTGCTCACCTCTGGAACACCTGTCACTGTCTCACGAAGCAATTTAAGTGCTCCATGATGTATATGGCCCATCCTCCTATGCCATAGCTCTTCTTAATCTCTAGAATTACCGCTGCTCATCAGTGCCTTATGAATATAGAATTGCAACCTGTAAAGTCGACCGCTCCTAACTCTAATAGCTATGGGTGATTTCCAATCCTTGTGCTTGATTAACACATTTTCCCCTCTAAAGAGTACATTGTAGCCTTTATCTTGAAGGACATATACATAAATCAGATTCATACCCAAGCCTGACATAGGCAACACATCATGAATGGAAATCGACTTGCCATTCTCCCTCTGAAATAGAACAATCACTTTACCAACTGGATTTAGTTTGGACATGTTCCCCATAAAAATCTGGATTTTGATGTCCTCCTTATAACTGGAGAAGTATTATCTAACTCCTGTCATATGAAATGACGCCCCACTATCTATATACCAAACACCCTATGAGGTTGAGCTAACCATACAAACTATGAGTGCAAACTCATCTTCCATTATGCTAGAGAGCTCATCTGCACTTGCTAAAGCTATCGTCTGCTTTTTTCCTTTCTTCCTTTGTAGGCAATTGCTGACATAGTGGCCAAACTCGTGACAACCATAGCACTTGACTTTAGACAAGTCCTTTTCACCTTTAGGATTTGATCATTTGCTAGACTCCTTCTTTGCTTTCCCTTTTCCTGTTAGGGCAAAGTTTTCCTGTTCTGCCTTTTCTGACTTTTGCTGTTGGTACCATTGACAAGGCTTAGTTTAAGCTCCTTTTGAGTGAAGTCACTCCATAGTTGATCCCAACTCGGTAAGGTGTCTCGTCCATTAATAACTTGAACAAAAACATCCCACTGCTTAGTGAACCCATTTAGGGCTATCCGTACTAGCTCGTCATCATTTGGTTTATCTCCAACAACTGCCAACTCATCCTTAACAAGTCTAAGTCTGGTGAGGTAATTTGTAACGTCTTCTCCCTTGTTCATCCTGGTATTCCTCAACTTTTATCTGAGAATCAACTTCCTGTTAGTGGTAGCATTCTGGTACAGATTCAAAATGGCGTCCCACATTTTCTTCGTTGTATCCAATTCTGCAATATGTGGAACAATATGATCCTCAACACTATCAAGAATCAACCTCTTTGCCTTGGCATCTTCCTTCTTATATGCTAAGAGCTGTGTTGGATCTATAGGTATAGGTACAACACTAGTCACATATTCCTTGATACCATTCTCTTCCAACAATAAAGAAATTCTGGCTTTCTATATCCAATTTGTCCTGATCTCTTAAACCTGTTGAGGCCATCTCAAACAAAGATAATAATAACAAAAATAATAATACTGAAGAGGTAGAACTGGGTTTTATAAACCCTCTATTTTTCTTTTCTTTCTGTGCCTGCAATGAGCTCTTTCTGCCCTTAGATCTGCTCTGATACCAGGTGAAAATTCTATTGCAATTACTGATTATTAGTCTCCTATCTATAAAAATTATTTGACTGCCGAAAATTAATTCACAACAAATACTGGAAAATAATACAACTGCAACTTCAAAAATAAAACTCACAGGAATAGAAAAGAAAACATGCAAAATAATAAACACAATATTTTTGGACAAATTGTCCCTGGAAAAACCCCGGAGGGAAAACCAGTACTGCAGATGAAGAATTATATTAATCTTCAGCAAATCAAGAGATACAAAAAACTACTTGCCTCTTACTGACAAAGCTCCAACAATATTCTTCTCTGAAAATTCTTCCCTCAATTTATCCTGCTGAAATTCCACTATTGTGCCTCCAACGCTATCACTGCGCCCTTGCTATCACTGCAAGACTATTTGCTATCACTGCATATCTTTTTCAAGTGTCTCTGTATCTTCTCCAAATGCCCATTGACCCCCTTTTAAACTATTCTCATTGAAAAACCAATGGCCATGATTTAATCTTAATCAATGGCTAAGATTAATTAGACTCTAACAAACCCTAACTAATTGGTTTCTAGAAGTCTCTAGAGGAAACAATTATTTAATCAAATAATTAAATATCTGGACCTAACTAACTTCTTTCTAGAAGTCTCAAGAATTAAATAATAATTTTTGGAGTTGGAGAAAACAATTGTCCGAGCTACAATAAATTAACAAGATGGTCTACCTGAGAAACAAATATAAATAGAAAAAAAAATTACAACTGTAAGTAAATTAGCTAGACTGCTAGAGTAATGGCCCGTAGTCCATTATTAAATTATGTAAAATAAAAAATTGTATTGAATAATGTTGAAATAAAAGTTGCAAATAAAATAAATAACAGTCCAACAAAAGGAACTGGGAAGAAAAGGACAACTAGAATGAACAACTCCAAATGAAACATACAAACTCAGCTAAGATAAAACAACAATAATCCAAGTAAAGAATTACAGCCGACACTACAGTAATATTTGACTCCAGTGATGAAACTCAGCTATGAAAAAACAATAACAAAAAACCAGCTGATAGATGCAGCCAACATTACAACAATAATGTTTGTTGATATCACCATTTTTGAGCCTCATCTATCAATTACAAAACAACAACTGGAAAACACATTATACTCTAAATAGGCTTTGGAGTTGTCTAGAACAACGAGTGTCCCTTTCATGATGTTGTAGAAATTAGTATTTGACCTCTTCTAAAAGCTTATTGTATTTAACATCCTCTCTCAATTGAAAACACAAAGAGACAAATAATATAAAAACTTTGAATACTTTTGGAGAACTCACATTTTCTTTTGCTTGAGAGGTAGTTTGATATTTATCTTTTGGGGGTGTTTATCTCACTTTGATTCTCATTAAGCATTACCATTATATATTGACCCATTGATGTGTACTGTGTACTTGTATGTAGAATTTGCCTTTCTCTTCATAATGTGTATCACACGATGTGTTGCATAATGTGTATCACACGATGTGTTGGATGTAGATGGTTTGTGCTCCCATAATTTTTGTTTGATTTATCACTAGCCTTGGATGAATCATCTTTTATCATAACGAGGATGTAAAGATCATGTGCATAATCATTAATATCTTCAACTTGTGCAACCTTATTAATATCTTGAATCGTGAATTTTATGTTTGAATGACATGCATCTACCAATAGTAGTATGTCCATGTATATGGTGACAATCACAAACGTAATAAGTAGTATGAATTGACATATGTCGATGTATCAATGAATTTGTTAAAATTTGTTTCAATATCAATGTGGAAGATCTCCTAATCTAGTGAACTTTCTTTGATGCTTGAATTGTGGTGGAATAATGTGCTCATATTCAATAGTGCAAGAACTTTGTACCTTCATTTTCATATTATTGCTCTTCTTGAATGGTATATGTATATGGTACTGTACATACTCATGTATACTAACAGATTAGTATGATCTTGTAAACACTCATTATGACAAAAATTGAAATGTTATATGAAAGCACATATAAGATCAATAAATCAATGAATGAAGAATAAGAATCATGACGCCAAATATATCATATCGGAAGCCACATCAACTGAATTTTTATAAACGTAGGCAATATAAACATTTCATCATTGATATAAGCATAATAGATGTGCTATTTTTTTCAAATGTATCTATGCACCTTTATGATAACGATTTCTATGATCATCAAAGCCATCAACCCATAATAATATAAACACTATTGAGTAAAAGCACAAACTTGTGTCACACTTTCGGCCAAATAAATAGTTCTGATCGAACTATTTTCGATCGGAAATGTTTCGGCCGAATAGGTTTCGGCCAAAACCATGTGCTCATATTCAATAGTGCAAGAACTTTGTACCTTCATTTTCATATTGTTGCTCTTCTTGAATGGTATATGTATATGGTACTGTACATACTCATGTATACTAACAAATTAGTATGATCTTGTAAACACTCATTATGACAAAAATTGAAATGTTATTTGAAAGCACATATAAGATCAATAAATCAATGAATGAAGAATAAGAATCATGATGCCAAATATATCATATCGGAAGCCACATCAACTGAATTTTTATAAATGTAGGCAATATAAACATTTCATCATTGATATAAACATAATAGATGTGCTATTTTTTTCAAATGTATCTATGCACCTTTATGATAACCATTTCTATGATCATTAAAGCCATCAACCCATGGATCTCTAATAATATAAACACTATTGAGTAAAAACACAAACTTGTGTCACACTTTCGGCCAAATAAATAGTTCTGATCGAACTATTTTTGGCCGGAAATGTTTCGGCCGAATAGGTTTTGACCAAAACCATGTGGTGTATACGTGGCACACAAGGTTTCAACTAAAACCAAAAAAAAAAAAAAAATCCCTTCAAAACTTTGAATTTGGTTTTCAAATTGACTTATTATATGTGCGAGGTTTTTATCGGAAGGGTTTCGGTCAAAACCCTTCTGATAGAAACACTTTCGATAGAAACTGTCTAGTTGGCAGCCAACTCAACATTTTTTAGAATTTTCTAAAACTTTCAACTTTAATTAAGTATTTCTCCAATCAGAATTTTTTTTTGCAAAAAAAGAAAAATACCCTTTTGTAAAGCTCAGAGTGGGGAATCCAAATATATAATTTTTTAAATATTTTGATTAGTTTTACTATATTTTATTTTTAAAATAATGCAAGTAGGTTGTTAAAATTAAAAAAGAAGTTGATTAGAAATTTTTTTAAAAAATAGTATAACATATTATAATTTTTTTTAAATTATATGGGGCAGAAGAGGAGAGAGTCTTTTTTCAAAAGGGTGTAATTTTTTTTTTAAAAATGATTAAAAAAATTGAAAATAGTTGACAACCCGTGAAAACTGTCAAATTCTAACAAGTTTGACTTTAAAACGTTATTACAAGAAAAATACACATCAAAATTTGATTTTTTTTTCCATGCACAAGATATCGAATCTATCTATTTGGAGAAAAAAAATTAGGGAGAAATGAATTTTTTTTCAGTTTGTTTCTTGACAGCTCGTGAAGTCACGTTTTTCTCAAATTTTTAGCATTCTATAATTTGTTCTTAAATTGATAAAAACATAATGAATTTTTTTTTTAATTTTTTTTGAAAAATTACAGGAATAAACTTCATCAAAAGTTCTACATTTCATTAATTTACACTATTTTGAAATTCAAAACATAAAGACCACTTTTATGTGGTCGAAGTTCAAAATTTTTTTTGTTGTTGGCCGATTGCTTTATAAAGTGTGACACGGGTTTGTGCTTTTACCCTACTAATTTGCAACATCATGTAATATTTAATCATTACCATCAATCAAATAAACATATGAAAGGTCTTCATTAGATAAATAATCAAGAGACAATGAAGAAACATCCCTATCATTAGTTGTAAGCTCATCACTACTTGTGTCATAAGCCCCAAATTAATCCATAGAGGTTTGGGCTAAAGTATTGAATAAAGATAATAGAGGATAAAAATAATATGTGCATAAGAAACACAAACTATACTATCATCACATAATAAAGTACCAATAATATCTAAGGTGAGGCATCAACCATATTAGTAGAAGATAAATAATACACACTATCATGTAAGGACACATCAATAGTGTTAGAAGAAATACAATCATCATAAATCTCATCAATAGGATAATGATTGTAGACAATCCCAAATCAACAAATACATTACTAGACTCCTCAAGGAAATGTGTAGAAAAAGACACATGTAAGAGAACCTCTAAATGCAAGAGGAGAATGATCACGAGATCTAAAAATAATACTCACTTGGTACTCTTGGCCTCTTGCTGGATTGTGCCGATTTTTGTGTGCTTTTGTCGATGTGATCCTATTTGGATTGACAAGCTAGGTGTTTTTATGTTATAAGTCTTGCCAAAGTTTCTACACTTATGCATAAAACCTCTTTATTTATCACTTTCCATTTTCTCTATTCCTTTACTAATTTAAAATAGCTAGTAAAGACAACTTAAATCATGTGTTTGAATTTTGTCTTTGTTGTTTATCATCTTAGCCAATGTGACATATTGCTCCCCATCTAAGTGCTTTCATAAAAATGATTCAAATTAAGGAAGATCCTATCACACAACATAAAGGTTAAGTCAAAACAAGCTACCCAAAATGAAGAACACATGATTGGTGGTGAAATAAATCAATTGATTTCATTATTATTGATGAAAGATTACAAACGTAATGCTTAACCAAAAAAATCACTCTTAACTTCTTTTTGGTGACTAAAGACCTTGTCTATGTACATTGCTTAACCATTTATATAGTTTTACAAGAGATTTTGGTGGCAAAATCCCATCAAGTATCCTAAGTGTAGCTCCTGCTAATATTGAAATCTACCAATTCATCTACATGAATTAAAGAGAAAAATATATCACTGATCCAAGAAAATCTAGTAGTTAAGAATGATTGGACAATTCACTATCATCCATATTAACCATTTTGACATGCAACTCAATTGACAACTATAACCCTCCCCATGTTGCCACATGGACATCATGCCAATCACTCCATAGCCTAAGATTGTGTGACCCAAGGAATACATGATATTCTTTGCAACCTAGCACATGCCATTCACTTTTTCCTTTTGTGCACTATTAGATTGCTCACTATCTACTAGGTGCGAAACTCCCAAAAAATGTAAGAATCAGTCTTTGCACTTGGATTCCCCTGCATCAAACACCGTAGATAGAAAATAATTGACCACAAGCCTTTGCTCATGCATGACCTATTGGTTTTCCTATTACCATGTTGTACATGAAAAATTCTGATTCACTGAACCACATCACATCCTCATTATCTTGGCCCCTCCACTTGACTAGGTACTCCTTTCTCACATCTTAATTCTTGTATCCAAGACTTGTTTTTTCTTCTTGTGCCCTTTCAAATAGTTCATGCCTCATCCATTGTTCATTTTTATACTCCTTTATCTGTGCTATTATTTTTGTCTTTCATAGGGGTATAGGTCTATGACATTGAAGATGGGTGATATGTTGATCCCCTTTAATAATATCTCATATGCATTTGTTAAATTCGCATAATATCTTGCATGGATCAATTGTCTTCCACTCCAATTTTTTATGTGTTCCCCTTAGGGAACCTCTTCTTGCATAGATGCATACCATTGCACATCGTCATATTTGTGTGAACTTGCACTTTCCTTGCATTGTGCTCTACAATCTTCATGACAACCACTCTTTTGCCTTCAAATTGTAATGATAGGATTCTTTTGTTCACCTAGAGGTTAACATGTTGAAGCTATGCTAAATGGGTACATGCAATCCATTCACATATCATGTTAATTTCTACATGCCTTCTTCATCATGCTTCATATGGATGGTCAATCAATAAATCTCCTTGGTGTAGTGCTACATGCTCATCTCTTTTTGTTGTAGGTTTGGGAGCTTCTTGAATATAATCATGTCATAGTCTACATGTAGAAACTTTGCCTTTAGCTTAGTGACCATCTTTCCCCATGTGTAGATTTTCTCTTTCCTTGCTATTTCCTATCTCTCTAGATATAGTTTCACCCCAACAATGTATGCCCCTTCAACTTTATGCACCCAAATCATACCCTCCTAGGATCCTTAATAAATTTACCCATTATATTTTTTTAGCTTTGGAATCTAGTTGATTAACTCTTTCAAGCACAAACTTCGTTTGTAAGTTGAAATATTAGTGTATAGTTTTCTACCAACTTTGATATGTACTTTACTAATCTCCTCTTAGCCAAGTCCTTATTAGCCTCATCCTATGTTCCTTATCATAGGGAAGAATCAAGGGCTTAAGACCCCATGGACAAGCACCAAAGAAATAGTGGACCTTGTTGATATAACCTACACAAGAAAACTTGAGCTTGTACCTGAATGTCGATGGTTGTTGGTACAAGAATAATATGGTGCCTAGAATAAAATATTTAAAAATGTAAAATTTACTTTCACTAATAGAGAATGATGTAGGTAATGGAATAGTGTACCTTCATTTTTTCTACATAATTGTATGGATAATATGGATTCACATGGTGAAAAGCTATGACACCCTTTGAAAATCCTTTTCCAATTGCTATCACCAAATCCTATCAAGTTTTTTATTGATTTATATAGGTTTGGGCATTTTCAGCTCAACAATAAGTTCATAGTTGGGCTAAGATGCACTATATAAAAAATCTTAGTAAAATCTCCCCCAAAAAGAGAATGGACTTGTAGATTCAAAGCTATAATATTGTGTTGAGTTCATCAAAAGGACTTATAAGAGAAAGTACATTTTGAAAAACCAAAAAACCTTCCACATTAAAGAGAAACGATTAAAAATGATTGTTATTTGAATTGAAAGTTGAAATGGTGCTGGGCAGGAGTGGGTCGGGCGACCAACAGAAAAAAAATCCAGAGAAATGCTACTGTGAGTGTTGATGGGGCTTTGCAGGGGTTTGTCCCCTCTACTCCGAACAGGTTGAACGTGCTTCGATCTAGGGTAGGTGTGGTTCCTCTGGTCGGCGCACAGGCAGATGTTACTGTGTGGGGTTGTTTGGATGGGGCCCCTATTCCCTCTCCTCTTGTCGCTTTTGGTTGCCTTTGGAAATCCTTCTCTAAGGTCGTTTCAAAATCTTGTTCCCAGATTCCTCTTGCTCCAGCTAGGGTTCGACCTTTGCCTTGCACCCATGCTTCCCCTATTGTGGTATGTGGACCAGAAGTTGCTAAAAATGAGGATTTCATATGCGTCAAGGTGTGGTCTATAGGTTTAACGACTTGTGGCCCTCCCTTCTTGATCTCCATGAGTGGGTTTTTGATTCCTAGAAACCTATTGTTTCTAGGCAGATTGACTCTATCCTAGTGCTAGAGGATTTTTCTTTGCAACATTTGCTTCTTCTGAAGAGCGAGACCGAGTGCTGGATAGGGGGTGGATGTGGGGTATTCATTTGTTGTTCCTTCAGCCTTGGTCTCGCTCATTCAATCCTCTTACAGAGTCATTGAATATGAAACCAGTTTGGGTCTGACTATCGAACCTCCCTCTCCAATTTTGGGAGGATTCTTGTTTTGAAGCTATTGGCAACGCCATTGGTTTGTTTTTAAAGGTGGACTCTACGTATCGGGATCTTGAGCATACTATGGTGGCTCGTATTTTAATTGATTTGAATATCTCCAAACCTCTCCATGGGTATGTGGTCTTGATGGTGGAGGACAGACCTTGGAAGCAACTTTTGGACTATGAGGGGCTCCCTTTTCGATGCAAGTTATGTTTCTTTGTCGGTCATTCGGCCTCTGGCTGCCCTCTTGCTCATCATAAGAGTGTTGCTACTTGGTGGAAGGATGCTCTCTCAAACCATCTCACGGTGGGCTCTCCCTCTTCAGATGGTCCCTTTGGGGAGGACGTCCCTTCCTTGACTGCTTCTTCTTTAGAGGTTGTGTCTCCCTTGGTTCCTCCTCTGGTTCCTTATGTGGAACCAATCTTGCCCCATACCGTTGTTGTTGTGCCGATAGATCCTGCCTATCCCTCGACGAACACTTCTGTTGATCCTATGAATGCTCCTAACTCCTCTTCTACATTGTTGGCTTCGCTGCGTGGTGACTCTTTGTCCTTGATGGTTGTTGAGGAACCGCTCCTCTCACCTCGCTCAATGGACTTCATCTACGAGCCTTCCTGGTTTGTTGTGTAGAGAAAAAAGAAGGGACTTCCCAATACACGACCTCGAGTTTTGGGAGTTAGGTCTGTCCCCTTAGATTTTGGGGTTGTCTAGTCCTCGCCCTTCATTTGACATGCGGTGTGTCGGTTGTTCATGTCTTGTTTTTGTTTTCTAGTTCATGTACTATTTTGAACTAGCTTGTTCTTGGCACTTAGGGCTCTCTGTGTAAAGGGTACAACGCCCTGTAAATGCTGCTTACTTTATCAAAAACAATTAAAAATGATATACACCAATAATAGTTTGATGCATATAATATAAAACAATGTACAAGAGACCCCTTGCATATATAGATGAGAGTGAGATATATGACAACATGAATTGAGACATAAAAAGCCAATACCCTAACTAAACTTACCTAACTAGGTATGAAAAGGGCGTAAAAGGGAAATTGTTAGGTACTATACTCGATTCACACCAACAAAAGCTCCAAGAATCACACAGAAGTGTGGACCCCTTGCTTGAATTGTAAACAATGGATTAGTAACATAAAAAAACCCTAAGACTGAAACAAATGGTCACACTTGTGATAGAGAAAATAATGAAAGATAAACAATTAAAATGTAAATACACAATGAGAAATAATGCATTATACCTCCATTGTGACATACAAATGTGCTCCAAGTGATTGAATGTGGATGTTCTTTGCTAATGTGACACTATTTTGATAGCATAAGGGTGATTTGATTATGAAAATGGAAACATAAGGATAACACAAAGATGATCGATAAAATAAGGGTGGAAAGCCTCCATTAAATAGATTTCCCAAGAGGAAAATAGAAGGTTGAGATCCAATGATAGAATGGAGGGCTAAGATGCATTTGCATGGATGGAATTCATAGCTTTATGACAAGTTTCAGGAGGAGAGACACATATTCTTGGCCATTGGAGAAGATTTGAACCAAAAATGGGAGATTGAATGAGAACATAGCAAGTGGAAGGTGAGGTGAAATATCATGCATGCTCACAAATGTGAGCATGAAGGTGGCATGTGTGAAGGGCATGGTCACACAAGTGTGAGAATTTCAGGAACGAGGTGAAGGTCAAAGATGATTTCAAATTAGCATGCTCAAACATGTGGGAGCATGGAGTGGCTAAGAACACATGGAAGGGGAATCGTTGAGATCTTGATCCATGTATATACATTGAATGATTAGGATTAAGGGACAAATTGTTTTGTTCACATGTGATGTGAAATTAAAAAATTAGAGGAAATTCTAATAAGGGGTTAATTGGCCTAATAAATTAACTAATCATGGATTAATTAATTGATTTAATTGGATGAATTGAGAGGTAAGGTTAATTACTTAGATTAATTAAATTAATTAAATTTAGGGAATGAAAGAAGAAATTATTTGATTAATTAATCGAATTAACTAGTGAAGAAGGGTTAATTGTAGGGATAATTAATTAAACAATGGTGTATTTAATTAATTTATGGAAAGTTAGTTTGAAGAAATTAGAAGTGTCTACAGGAAGATCATGTTGTGTAAAGGGTTCCAAAGCAATAGTTAAACAAAACCCAAGGTTTATCATATTAATTGGTGAAGAAGGATTGATAACAAGGATAATTAATTAAATAGTGCTCTATTTAATTAATTTATAGGAAGTTATTAGGAAGAAATTAGAAGTGAATTTAGGTGTCTAAGGGAAGATCATGTTAAGTGTAAAGGGTCCCAAAGCAATAGTTATTCAAAACCAAGGGACTATCATATCACATTGTCCAACCCTTTAATTGTCACATTAGATTTGGGAAAATTAGTGTAGTCAATTTGGGTCACATCAAAAAAAAATATTACTAAAAATGTTTAATCCAAATATATTATCTAGAAATTCTCTTTTAAATCTAATATCTCCATACCTAACCAAAATGCACAATGGTTTATGTTATTTGATAGTTTTAGTAGAAGACAACTTGTGGAGTGCAAACAAAATCTTTAAATTTTACCTTGGATAGTAGGTTCCAATATTGATGATAATTCATTGGAAGTAATGGTGGATGCAACTATGATACATGCAAAGAGTTGTCTCAATTTGTCTCTATGTATTAGAAGAATAAATCAAATCCCAAAGGGACATGCTAGAGGGGGCATTATTAAGTTGATAATGTGCATTATACCCCATATTGGTACATCTTACCCCTAAGAGAACCCTATGATACAACTAAGGCATGAAAATTAGGAATAATGCTTAATATGCTATGTAATACACAAAGAAGTATAAGCCATATGCACAATAGGGTCATCATGATATGTATAAGGAATATATCATCATACAATCTAATAATGGCATACATAGGGGAGGAGGGTGTAATAACATCCTAAATAATTGTGAGATGTATCACATTATAAATAATCACTAAGCATATGCTCATCACTATCACATGTCATGAGTATAGTATGATCAACATGGAACTCTTGAACAAGTGAGGTAGTGTGCCTAAAAAGAAAGTGTGAGCACTAACCAAATCAATGGAGAAAAAAATAAATACATAGCAAAACAATACCTCTATTGAGAATGCGTCCTTATCCATAGTATAAAATGTCACAAGAGTTTTGAGGATGAAGGGATGATGTGTTACAAAAGAAATATATGCATACATATCAACCAAGGAACAAGACCTAAAAGGAAAAATAAAGGTAGATTATCCTAAGGTAATAGAATGGAATAAAAGACGTATGCCATTATGTAATGTCCAAACCATAATCAAGTATAATAAGCATATGCTAAAATATAATTAAAAACTCATAATAAACATGAATTAACCTAATTCAAAACTACATAAATATCTGCCCAATAATGGGTTAGATAGGCAATGTGCAACACACAAGCTAATCATGTTAAATGTTAGAAAGGACATGGACTATAATGAGTTGAGATGGTGTCCACATTTATTTGTGAAGGTGGTGGTGATTGATTAATACTTTGGAAACTGGTGTGGATAGTGACATTGTATGAAGTTTTTGGTTCATAATGTTGTGACGGATGACATCCCAAGAAAGTTCTTGGTCTTGGAAAGTAAGAAAAGGAGGAAGGCATAAGGGGTAGGAGTAGGTTTCAAAGAAGAATATAAAGAAAATGAAGAGGAGAGTTTTAGATGAAGAAATAATAGTGGAATTTATGACATTGTGGAGGAGGTAAAAAATTTGGAGCTTCATCACTAGGTGGTAAGAATTTGGGAGCTTGCCAAGGACATGGATAAGGCACCAAGCATGGGGATTCACTTCACTATGGTGACTCTTCTACTCAACCTTGGGCATATGTGGGGAAAGAGAAGTGTTCTCGATATGACTCAAACTTTGTCCTATACTTCGTTGCTATCAAATATGGCTAGCTTTTTATTGCTTCATACAATATTGAAGATGTGGTCCATTAGTCTAGAGCATATTTCAATTGCCTCTTTGATCACTTACATGCTTCTAAGAAAAGGCAACAATGCTTGCAACACTCTATATACGAAATTACAAAGGGTTTGTAAGTGGCTTTACTTGTGGACATGTTGCAATAATGAATACTTGGATAAAGTGTCGGTGGTGGGTCCACTTGGTAAGGTTGTTTCATCTGAAAAATGTACATGTGCTATGGGGGTGCTTGGGGCCTATGCAATCTACCTCAACCTCCATTTTATCTATCAAAGGGTTGTGGGTTCCTTGTTAAGGGTTAGGTAGGTTGGTGGTTTTGTCCTAGTTATGGTAGGGTGGTTGTAGTTTAGTTGGGTGATGTTTTGTTTCAAACTTTTTGTATAATACAATTTCTATTTTACAAGGGTTAGGTGTGTAGTTTTATTCTCTTAATTGTTGTGGTCAATTTCCCATCGATTGAATAGTTGGTTATATATCTCTATATTGTTTTTTGGCTATGGTCTTGGTGGTTGTTTTAATGTCAACTTATGAGTTATGGTGCCCATTTTGTTCTTTACCTTCTAGGCCTTCCAAGTTTATTATTTTAAAAAAAATACAAAAGATAAATGTTCTTATATGTTCTTAGGAAATAAGACCTAATGCTACATAAATTCCACTTACCTTAGTATTAAGAATCGATGTCCTTTGTGTAATACACATTTTAAAATTGTAACAATCTCTAAAATCTATGCAAGTCAAATTCATGTTGTGCATGATCACCCCCATTTGTTGTGGATCTATCCTCAAGCATGAATCCACTTTATAACCTACGGATTTGATCTGGATAATTATGCACTCCTACAATTTATTGCCTAAAATGCTAATGTTTGATCATGTATAAGGATTGGTAGTATTGAAAATCACCTTAGGGAAATTGTTGGATCACAAGATTAAGTTCTAGCTTGATTCCCTTAATTGGACCAACTTTATGATCATTAGAAAGATCAAAGGCAACACTCTTTAGTCATGTAAATGTCCTAGAATAATTTTGACGTAGAAATTATATTTGTTTTAGTGCTCCATAGCAAAATATTTCTTAGAATGATATTTTCTTATAATGCATAGAAACTTAAATAATTTAGGATTATAAAGTGTTAAGAGCAACCAACCCAAGAAAACCATCTGTAGAAAATACCTTCACACATAGGAGAGAAGCACATGCTATTTCATCAGAAGAGTGAATGAAAAATGAGATCTAATTTACATATTGTACAAAGTGCCTTATAAAGGCATAAAAGGTGGGTGACAGGTCGCATGAAAAACTGTCCGAATTAATAAATGCATTATTATGCCTAAGTTAAAACTTAAGACGGTAAATGTAATTTACTCACATAAAGTAATGCTCAAATGAATGTCTCTAAATACCAAGACAAAACAAATCATCCTTCAAACATGTACCAAGTTGACTCCCAAAATCAAAAAGAAAAGGGCAAAAGTTGACAATTTGAATGTTAGAATTTTTAGTTTTAAGTTAGATTTGTGTAATGTAGGATCAATCTTGTGTGTAAGGGAAATGTCCCAAGATATAGAATGGTGGATCTTGAGATCAAAAAAGGAAGTGTGTAAATAAGCTAATAGATGAGATGAAGTTGAGGTTGATCATGAAAGAGAATAAATAAGAAGTATTCAAGGAACCAAACTTAAGTGTCATATATTGCTATGTAATTATACTACAATTTTCTCTCAAAATAAACCCAAAACTAAATTGAAATTGACATAATTTTACCATTACAAATGTTTAGCCACATTTACAAATATTGATTTGCACATAAACTTGATGACAAGTAGCAAGAATTAATGCTATGAGATTTCCACAATCCATAAAGCTTTCAATTTTTGCTGTTTCTAGAGTGTGAACCGAAACGTTGATGCAAAAATACAACCGCAATCAAAATCCAAAAACAGCAAAAATTGAAAGATAGCAAGAAGTTGCACATAAACTTAATGACAAATAGCAAAAATTAATGCTATGAGATTTCCACAATCTATAATGCATTCAATTTTTGCTGTCTCTGGAGTGATCCCAAACGTCCATGCAAAAATACAAACACAATCAAAATTCAAAAACAGCAAAAATTGAAAGATAACAAGAAATTGTTGGTATAAAATTACAATTTGTTTTTAATATTTACATTAGAGCAACCAAAAAGCTGAAACATAATTTACCAAATTGCTTCAGTGGAGGTGTAAAAACATTACAAAAATCTTATCCACAATTTCTGTTCTTATCCACAATGTCAATTTTGCAACATGGGATTGGTGGAGACAGAATGGCACTTTGTTATGGAGTGCTCAACGTATAAAGATATTCGGACCAGTTACGAAGAGATTTTACAAATTGATAATTTAAACACCTTGTTTGAGGAGGAAAGGTCGGTCAAATCAGCAAACTACATCATCAAAATCCACTGCCGTAGGGCTAACCTCGAGTGAAGATCTCAAACTGTTTAAGGTCTTCCCTTTTTGATGACGGTCTTGTGCTGTTTATGGGTTCCATAAACTGCTGTGGCCTCCTGGATGTTATTAAAATCCTTCATTTCATGTCATCCACTAGTTAGAATTTTCTTATAGTAAGTATAACTTTCAGTTGCAAATATTAAACCCTATTACTGAATCCTAATACTACGGTGTATCAATATATGGAATGTTAATGTTGCTGTGATTCATTCTCCCACCGAATTCCTTTTTGCTATTCTTACCAGTACCTGTAAATGCAATACTACCATATTCTTATAAGAACTATTGCAATGACAGACCAGAACAAGCATCAACTACGATTTAAAAAATAAACAAGCTTAGCCATTGTGGAAGTCACAAAACCCTAGAGACAATGCTTTACATAAAAGAATGTCTATTAGCAATGAAACCCCAGAAACAAAGCTACAAAATCACCATTCGCAATTAACAGGGCGCTGCAAAACCCTTCCTGTCTCTCCTGGCAGAGAACTTGACAATGCCATCTTCGGCATAAACACCTAAACCAGAGGGCTTCTCGGTGGATCCCAGCACCACATCCATGGCCGTCGTAAATTCCGCGGCAGCGTCAATGAACAGTGACACTTCAGTCCTTGCTTCAAAGCTCTTCTTCCACTCCTTCACAATGGTTGCGTCTTTGCCCGCTACAATGACGGCGGTTTCCAGCCCGTCGGCATTAAACTCCTCTGCAAGTTTGACGCACCGCTTTAAATTCTCCTGCGAACTGACAGCCCAGAGAAAGATCTTCCCCTCCGTGAGGTCCGTCACGGTGGTGGTCTGCAAGTCGCCGCCTTTGTCGAAGTAGGCGAGCGTTGCCTCTGGCAGACGCTTTTCCACTTTCACCTTGCTTACAATGTCGCTGCTATGATAAATGCCACACTTTGGCGAAAACAATTTGTTAGGGTTTGAAAAGAACAATTTGGTAGGGCTTGAAAAGAAGGAAGAAGAAGTTGAGGCTATGGTGGAGGAAGTTGCTGTTGGTCTGAAAGAGAGCTTTGTGTTGGGCAATGTGGGCGCTCTGAAACATCATGGTCGTTGCTGCTCCTGCTAGTGCGCCCGCCATTGATGGAAATTTTCACAGGTTTAGAAAAACAAGAAATGAAAATGGGTATAGGTAATTGCGATTCGGATAACGTGTTGGAATGCCTTCACGTTTCCTTAACTGCCTTGGAAAATCTTTAAATAAACTTAGATATTTATTTAGTGCTCTAGACGGAATTCTTTTTTATATTCAACGAAGCAATTTAAAATACAAGATATCAGTTACAAAAGTAGTAATTGTTCACATCCCCAGACATATACAAGATGATGCAAGGCTTGACAGTGGTGGCCTTGATCCACCTTTAGAGATATTTTTTATGCTTTTGATTTTAAGTTGTGTGTGATTTTAAAGCCTTAGTTTCTGCACAGTTAGACCTGCTCCTTTTAGTTTTGTTAAAAAGTCAAATGGTATCTACAATTTCTTTTAAACAATTTTTTGAAAAGTCTTAGTTGGAAAGTTCATGGGTTTTTTTCAAGCATGATTGAATCAATCTCTATTGGAAATTCTTGTTGAAGGGTAGAATAATTCAAGAATTTTTGGATTTTATGGAGGATGGGACAAAGAGATCAGAATGAATGAATTAAAAATTGAAAAGGATAATTGACTAAATTAAATTTAGAGAGGAAATGGTAAATAATAGAATATTTAATTAAATATTTTTGGAACCTTAAAGAAAGGAGATAATATTAACTAAATTTGTCATTTAATTAATATAGATGAATTAGATGAATAATGATGGGATTATGACCATATGAAAGTGGTCAAATTTGGATGTCTACACTTAGATATGAAAATTTTACCTAATCAAAAACTATATTACATATATTTTCTAATAAAAGATAGATATGAAAGTTTCACTCAATCAAGGACCATATTACATATATTTTCTATTAGAGGTGGATATAAAAGTTTCACCCAATCAATTTCTTTGGATTATTCTACCCTTCAACAAGAATTTCCAATAGAGATTGATTCAATCATTCGTGCTTTTGGATCTACTTGGAAGAGACCCATGAACTTTCCAACTAAGACTTCTTCAAAAAAATTGCATGGAAAAGACCCATTAACTTTCCAACTAAGACTTTTTCAAATAAGTATTTGGTTTTGTGGAAGAGGATTCTATGCTTTCTTCTTTGAGCTAAAGAAGGATAGAGATCTTATTTGAGGAGTGACTCATATTTTATGGGGTCAAAAATCTTATATTTGAATAGTTGGTCTTTGGATTTTAATCCAACAAAAAATATATGTAATGTAGTTCTTGACTGGGTGAAACTTTCATATCCACCTCTTACTAGAAAATATATGTAATGTGGTCCTTGATTGAGTGAAACTTTCATATCTATCTTTTATTAGAAAATATATGTAATGTAGTTTTTGATTAGGTAAAACTTTCATATCTAGCTGTAGACATCCAAATTTGACCACTTTCATATGGTCATAATCCCATCATTTATTCGTCTAACTCATCTATATCAATTAAATGACACATTTAGTTAATATTATCTCTTTTTCCTTAGGTTCCCAAAAGTATTTAATTAAATACTTTGTTCTTTACCATTTATTCTCTAAATTTAATTTAGTCATTTATCCTCTTTAATTTTTAATTCATTTTTTCTCTCTCTCTCTCTCTTTGTCCCATCCTCCATAACCCTTTCACTAATATGGGTTAATTTAATTGATCCTTCATTAAGATGTGCATATCCTTAATTAGGATTAATGCCACATCCTCCATATCTAGCCACTTGTCTCTAATCATCATTAATTAGTCTAATCACCTATTTGCACAATCTTAATTATAATCACTTACATTTTCTAGCATGTCCTTAAATCAACCTTCTTGGTACTTACCATTTTTGGGTTGACCTCTTCTCCATGTGAATTAAAAATTCACACTTATTCCCCCCATGCATTTGTCTTCCCCATGGGACAAGGACCCCTTTTAGGGGGAATCTTCTCTTACCCATTGGTTTCTTTCAAAATTTATTTCTCCAAGGCCATCTCCAATCCCCTTGGTGACAAGAGTGGACTTTCTAAAAGTCCTCACTTGTCACTTTCAGCCCCACTTGGGGCCAAGGAATGTTTTTTGTAGGAAATCATCTCCCATCACAAGAAGTACCTTGGGACCACATGAATTTTTCTATGTCACCTTGTACCCTTTCCATCTCACCATGTCCTTGGCCACTTTATCCGACACATGGCGAGATGTGAGGGCTTGTGAGTCTTCAATTCACCATAGCCCTCCATCTTGGCCATGGTGGCTCAATATTGACCATTGAATCCTCTAGAGAATTCAAATTCTTTTATAAATACCCACATCTTCCTTCATTAAAGGATCTAGATCTTAAGAACTCTTGAGCTAGTGACTTTATGACCTCATGCATTGTGATTATCCTTATGCTCTCAAACTTTTCAGCCATATCCAAGCCATACTTTTGCATCCTACTACTTGTCATTCTAGCACTTGCATTTTAACTCATCCATTCACACATCCATTTTAGCTTATCTTGACATTCATCCATCATTTCCATCTTTGCATCCATCTTTTAGCAGCACTTGCCATCAAGGAGCACACAACTCCACCTCCAATCAAAGGCCAACCAAGGGAGCAATAGTTAAATGTATAATAGTCATTTTTATCTTTTAACTATATTTTATTTGTGTTAACTTAGGCTAATCATTGAGGTGTTAGGTGCCATTTGCTTCTCTTGCATTCTGTTTGTTTTACGTTTTTAGACTAGCAGATTTCACCTAATCACATTTATGGCACGCCTGGTGGGACTTACAAACGGTTATGTTTTTTTTTAAGTTTATTGTTGTTTGAATTTTTAAAGGTTCAGGTGACTCAGAAGGGCGACACACACCCTAGCAAGGGCGGTCACGCCCCTCTGTAGTAAAATCAACATTTTTGGCTCTTTGTTTGCATTTTTTGCAGGTTCAGGTGATCCCGAGGGGTGGCCACGCCCGGCCACGCCCAGGCACACACGCCCCTCGATAGTAACGTCAACATTTTTAGCCCCCTTGTCTAACCCGAAGGGCGACCAAGTCCTGCAGTGACGCCTATCTGCGGAAAACCAGCACCAGAAGTTCTTTGTTTTCACCAGAGAGGTGACCATGCCCTAGCGGGGGCAACTACACGTTAGCAATGGTGGCTACGCTCGGGCACACATTCCTCTTTGCAAAAAAAACCATTGTTTTAGCTCTCTGTTTTCACTAGTAGAGGCGACCAGGTCTAGACAAAAGGGTTTTATACTAACGTTTGTGCAAGAAGTTTACGATTGAATGAAGAACGGTGGAAAATTACTAACTTGTTTCCTCCAGGACAAGAGGACCAAGACCCTTAATTAGCTGTTTGATTTCATTTTTTCACAGTAATCAGGCACTAACTAAGTAGGGGGTCAAATAATTTGCTTGCCTTGTCTGAAAAGTAAGCTATCGACGTATCCAATCCCCTTGCGCCATTTGGCGATCCTAGGTGAAGAGAAATCGTAGCTTGCTTAGATTTTTGTGTTACCCAACGGGGTGCGAATCATTCAAGCTTTCCCCTTGCACTTCGTGTGAGTTGGGGGAGTAGCTAAAAATGATTAACATATTCTTTTAGTGGGACCTTCTTGGGGATTTCATCACCCCAAGGGACGATCCTAACCACGTGTATTGGCGAGGTATATAAAAGGGGGCGGCTAAAGCTGTACCCCAATCCAGTTGCGTCGTAATTGGTAGAGCGTCAAAGCTAGGGTGATACCTAGATAGACGTGAAGAGTTGGTCTGAGTCTTTCAGTATCTCGTTGGGGTTCCCGACTCACGCTTGTGACAGACTGGTGTTCACGAATTGTGTCTCATGTACCGAGCGTATATCAAGGACTCCCTAGATCGCTTTGTTTAACCTAGTTAGAGGACCGTGTTGGCCATACCCTCCTTACTAATCTTAGGAGCGTGTTGCTTGAACTATATTTTCTATGTAAAACCAGTGCATATCTTACAAATTGAGTCAGTCTTGCAATTTTGCTTGTTATTCGAAGTGTTGTCAATCCTTTTCCATAGTCGTTTTTAACCTAAGTCAAGTTCAAGTTTATCAACAAGGGTGACCTTGCCCTAGCAAGGGAGACCACGCCTAGGATCCCACGCCCCTCTACACCAGAATCAACCATTTCTGATCCTTTTTTTCACCAGAGGAGTGACCTTTCCCTAGCAGGGGCATCCCTGCTCTCAAACAAGGGCGAAACAACTTTTTTTTGCTTCATCTGGGACCCTGTTCATTTTAGTGTCCGTTCGATCATTTTTTATCTCGTTCTTCACCCGTGCCCTCATTTTGACCACTTTAGGCATATCCATTTATCCATTGGTGGTCCTATCCTCCCTCCAAGTCTCCATTTAGATCCGCTTAGTCAATCCCTTCATCTATTTCATCATCCTGTTCACCGTTCGGGACCCCATTCAGATTTCTTTTGGTATCTGTTCGGTATCGTTCTTCATCCTCTTTGATTTGGGTGACTTTTCCCTTGGATTAATCATCCTTTCCCTCAAAGGCATGACCCTAACCTGAAAAAAATGTACGAAAATGACCTTTTCTCCTTCATTTGAAACCCCGTTCAAGTCTATTTTGGTGTGTATTCGACATCGTTCTTCATTATCTTTGATTTGGGTGACCTTTCCCTTGGATTAGGTGTCATTGAACTCAAAGGGGCGGTATTTCCCTCAAAGGGGTGACCCTGACCTGAAAAAAATGGGCGAAAATGACATTTTTTTTTTCATCTAGAATCCCGTTCAGGTCCGTTTTGGTGTCTATTCGGCATCGTTTTCTTCATCCTTTCTTATTTGGGTGACCTTTCCCTTGGATTAGACATCCTTTCCCTCAAAGGGGCAACCTTGCCCTTAAAGGGGCGACCCTTGAAAAAACAAGCGAAAATGACCTTTTCTCCTTCATTCGGAACCCCGTTCAGGTCCATTTTGGCGTCTATTCGGCATCATTCTTCATCCTCTTTGATTTGGGTGACCTTTTCCTTGGATTAGGCGTCCTTTCCCTCAAAGGAGTGGCCCTGACCTAAAAAAAGGGGCAAAAACAACCTTTTCTCCTTCATCAAGAACCCCGTCCAGGTCCGTTTTGGTGTCTGTTTGGCATCATTCTTCATCCTCTTTGATTTGGGAAACCTTGCCCTTAGGTTAGGCATTATTTCCCTCAAAGTGGTAGCTTTGACTTGAAAAAATTGGGTGAAAACAACCTTTTCTCCTTCATCCGGAACCCTGTTCAGGTCCGTTTTGGTGTCTGTTAGGCAATGTTCATCATCCTCTTTGATTTGGGCGACCTTTCCCTTGGATTAGGCATCCTTTCCCTCAAAGGGGCCACTGTGACCTGAAAAAATGAGCAAAAACAACCTTTTCTCCTTCATCTGGAACCCCGTTCAAGTCTGTTTTGTTAGAGTAAAGGTTTTAACTTAATTATGTTGATTAAGTTACCTTTATTCCCTTCTTAAGATTTCATGTTAGTTTGCATAAAGTGACATTTAATAATTATATTAATTATTAATTTTTTTCCTATTAGGGCTTCTTTTAGGGTTTTTCTTATTAGGGTTCCTTTAGGGTTTGCATGATCTCCTTTTATAAGGATTGATCCATTGTATATTCGTCAATTCCCTTTTATTCTGATAAGATAATTTATCTATTTTTCAGAGCTTCAAACCCTTGTTTGTTTTCTCCATCCATTCTCTTCCTTGTGATAGGTATCCATTTGCATGTAGGTGATCTTGGAGTCTGAAGTTGAATTTCTCAACTTCTACATGGTATCAGAGCTTTCCTGTTGCATGCCTGTTCTTGTTTGAAGAATTTGGAGCTATTTGGAGCTACAAAGTTGGATCATACATTCACAGTTTTGGGGTTTGCATTTTTTGATCCAGGGATTCAACTGCAATTTCAAAGCATTTTGAGTCCAAACAAACCTCACCATTGCGTCCGCAACGGTCCAAAACCCCTAAATCGACTGTTCATTTGTCCATTTTGGACAAAGTTTATTTGAGGGGCAAAAATATTTTAGTTGTACAATCGTACGACCATCCGTCTGTGTGCGGATTGAAGAAAAGTCCTAGTAAAAAAAAATTGTTTTTGGAATTTATTTTCGTACGATTTAAAATATATATATATATATATATTGTATTTTTTACAAAAAAAAAGGCAAAACAAAAAGCCTTTTTAAGGCTTGCTTAGGGCAGCATGGTACCTTGCATAGGCTCTGTGCAGGTCCATACCTGCACATACTTCTGCAGGGACCTGCACCCTCATAGGGTGCAGTGGGGGTGGGCCCACGTGCCTCCCCCACCAAAAAGTTTTTTTTCCAAATTTTTTTGTTGTTTTTTAATTTTTTTAATTTTTCTTTTTTTATGTAATAAGCCCTATTGTGCTTTTGCGGTGACAGTCGTTTGGCCGTCAAATTTAAGCCCGTATTTTTGTTGTGACTTTCGTATGACCGTTAAATTTAATGCAACACTAGTTTTTTTCCCCTTTGTAGAGGTTGTAACTTGGGTATACGATATCATTTTTTGGCAAACGAGATATTGTCGGAAAGCTGGTTCTCTCAACTTTCCAGTGGTGTGAGTTTCATCACTTCATTTTTCTATTGGTGCATTCTACAGCCAGTTGAAGTCAAAGGAGTTGCTTTCAGTCCCGGGCTCATAACTTTTGATCAGTTTCTCCGTTTTTCACGATCTCAGTGGCGTTGGAATCATATTTCAGAGCTCTTCAATTCCATCCATGCAATTTTTCCAGATTTCACTCCAGGTATATTTTATTCAGTTTTTTGTGTTTTCACACTCTAGTGAATTACCTAGACATATTCATTCTTGGGAACTTTTCGTTTGCATGGGATGCTTCGTTTTTGGTTGTTCTTCATGTATTTCCAGTTTTTTGTCTTTTTTTAAGGCATTTTCAGCATCATTTGTAAGCAATATCTTTTATGTAAACATGCTGAGATAAAGTGTCACACTATTGTACATGTATTTTTTGGGATTTTGCACATAAGGTTGTGCCATATTTTGTACTCGCATTGTTTTATAAAGTACCATGGGGGGTTGTGTAGTGCCTTTATTTTTCCATCACACCTTTGTCAAGTGAGTGTCCCTCCACGATGACAGTGGATCCATATGATTCCAGCCTCATGCATGTGTGCTTTGTTTTTGCACATCACTTTTTCAATTGCAGGTGCTTTCTTGTACACTTTCAGATGTTGTTTCTTCTCCTTCATGCACTATAGGGTGTTTCACACCATTTCAGTGGATCTGTCAGGCTCTCCTAGTTCAACATTATGGGGGGTATTATACTGTTCGTGCTAATTCTTCCTTGGTTTCGCCTTGGAAGGAATCTTCTATTCTCAGTTGATCAGTGTTTTTCAGACTATTGGTACTTGTGCCATTTGTATCTTCGTTCTAGGTGTTTGCCTTTGTTTGCCATCTGATTCGAGTAGTGTCATTTGGGGCACTCATGTAGATTGTTGTCTTCTTGATCCTGATCATCTTATCTTCAGCAGAGGTTATTTAGCACCATAGCAGTCATCTTTCGACAGTTGTTTGCAACTTCTTCTGCTTCAGTGATGTTCTTCATGGCTTTTTGTTTCTCTTAATGGAGTAGAGTTTCTCCCATGAGGCTTTCTCTATTTCTCCACTTTACAGAGATTTGGTTGTTTTTGGGTACCTAATTTGGCCTAGTTGCTGAGACCCATGTTTGCTTTCTTGCATTGTAGTTACCTTTGCTTTCTTGCACTTGTTTGTAGCTGCAATGTTGCTCATCTTAAGGGGGAGTGTTAGAGTAAAGGTTTTAACTTAATTATGTTGATTAAGTTACCTTTATTCTCTTCTTAAGATTTCACGTTAGTTTGCATAAAGTGACATTTAATAATTATATTAATTATTAAATGTTTTCCTATTAGGGCTTCTTTTAGGGTTTTTCCTATTAGGGTTCATTTAGGGTTTGCATGATCTCCTTTTATAAGGATTGATCCATTGTATATTCATCAATTCTCTTTTGTTCTGATAAGATAATTTCTCCATTTTTCAGAGCTTCAAACCCTTGTTTGTTTTTTCCATCCATTCTCTTCCTTGTGATAGGTATCCATTTGCATGCAGGTGATCTTGGAGTCTGAAGTTGGATTTCTCAACTTCTACATGTTTTGTTGTCTGATCGGCCTTGTTCTTCATATTCTTTTATTTGGGCCACCTTGCCCTTGCTTTGGGCATCATTTACCTCAAAGGGGCAGAATTTCCCTAAAAGGGGCGACTCTGCCCTCCGAAACAACCATTTTCAGCCTTCATTTTCTAGCCGTTACCTCATTCTAAGAACCCATTTTTTAGTTCTAAGTGTCTTTCCCTCATCCAGAGTATCTGTTTACCCATTCTAACCATCCGTCTATCCATTTTGGATATTCATTTTCTTGTTCCAACATCATTCCCCCTTTTCGACCATCTATTCACTCATTTTTGGAAGCCGTTCATCCATTCTGAGAAGTCGTTCACTCATTTCGGGAACCCACTTTCCTGTTTTGAGTATCGTTCCCCAACCTCATTCATCTGTTCACCCATTTTGTGTGGTTGTTCACCCATTTTGACAGTCCATTTTTAACATCGTTTGACTGTCTAAAGGTTGTTTGGGCGTCCCTACCATGGACAGGCATCCCTACCTTGGATGGGTGTCTCTTCCCTCAGACAAGTGACTGAAAGACTTCTTGTTCTATGAATCGTTCACTACAAACCGAAAATCTTGTCTATTTGCTTTCTAAAAATATCATCATTTCATCAGTTGGATCGTCCAAAAGTATTCTGGAACCCCTTTAGATTTTTTTTTGTCATCATCTCATCAATTTGAATCCTCTAGACTTTGTTTTCGAGGTTGATATCCAAGTTGGCCTAAGTTTCAGATCCCGATCGTTATCCATCCTAAATCCATAAATCATCATTACAACCCAAGATCAATCTACTTCTATCTTGAGGTAGATTCAGTGTTTTAATCATCCTACTCACAATCCAACCCGGTCATTAGTGCCTTACACCGTCTAAGTCAAATATATGAACTAGGTCTAGAATACGTTTCATCCTCTTATTCGATCAATCATCTGATCATGTCTCATCAATCCTATCACATCCCCTCCCATCATCAAAATTTGAGCTTTTATCCAATCCCAATATGAGCTTCAACTAATCCCAACTTGAGCTTTATCCATCCTATTTTTGTATCCATCATCTATTATTTCCTACTAATCTGTATCCATCATGAATCCTTATCCCCCTCTCACATGACCAATAATAGCAATCAAAGGGAATCCTAACTATGTTGACGACGATAACGAAAGTCTTGTTGATCACAAAGAGTGTAATATAGATCCCCTTGATGCTATCATTGCTAGCAAGCTTTCTCCAATCGCCTCCCAAAATCCAATTACTCCTTTGAACTATCCCACCATGCCTTCATCTGCATCTAATAGCAGTTTTTATGCTACCCTTGACAAGGGATATCCAACATCCTCACCATAGACATATTCATCATGTCCTCCCTCTCAACCTCTATCCTACCCAACATCCACATCCTCCTATCCTTTTCATCATCAACAATCCCAATACCTCTACCTTAATCCCACATCCCAATCTTCCCATCATAATCCAACACTCACACATTCCTATCATAATCCACCATCCCAATATCCCTCTTATCCTAGTCCACCATCTCAATCTTCTTATCCTAATCCATCATCCATATCCTTCTATGCCAACCCACCATACATGTCTTCCTATGGTAGTTCACCACCTCAATATTCATGTTCTAATCCAACATCAACACCTTCCTATCACAATCCCCCATCCCAATATCCTTACATCAATTCCACATATTTCCATCCTAATCCTCCATCCATGTCCTCCTATGCGAATCCACCACCAATGTCCTCTTGTCCTAATCCATCATCCACATCTTCTTACTATTACCCACCACTCCAATCTTCCCAACCTAACCCAACATCCACATCCTCCTATCTTAATTCATCATCTGCATCCTCTTGCATCACTCCCCCCTTCACCGCATTATATCTTAATCCCCCCTCTAATCCTAATCCACCAATCCCTAACCCTAATCCTCCATCTCCTCCTAGTCCTCCATCCAATCCCATCCACTCATCTAATCATAATCTTCCATCTCCTCCTAGTTCTACATCCACTTCTATACCCTCATCTAATCCTAATCCACCAATCCCTAATGCTCCATCCATTCCCATCCCCTCATCTAACCCTAATCCACCAATCCCTAATCCTAGTCCTCCAACCATCCCTAATCCTCCATTCATTCCCATCACCCCACCTAATCCTACGTCCCCTTCAAATGTTGTCCAAGGACTCGTGACGTAAGAGACATCCCCAAATCCACATCTTGATGTTGTGAAACAATGCCCTCCCACTCTATCATGTACAATAACTAGTGATGATGCCCTCCTCCGTCCTACACCCATCACTACCACTACCATTCCTAACACCGTCCAAATAGTTGAGTCCATCACACCCATTCAGTCCATTGAATCCCCATCTTCTATTACTAGATCCACCCAATCTATTGGAGACATCCAATCCGATCCTCCTAGTCCTAATATTACCAAAATTCAATCCCACAACCTTCATCAATTCTCCATCCTCCTATCTCCCCCACTTGAGGATTCCCTTTGACGCTCCTCCATCATCATGCATCCCACACAAGATAAGTCACACCAAGAGCTTAATCCAAAGCACACAAACATAGATCCCGCCTGTTATGCCTTGCATAACCACCCTATATTTTTCCTTGGTCAAAATGGGTCCCCCTTTTGTGTTTTTATCTTTTGTTGATTTTCAAACAAAGTTTGGAGTCTTTCCTTTCCAACACTATGTTTTTCTTTGGTTTAGTCTATCGGAACTGGAGCCGGAACTGAATCGGGTTCTGAAAATTCTTTCAAAACTCTTTCTGATTCCCATATCGACAGTTTTTTCTTTTTAACCTTTTGTCTTGTCTTTGTCGGAGCCGGAGCCGGAGTGGACGTTAAGTTAGTATTTGTTGAAAGTTTCAAAATCTAAATCCATCTCGTCTCCGCCTCTGCTTTTTGAACTTTTGTTTTAGATTAAGTTTTTATGTTAAGTTTTGTTATTTCGGTCTTTTTATTTTACTTTTGTGTTTGGTTTTGTTTTATGCTTGGATGGAGGAACCGGACCCGGAACGGGAATGAAGTTGGGAAATTACTCAAGTTTCCAAATCCATTTTCATTCTGATTCCGCTCCTGCCGTCTTGGTCGTTGAATTTTTACTGAAGTCGCACTGCAGTAATGTGTTAGTTCTTCTCCACTTTCGACTCCACTTAACTGCATTTAATGCGTTAATGAAAGCTTCCATTCATAGGTAGAAACTTTGAGTTTTACCTTGATTAGGGATTAAATGGGTGATTATTATCATCGTTAAGAAATCAAAGAGAGAAGTAGAGGAACACCGGAGTTCTTCTGAGTGAATCGATTGAAAGAGGAAGAGATAATTGCTTGCAGATTTCTTCAGAAGGTTTTTCCAAGTTTTGCATTCGAGGTAGGGTTCCTATTCTCATTTTTCTTTTATTTTGCTTTTGTGTTTTCTTGTTTCTATTAGATCGTTTTACTTTGGGAAAGTTCGCTATCTCAGTGGGTTTGCATGTTCATTTTTCTTTCTTTGTTTATTGTTGTTCTTGATTTCGTTTTTGCTTGTGTTTCTGGTTTTCAGTGAGTTACGGCACAGTCGTTTTCATGTTTTTCTGTGATCGCGTCATGTTGCATTGGGTTTTAAACGCTCAGATTAATTAGGGTTCCACAGTAAGATAGATTAAATTCAGGTTTTACAGTGAGTTAGGGTTGGTAGAATCTTGTTTTTACTTAGGTTTTTTTATTGCGCATTCATCTGGTTAAATTAGGAAGGGTTAAATTAGTGCCCTAATTTTTATATCACATTTTTAGATTAGGGTTTTATGCATTTATGTATTCGTGTTTTCGAGTGATTAAATATGATGCCCTAAAATACAATCGCCCCCATGGTCATATGGGAATGGTCCTTTCATGTTATATTTGAGCCTCATTTAATTTTAATATGACCATGGTCCTTAATTATGAAGTTTTGCATTAAACTGTTAAAATCATTGATGACGTCATGGTCAACCTAGGCGAAAGCGGGATTGGAATTGATTTAGGGTTTTTGGGCGTGTTTTATGATAAGTGTCAATTCCATTTTCCATCCCGTCTCCGACTCCGCTTATAGTAAGAATCTTTATTTCAAGATAGAAATAACCTAGGCAGAAGTGAAAGCAAAACCAAAATAGGATATGAAAATAGAAAATCTGAAAGAAACTGAATCAGTTTCCATTCCAGTTCCGATTCTGATCACAATTCCACTTCCGACTCCAAGCCCGCTTCTCGTTAGTAGAATATCAATAACAGTTTTTGCTCTGAGCCCGACAGTATGTTAAAAGATGATTGTTTAAGATGTTTTCTTCTTGGTTCCACCTCCGATATATGTTTGAAAGGTATGATTTTAAGACATATTTTGAGATGTTTATTCAGAGATCTAACTAGAGGTTTTGTTGTAGGAAAGCTAAAGGATGTCAGGAACATCAGGAGAAGCTGTCCAAAGGAACTGACCTGCAGGAACATCAGAGGCAACAACTAAACCCAAGAAGATCAAGCCAGAACAATTACCTTATACCTTGAGGTATAACCACAAGATTCTTGTTGTCATAGTAAGCAAAGTGGAATCAAATTGGTCAGACATCACCAACACAAATCTGGGCCAATACAATTTTGAGGAGTTGTATTCAAAAATGTTTTCTAAAGATATAATAGGGAGAACACAGAGAATTGTTGAGTCTGGCTTGGCTCATATCACCCTGTTTCCTCTATCAATCCAATGCCCAGAGTTAATCTTGACAGCTGCAGGAGCTTATAATCCGGCTACCCAACAATGCATGGATTCACAAGATAATGTAATCATCGATCTCACTCGTCAAATGTTTCAAAGTATATTTAGTGTCCTAGATCCTAAGAACTTGGTGCAGTTAACTGAGGCAGAGGCCCTAGAGAAATATAGAAAATATAAGGAATCCAACAAGTCTCACTTGAACAAAAAGTGGTTAAAAACAAAGAAGAAGTCTCTAACCAAGCTGGCAGACCAACCAAAGAGGGCATATTTCTACAAAGAAGTATCAGATTTAATAATGATGTTGTCTAGGGATTTTGGGAAGAGATATGCCTTTCATTTCAAAGAGTGGATGTTTCCCTTCATCCAGATAATCTTAAATGGCACCCATCAATTTGATTGGCCGATGATTGTATCAGATGCCATTCATGATCTATTGACCAACATTAGGGAGACTAAATGCTTTTTCATGACTTCTTACATTGTGTATGCAACAACAAGAGTAGGTATCTTCCCAGGTCTGAACAGAGTGGGGATAATGGGAGTGTTAGATGGACAAAAGAAGGTGCGGGAGCATTATAACCAGCTGTCCCTACAGGTTGCTGAGACTCAATTCAGAAGGGTTAATGATGCATTGATATATGTGATCATTAACCAACTCAAAAGAGATGCAGGATACAGACTGAGCCAAGAAGCCATGGAATTTATCACTGGATCGGGATTTTGGTACATTCAATAGCCCAAGTTTACATACTTAACGCTAGTTGGCTTTGAAGGTCATCCACATTTCCTGCCAAGATGTTGCAATAATAGGATAGTTTTAATGGAATTTTTATATCATGCTCTAGGGGTTAATGCCCGGTTTGGATTGAAATGTAAGACAGGATGTCATAAGTTCCCCATGAAGCTGGGTGAGTACAATTATCAGCATCTGGTAGGAGAAAAGGTGGTGTGCAGTGAGTTGATAGAGTTAAAGCTAGGTTTATATACAACTCGTAAGCACTTTGACCCTAAGAGTAAGATGAATTCTTTGTTGCCTTCTATGTTTGATAAATATTTCAATTTATTGAAAGATTTCTGGAGTGACCGACAGGATGAGTATGATTTGAGGAAAAAGAATTATGAAAGATTACCTATCTCACTCATGTCAGAGCTTGGGATCAAGAATGACATTCCTGACACATTGGTGGATGATGGAGTTGTACTAGATCCATATCATGAAGCTTTAAACATTGGGACTAAAAGCCTGGATCCAACTGACTGGGACAATGAGGAAACCATTGACATTAAGCAGATAGGGTGAGCAGTCTTGGATAGAAGCATTCAATGGTTGGTTCTAAGAACCAAAACTCCTCAAGGACCCACTCCTAAAAAGGGGAAAGGGTATAAAAGGATTAAAAGAAAGACACCTCCCAAGGAGCCTTTGGAGTTCCTTCCTCCAGACATTGAAGAAATAGAGCTTGAAGTAGCAACTGATGAATCAGAGACACAAGAAGGAGATGCTCAAATAGGATTGGTTGTTTCAACACCTACATTAGGTGATTATTCTACTCAAATCCCACTTGCAAAATAACAAAGTGAGGAAGTGCAAAAAGGGACTCTTTGTAGTATGGTTGAAACTATAAAGGGAAAAGAAGTGGAGATAGAAATTCATGTTGTTGGAACAGATTCGGATGAGACTCTGTCAGATAAAGGAATACAATAAAATATTCCTCTAGAGGAGGATACATAATAGGTAATGACACAGGAGGATCAGTGGGCATTGTTTGAAGAAGTCAAGAAGGCTGCTGATGAGCAAGCTGCAGCAATAGAAAATAAAAATTTATTTGATGCCAAGACACAAGATGATGCCATACTATAGCAGCAACAAATTGAAGCTAAGTCAAAAGTTGATGAAGTAGAGAAGCAACAGAGGAAAAAGGAGCATGAGATCAAGGTTAAGGAGGAGAATGATAAGTTAGAATTGATACAAAAGATTCATGACCTTGAGGAAGAGAAGGCAAGAAACCGAAGGGAAAGAGAAGTTTTGGTAGCTAAGTTAAAGCTTGTTGAAGAAGCTCACATAAAGGAAGAGGAAGTAGAACGATTACAAAAGGAGAAAGAGGTCGAAGATCTGGTCAAAAAGCAACAAGAAGAAGAAGAAGAAAATGCAGAAAAGCTTAAAGTGTTGGAGATGGAAAGACTGGATAAAGAAAGACTGGATAAAGAAAGATTGGATAAGGAAAGACTGGAGAAAGAAAGATTAGAAGAAGAGAGATTGAAGAAGGAGGAAGAAGACAAGAGAGTACAAGAGAAAAAAGATAAGGAGAAAGCTGAAAAGCTGGCACAAATGAGTGTGGAACAAGAGCAGTAACATAAATAGAGGGTTGATTCTCAACCTCAAGTAAATGTGCAACCTCCCTTAGCTACTGCCTCCTCTTCTTCAACCATGATGATTGTTACTCCAGGAGCTCCAACTTGGTTGAAATTAGACCTTCAAAAGAGAACACCGACACATTCTCAACCTCTCAATTGGGAGGATATGATGAAGGAAATTGAAAAAGAAAGGCCTAAAAAGAAGGCCAAGATCTTGCACTCTACTAGGCTGACTAACAAAGGGAGAAATTGTGGCTGAGTGTGCTATAACTATGATAGACAAAGAGGCAGGAGATATGCAATTATCAGCTAGGCACTGTGAATTTGGGAAGACCTACCAGGGATCAGCAATGAATCTAACTGATGTGGTAGCATCCTCAACCAAGTCAAGGATGTTGAAGGATAAACAAAGGAACGATGAGCTTAAGGATCAACTAGATCAATTGCATGCTTTCCTTAAGAATGTTTCTGCTCCAAGATCACAACAGGTTGCTGCGATTGAGACCCTAGTTTTTCCAAGCAAGAAGGAAGTAGAGGATTTGGAACAGGTGAGGGGCAAGGCAAAAATGTTGGATCGGTGGGTTAGTAAATTGAATCAAGAAATAGACGAGGTATTAGAAGACAATTTTGAGGTTTACAAAGCAACTAAGGGGCTGCTGGAAGAGATGAATAAATATGTTAAAACTTTGGAAGCACAAGAGGAGGAGTATAAGGGATACAACCAGAAACTGAAAGAAGTCAATAAATTGCCTAAGACTACCCTCCTAGAACAATCGATATTAGAAGAAGACAATAAGGATCTAAGGGAATAGTTTGAGGAGTTGGAAGCCATTCTTGCTATTATTGTGAACATGGAGGTACTAGAAAAAGAAGGCTTACCTTTAAGCCAAATAAAGGAGAAATGGAATGAAATATTTAAAGAGGTTATGCAGAGAGGAGATGTTGGTGAAGATTTTCTAATAGATCAATTGATGGACATCAAGGAAGAAATAAGAGCAGCTAAGAGAGAGTTAAAAAAGCTAAAGGATATGAGAGGGTTTGCTGCAGTGGAGTTGGAGAGAATTAAGTTTGAAGACAGCTGGGTGGATGGGCCTGAATTAGACACATTACAACAAGTCTTCTCCAGCTATGATGAATACATGATGGAGAAAACTTTGCATGCATGGCTTTTTTCTTCTTTGCATGTTGCATGCAACATTGGCAGTTTTTGAAGCACATGGCTTTTATTCTCTTCTATTATCTTTTCTTCCAATTTAACTGAGTTTCCAAAGATAATTGTAATCCCTGAAAGGGTGGGTCAGCTTAAAATAGAAGAGGACTTCCGAATTTTGTACATCTATAAATACCCTTTGGGTATCATATTGTAAGGGTCGATTGATAGAGAATAGAATTGGCCACCTAATTGTAGGAGAGAGAACTTTGTTTTGATAGTGTTACAGAGATACATTGTACTTCATTTTGCAGTTAAATAAAATTATAGGTTTATGCAATATGGTGTTAGAATTAAGTTGTTTTACTTGATAAGGTCAATGAGTTATAATCTATCTGTATGCCAGTGATTGTGCTGAAGCATGATTGTTTCTTATGTGATGAAAGTCATTAGAAGAAGCCGGATTTAAGGATTATCTTGTTAGATTATCAGTGAATTGGATTTATTGAGTTTTGTTGATCTATGATCTTGGCAATGAATGAATGTGTGTTCCTTTTGAAATATTTGAAATAGTTGTGATATGCAAATTGTGATGTTAAAATAAGCACCTTAGATGCATGTAATAGTATGGTTTATTCTATAAGTTGTTTCATGCTTTGGTTTTCTTGACCTGTTTGAAAAAATTCATTGTTGAAGATATATGTCCGGATGCTAGATAAGTTTGTTTCATGTTCACTGATTTACCCTCGGATTTATCTTTTTCTTTTATTTTAAAAACTCGTTCATTGTGAAGAATAGCTCGATGAAAAATTCATTGCTTGTATTCTTTGTTACCGACACATGCCCCTTGAACATTATAGTTGCATGAACCAATTGAGTGACACCAGACAATTGATAACCAACTACCAGGACCTTGGGAGTTAGACTACTATATGTTGTCTTTATTTTTCAGGAGAAATAGAGTAGAAATATTTTGTTTTAACATTGTTTGTGTCATTTTCACCATCAACACTGCCATCTCATCTACTCCATCCCAAGAACATAGTCTTCTATCCATTCCATCTCATGATTGCTTTCCTCCACCAAATCCTGATCTCATCATCCTATCTACCCAGTCTCAAGATCACACTAGATCGTCTGCTCCATCCCATTATCCCCTTTGCACTCAAGATCCAATCACTCCATATCATGAGCCCTTATCACCTGCTTCCCCAGTTCCAGATCTTTTCATACCACCTAATCTCTCTCCCTATCCCTTCCCACTCATTCCTCATGATCAGGATGTTGTTATCCCCTCATCTCCATCACATGATCCTCCATCGCCACCTAGCCCTGTCACCCCAACACCACTTTTATATCACCTTGGTAACATTACACTCATCCATGGTGGTCTCCTTGTAGAAGAAAAAAAATTATATGCACCACCCATCCTCCTTCACCTAATAATGCACTCGCATCATGCTTCCAAAAGAATAAAAATCCTACCATAGATCACATGATTAAGAACATGAACTATCAAGGAAAAGGTTTAGGCCTTCATGAGTAAGGTATTTTAGAGGCCATCCAAGTCAAAGAACATCCAGTTACACAAGGTCTTGGATATATCTCCCAAGAATCACAATCCAAAAATGCTGGTACAACCTCCATACATCCTAAGAAAGCCTATTCCAAAGGAATGAAAAGAAAATCCCATCGTTATACCAAACCATTTGCCACCATCCCCCCTCCCCCATCATATTCCCTCAAAACAACCATCCATATTCCTCCATCTTTTAAATCCCTTTTGGGTCCTTATAACCCTCCATCAAACTTCACACATCCTCCATATACACAGTCTATTTTGGGTCCTTATATCCCAAATTCACCTCCTCCATCTCATCCTTTCATCCATTCACCACCTATCCCTAGTGCACAACATAAAAATCCTAACCTCATAACTCCTAATCAGGATCAACAAAGGCACCCTTCCATGCATGCTATCTCACATCCTCCATCTACACACCATTATCAAAATCCTACCTCCATCACTCCATCCACGTCCTCTCCATGTCATCCATTGCCTCATACCCCTCCCATTGCTACTAAAACCACTTTCGATGCCAGAACAAAAATGCATAAATCCAAACATCCACATAAATCTAAAGCTCCTCATGTCCCCTTCAAAAGACATGTTGCTGAAAAGAAAAATCAAATCCAAAATCCAAATCACTCCAAACAGCCACAAAGGCCCACTAAAGCATAGATCAAAACCATGTGGATCCCAAAGAAAAAAGATGCCATGCCTTCAAATGACAAATCCATAATGACATCCAAAGTTGCTAGTCCATCGAAAAATCATTCACCTCCTCCATCTCCTAATTTTTTTTTGGGTCCTTATGTCTCGAAATTCCCTATCCCAACGCTTCCATTATCGCTACATTCTCCATCTATCAACCCTCCTATCATTTCACATCTACCACATGTGCCAATGTTGGTCCTGAACACCTTCCTCCATCAAAAATCCACTCCATCATTCCATCTATACACTTTCCAACACCCTATCTCCTATCCCCCATATCTCCCCCATAAAATACCTTTGATCCATCTTCTTCCATAATCCATCCATTCTAATAAGGTCATACCAACATCCAATGGTCACTTTACACCTGGGCTCTTTTTACCTCATATGAAACTTGATTCTTGAGTCCTTCATCCATTCGCTTGATCATATGTCTTTTTAATCCATTTATCCATTCATCCCTATCCTTATACATCTCCATCCATAATTTCGTCTGAAAAGTCCCAAAAAATTAAAAGAAACAACAAAGAAAAATAAAAAATAAAATAGTAAAGAGAAAATAATTCATCCAATGGTGACAACTTGGAAAACAAGCACCTTGTATAAGTACCATGATGAAAACCTAGCAAATAGGCGTCATGCGTAAATCCCTCATCCAGTCTACTTCCAAGATTGGGGGCAGTATCCACTTACACATTTCTTTCCTCCATCTCCTACATCAGCCTATCTTCCACATCCTATCCATCATATCCCATTTACCCCAGTCCCTCCATCTTCCTTATGATCTTGGCCTAGATATGGGAAAACATATATACATGCTTGGGACACCTCTTGAAATATATTCCCCTCATCCATACACTATCATATTCCTTATCTACTTTTCTTCTCCATGCATATTATCTACATCCATCTACCCTCATCATCCATCCATCATGTCAACACCCATATCCCTTTCTTACCCATATCTCCTATCTATGTCCATCTCACTCCCTTATCCACCCATCCCGCTATCCCTCTTGTCTCATCAAGCATGACACATCTAGAGTGGGGGCATCTCCTTATTTGCGATAGATTCCTCAGAGACATCATCCATCCATCTCTCCAAGTAATCCTTTCGATCTCCTCATCCTTCCCATCCTTATCTCCCCATCCATTTATCCATCGAGTAATCCATTCCCTCTACCAAATCCTTATCTTCCTATAATCTCATCCACTTTTACGTCCTTTCATCCTTATCTCCCCATCCATTTATCCATCCAGTAATCCATTCCATCTTTCCAAATCCTTATCCCTCTGTCCATCCATCCTAACATCTTTCTATTTCCCCATCTTTATCAATCCATCAATTTACCTCTTTTTCTCCTTCCATCTCATAATCCCTTGTCATTGGTATCTAGCTATAGGCTACTCCCATGCAATCGAATTCCATGCTATCTCACTATCATCACTCCTATCTATTCCTCATATTTGTCTCATATCCTATCACTCTTCAGCATTCATCTATCCATTGTCTCATCCTCCAATGATTTGGATAACTATCTCATCCCTGAGCTTCACGTAATCCATATCTTACACATATCGACCATCCCCTCCACACGACCTATCCTAGCTCATCCTATCAGCTCCATCAACGTATCTCCTTATCATTGTCATCTCATCATCTCTTATCCGTTGTCTGTCGTTGTATCATGTCAAACTACGTTGTACCCCTGTGCTTTCACATAGGCAAGGTCAATCATTTGATTTACCCCTGAGGTTCTATATTTTGTCTGTCTTGTCATCTTCCATCACCTGTCTTTGGCCTTGAATTGAACTAAGTTGCCCCTACGCTTTCACGTAGGCAAGGATAAATAATTCCGTCCACCCCCTAGGGCATTTGTCTGCCTGATCTTTGCCATCCATCGAGGTCTCCATTATCCTCTTTCCACTTTTATCCATGGTATTTTATCAAACTACAAGGGCTATGTGCTTTCACATAGGCAAGGCTAATCTTTGATCAACCTCTGATCCCCCTAGGTCTTTAGGGTGTGTCGGTCTTGTGCCCCCTAGGTCTTTAGGGTGTGTGTCTTCTCATCTTGTCATCTTGTTGTCTTGTCGTGTCATCAAGTATGTCCGTATCCTAGTTGGTGCTTACAAAAAAAGTCATTAGTCTCATAAGATGCAATCAGTTTTAGATATCTTGCATCATATCGATCAACCAATCTATCCTCCCTCTTTGGTCTCAATAGGATGTATCCTTCCTCACAGACCGCATCAATCCCATCCATCATCTTGATCCTATGGCAAAGGATGTTTGAAATTTGATTGTGATATTTTGATGCTTTTGGTTTTTGTTTATCATTTGATCTCCCTATCATCACTCGTCAAGGCCACCATGATCTATCATATTACAGTATGTTTTGACTAGTTAACATAGGGGCATATCCTGATCTCTTTGTCTATTTTTGTCTTCTTAGTTGTCCCACGTAGTATCCACCAAGATCCTTGTGGTCTTGCATTAATGTGGGGCATCCTTTTGTGCTTGTGGTTATCCCAATACCTAGCTCGATCGAATTCATTGCAACTTTAAAGGTGTTGGGATAGATTTCTTATTTTTTGTATTTGTGTATGCATTAGACACTAATCCACCTTGGTTCTACATACCATGGTACCTGGTGTCTTATGCTATAGCAAAAATTAATGCTTTGAAAATGGAAAATTGTATTGCATTGCATCTTTACCTCCATCATCTTCATTCATTTTAACCATATCCCATCTCCATCCCATGCTAATACATTCCATCTGGCACAAATAATATAATCACATCTTTGGTCTTGTTCCTAGCCTTGCTACAAGCCTTGATCCAATCACCATCCTCATCAATCATCATCAGTGGGATGTATCCCTCCCTATCCTTGTGTTGTTTTGGGATGTATCCTTCCCTCATCAACAACACTCTCATTAGGAGGTCTCTTTCCTTATCCTTATGTTGTTTTGGGATGTATCCTTTCCTCATCAACAAAACTATCATCATCCTCATTTCTAGGATGTATTATTCCCTATCCTTGTGTTGTTTTGGGATGTATTCTTTCCTTATCAATAGCACTCCATCGACCATCAATCCATCCTGGCTTGTAGCTTGCCTGGGGCAACACCATATTTGTCCTAGAAACCATTTGCATTTGTCTCTCTCATCCATTACTTTGCATCATCTTCCCCATCTACCCTTGCATCCTCTCATCCATTTCGAGAGAACACCCATATTCTCTTGAACCCACATGTCCTCTCAAGGGGGCATCAGACTAATCCCTAATCTTCATCTCCACTCCCATCATCTTTCCTCCTAGTCACTCCTTGAATGAATGAGGCATCTTCATTAATCTAACCATATTATTCAAAGTGTTATATTTTAATTTTATCTAAAATGATGCTACATCGTAACACCATCTCAAATAGGTGCAAAATGTAGACATCCAAATTTGACCACTTTCATATGATCATAATCCCATCATTTATTCGTCTAATTCATCTATATTAATTAAATGACACATTTAGTTAATATTATCCCATTTCCCTAAGGTTCCCAAAAAAATTTAATTAAATACTTTATCCTTTACCATTTCCTCTCTAAATTAAATAAACAAATCAATTTATTTAATTTAGTCAATTATCCTCTTCAATTTTTAATTCATTTTTTCTCTCTCCTTGTCCCATCCTCCATAACCCTTTCACTAGTTTGAGTTAATTTAATTAATCATTCATTAATATGTGCATATCCCTAATTAGGATTAATGTCACATCCTCTATATCTAGCCACTTGCCTCTAATCATCATTAATTAGCCTAATCACCTGTTTGCACAATCCTAATCCTAATCACTTACCTTTTCTAGCATGTCTTTAAGTCAACCTTCTTGGTACTTACCTTTTTTGGGTTGACCTCTTCCCCATGTGAATTAAAAATCACACTTATTCCCTCCATGCATTTTTCTTCCCCATGACATCTCAAAGGTCACATCGTACCCATGAGACAAGGACCCATTTTAGGGGGAATCTTCTCTTACCCATTGGTTTCTTTCAAAAAGTGAATTAAAAATTCACTTTTATTTCTCCAAGGCCATCTCCAATGCCCATGGTGACAAGATTGGACTTTCTAAAATTCATCACTTGTCACTTTCGACCCCACTTGGGGCCAAGGAATACCTCTTTTAGGAAATCCTCTCCCATCCCAAGGTACTTGTAAGTAAGGAATACTGTTCTTAGGAAATCCTCTCCCATCCCAAGGTACTTGTAAGTAAGTACCTTGGGACCACATGGAATTTTCCATGTCACCTTGCATCCTTTCCATCTCACCATTCCTTGGCCACTTCATTCGCCACATGGCGAGATTGGAGGGCTTGTGAGTCCTCAACTCACCATAGCCCTCTATCTTGGCTATGGTGGCTCAATCTTGACTGTTGAATCCTCTAAAGAATTCAAATTCTTCTATAAATACCCCCATCTTCCTTCATTAAAGTATCTAGATCTTAAGAACTCTTGATCTAGTGACCTTATGACCTCATGCATTGTGATTATCCTTATGCTCTCAAATTTTCCAGCCATATCCAAGCCATATTTTTGCATCCTACTACTTGTCATTCTAGCACTTTCATTTTAGCTCATCCATTCACACATTCATTTTAGCTTATCTTGACATTCATCCATCATTTCCATATTTGCATCCATCTTTTAGCAGCACTTGCCATCAAGGAGCACACAACTCCAACTCCAATCAAGGGCCAACCAAGGGAGCACCAGTTAAAGGTATAACAGTCTTTTTTATCTTTTAACTATCCTTTATTTGTGTTAACTTAGGCTAATCATTGAGGTGTTAGGTGTCATTTTCTTCTCTTGCATTTTGTTTGTTTTGCATTTTTAGACTAGCAGATTTCACTTGATCACACTAAGTACCTCTTATTTTTTGCAATAATATATCTTTGGCTACCATTTGAAATGCTTTGGGCCATTTCATTAATAAGGTTGAGCCAAAAGGCAACTTTGGATGCGTTCAAGTCTACATGGAAATAAATTTGGAGAAAGGTTTTCCTAAAGTCATTGAGCTAAATTTGGATTTTTTGTCATATATGAGGAACTTGACTATGAGCAATTACCTTTCAAATGTAACAAATTTCATGAATATCACCACTTTGGTAAAGATTGCAAAAAATGAAATGAAATGTAATTCATGCACCCCAAAAATATTTAACATACTTTCACCATTGATATGCAGAGGTCGTGTAGTTAGGTGGAAGTGAGCAAAAATAGTGACAGAGGTTTATGATCTCAAATGGTTGTAGCTTCTGATATTTATAAAACAAATATAAAATTAAAGAGCTTTGATTGCAATTACTTTTTTATACTCAAGATCACACTAGGCATAAGAGTAGAGCATACTCAAGTATTTACAGACTCTAACTAGAACTCCTAAGACTCTAAGGAAACTACTTGATGACACTAAATGACTTCGAGAGTGGCTTATTTATAGCCTTACTATGAACTGAGGTCCATTCGCATCCAAACTTACTTATACTAGAAGGTTACCTACTTTATAAAAGCAAAAGAGGAACTATCATGCCAAGTGGCAGGCAATGCCATTCTTTGCTTTAGTACATCAACTTTATTTATTTATTCATATTATTGAAGTGAAGGAGGAATATCTACTGAAATATATTTGGTTGATATTGTTTATCCTTACTTTTTCACAATAGACAAAATAATTTATTTCAAATCTACTTTATTTAGAGTGGCTGATATAAGAGTCCACCACATCTTCACATAAATACACATTATTATAATTACATGTTTCCATGGAACTCATGAAAACTATTACAACTACTTGATGAAGATGCTTCTTATACAATATGAGATGGTTCATTTGTCTCTTTTCACACGTCAGTTTCTTCAAAGATGTCTCTTTCATAAAAAGGATTGTTGATATTTGTCATTGAAGTCAAAGGTATGAAGTTTTTCATTGATGTTGTAAAGGTACTTGATTCTTCATTATGTAAAGGGTTGCTTCATTACAAGGTGATTGTGTCCTTTGATGTGTTCATGTTCATGATGCAAAAGAAAGTACTTAGTTGATGCAAAAGTGATGGAGATGTTAAAGGTACTACGGTCATAGTGTTGATGCTCATTTATCATTCAACTCTTAGTGTTGATGCTCATTGCTCCTTTAGTTCATGGCGTTGATATTGATGCAAAAGTGTCAAAGGTAGTGATGTTGCAAAATGATATCACAAAGTTGTTTTAGTGTTGCCTCAATACAAAACACAAAGTGCTTGACATTGATATCAAAGTGGTGTCCATGATTCATTGGGGTTCATGGTTCATGTCAAAGCACTTGTTTATGATTATGATGTAAATTGGAAAGAGGAGCTTCATTATAGGTTGTCTGCTTCAGAATCTTGTAGAGAGTGAAGTAACATGGTGGAAATTCCATTCTAGGGTTTTGATTATTGAAATCATTATACTCTATAACCTAAAACACTTAGCAATATTTGAAACCCCGAGACTATAGTTTATGCTTTATGAAGGCCATCAATACAAAATTAATTTTATGTTATATTTGATAGTTGACCGCGTATAAAAGGTAGAAAGTAACTTAAGTGACAACTCAAGGGATTCAAACTCATCAATCAACTGACCCCCTCTTTTTGTGATACCGGCCAGAGTAGTTAACAATTCATATTGGACTATTCAAAGAAAGATCAACGATCATTATTTGATTGGATAATTGGTGGGTGACAAAGATCAATGGTCTTGGTTTAAACTGCATAATGGCTAATTCCCGAGGCTTCTACTTTGACGAGTATCTGCATGTCATTGTTCATGGTTTAGTTATTCACAATTTTTGTAACTGCCTTGGAAAGTGATGGATTTGACGACTTTACTAGTGTATTGAGAGGATTCCAATGGTGGTGTGAGCTCTGTGAGTATGTTTTGAAGATAATGATACAAGTTGTATTTTGATTTTATGCAAAGAGAAGGTTGATTTGAATAACAATATAAAGGATGTCTATGTTTGACTACTTTTCATATATATAGTTTAGTAGAAATTGAATGTTCTCTCAAGTGATTAGAATGTGATTGACAATCTGGGCTCTGTGAGAGTGTTTTTAAAAACTATGACATATTTTTGCATAGACAATGCACAAAGAAGAAGATGTATATGACAATTTATGAAAGGGTTATAAGGCTTTGTATTCAAGGAGTATGTTTTTCTTTGCACAAAAGAATTTGATTGGATAGTGAGTTACAGTACTCTGTATGTGTCAATATCCATGTGATTGTAATCCAAAATTGCCTAAAATTGGTTGTCTTAACATAAGATATAGGGTCAGTGCAGGATCATGGGGGCCCAAAGTAGGCCTCTAATGGCGATGAAAATTCAGAAAATCAAAGTTAGGAAACTTGACATAAAAATTTGAATAGGTTATTAACATAATTATAATTTGAAAAATATGTAAGAACAAAATTTGTAGCAAATTGAATGTAGTTTCTAGGCTACTAGTTCTTTTTTAGAAAAAAACAAATCTATTTTGTGAAAATTTGAAGTTTCAATGCATTGGCACTAAATTTTCAGGAAAAAGATAAGAAGCAAGTGTATGTTCAACCACCTTAAGTACAAGAAAAAAATTATTAGTTTTTTGAATCTTTCAATATAAGTAGAGGACACAAGCCCAGATGTGTTAGATTTTTTTTGTAATTTTTTCCATGTAAATAATTAGTTATGAATTTTTTATTAGAACTTGTCAGAATTATTAAAACGTCTGTGTTTGACCACCATAACTTGGTCAAAAATTTATGAACTTTATTTTTTTAATCCTATAGTATGCAAAGCATAGAATGTGGTGCATCGTGTATGTTTGAAAAATGTTAAGTAGTTTGAAAGTTATAAAAGTTTTTCAATCAACCTATCAATCAGGACTTTAGTCATAATGTATGTAGACAATCAATAATAATTACTTATTAAATTCAAAATAAGGCATAACTTATATTGGTGGAAAGCTTACAATTTTTTCTATAAACCCTTTTCGTTTCATGAAATTTGGATTAAAAAAAAGTCATCAGCCACAAGGGTGAACTTCAAAAAACTAAGCGAATTTTCAAAACACGTTTTTTGGGTTGACTTTCTAGGTTAGGCAATCTTGAACCAAATCCCGAGCCTACTGATTATGTCAAAAAAATGGATATCCATTTTAAAATGGATATTCGTTACTTGTATTATTTATAATACATAATATTATATATATGTATTATATACTGATTATGTCAAAAAAATGGATATCCATTTTAAAATGGATATTCGTTACTTGAATTATTTATAATACATAATATTATATAATATGTATTATATATAATACATATATATAATATTATATATTATGTATTATGTATTATATAATTGTTAGAACACAATGATCTATTGAGAGGGGGGTGAATCAGTAAATATAAAAATTTTAGACTTGAAGACCTATTTTCAGATTTAATCTTATAATCCAGATGTGCAGATTAAAATGTAAACCAATATAACAATCACATGCACATAAAAAAACTCATAACACTAGATATATGTGGAAAACACAAGATGCGAAAAACCATTGTGACAAAAGTTGCTTGAGGCTATTGCTCAAATCCAACGTCACAAATGAAATCTTTGTTACAATGTTTAGGGCTACAACCCAAGGAAGCTTCAACTCCCTAATTTAGAAGTTACAACTTCAAGGATGATAAAACACCCTATTTTAGGAGCTACAACTCCAAGGGGACTACAATCACCTAGTCTAAGCTACAACTCAGTTCAATGAGGCTACAACCTCAACAAGATTACAAGTTCATATGTGCATACAATTAAGTTTTAATCAACCTAAAAAATACACCATTACATTCAATGAATTCTTGCACACCCTGCAACTTACACTATTGTTGTTGAAGCTACACTTTTAGCAATACTCCCCTGCTCTGCACTCTCTTCTCTAATGCATTCTTAGTTGTACATCTCTTTGCTCATCACTCTGTACACTCACAGACTTCTAACTCTACACCAAAATTTGTAGACTCAATAACATAAACAATACTCAATTGTCTTTCTTTTTTAACAACCTGCAATCATGACCTTGGGATTCACTACTTCATGCAATCATTAGGGTTTCCCTCGCTTGCAAACTTCACCAACAAGCTACTTGTTCATCGAGCTACACTTCGTCATCAAGCTCATCATAAATAAATATGATAAGGTTTATCAGATATCACCATACCTATGCATCAAGCCACACTATATGTATTTATGATACAAAGAACATTCCTTCATTCTCTCTATCAAACCCTAAAATTTGATTATGCATTCAAAGTGTTTTGTTGTTCATTTGATTAAATTCAATTTTGATTGACATGAATCTTTGTGTCACCAACCTATAGATCAGATCACCTTAATAAATTGTTCACTGGGGCAGTTGAGCGATTTGATTTTGTTCATATGTTGATTTTTAGATTGAAACCCTTGTTCACACTTGTTATAGCCATTTTAGATCTTTTCTTTTGAGTTTTGGTCATCGATCTACTCCTTTCACACCCTAATCAATTGGCTCTCCTTCACAGTTGCAACTTTAAAACACAACCATCCGATAAATGGTTGTTTAAATCTTTGTCATTGATCATATCCTTCATAACCATCGCATATCATTGAACCACTTAGAACCATCACATCCATTTCCATGATGTAGAAGAATCCATTGCATATTTCTATAACACTTAGAGAAATCACATCCATTTCTATGATGTAGCGATCTCCATCACATATCGCTGTAATACTTTGAGCTTCTACATTCATTACCATGACAAGAGGAGATATAGTGATCACCATTAGATCACACACCTTTTGATATTTTTCATTCATCGCTATCTCGGTGGCTCTGACAATGGGTCCACAACATCTCTTCTGTGATGTAGCAATCTCCATCACATATCACTGTAACACTTTGAGCTTCTCCATTCATTACTATGACATGAGGAGATATAGTGATCACCATTAAATCACACACCTTTTGATCTCTGTCGTTCATCACTATCCCATTGTCTCTAACAATGGGTCCACAACATCTCCAAGACATGGTGAGCTTATGCCATGTGTCTATTGCTGACATCATGCTCCACTATTTCTCAACACTCATCGCATATTGTTGAAAGCTTCGACTCTTAACAATGCATTAGTGCGATGCAACCTGTACATGTTGATTTAACTTTCCACTAACATCGCTCATTGCTGAAATTTCCAAATGCTTGCAATTGGGCGATAGGATGCCACATGTCACTGGTACCACCAAGGTACTATTCTCCATCGCATATTGCTAAAATACAAATCAGTTCTCAAACTCTTTTGAGAATGCACAATATCTAGCAATAATCATTGGATCTTCAAATCTTGATCACCACCATTCCCCACTGACCATTGAATGTCTTCATCATGTATTACTGAACATAAAGAAAACTTCAACTTGCTTTTCGTGATGGGTGAGATCAAGAGATAGTCGTTCATCATGTATCACTGAACTTACCACACACTTCAACTAGCTTTCTATGATATGCGATATCAAGCGGTGACAAAGAATGAATGACAAGGTGAAGGGGTTGGTCATCGAACAAGATTAAAGGCTTAAGTAGTAACTTATGAAACCTTCAACCGCCTTAACTAGTCAACGATGAATTATAAGACCTTTCTACGCTCATGATTGTAACCCTAGGATTTGACCAGTAAACCCTAATTTTGATCGAGAGGAAACATAGTTCATTTCTGAGAGTGTTATACATCCTTTGGACCTGCACATTAAATTTCTAAGAAGCTCTCATAAAACCCATATCAAATCTAATCTTTGATTTCTCTTCAGACACCTGGAAGAATAATCTACAATTTCATGACAACAATGCACCACATTGAGCAATATTTTGTAATCTGCACATCTTCCTTGAGCTAGATCCTCAACATGCATTATTCCTTTTTGGCATCAATGACATAACTCCATCTCACTCTTGATCCCCTTTTGACATTAATGACAACAATATACCAACAATCTCCACCTTTTTCATTGATGGAAAAACTAAATGCTCATACCAATCGGTGGAAATGGTTTGATACCAATTGAAAGCAATTGATATCTATAACTATTTGAGTTATGCACCAATTGGACACATAAAACAGTGCTCATCCTTTGATATGCATCTCCACCATGCTCATCCTGCTCAAATGAGCATTTGTTCTTGATATTCTCCCCCTTTGGCATCAATGGAAAAGGGCAGACTCCCCCTAACACATTACTCCCCCTTTGACAAGCAATTCAAAGAGAAATTAGGAATCAACCATCAAGTCATTAGAAATTTCTACAAACTTGATCACATTGTCAACGTACATGGATAAGAAATAGCCAGTGAAACTTCCCCTGGATACACACCCTATCACCAAAATTTAGTGATATGATGTGGGAGAAACCACTCCCAATGTTGCCTTAGATATTCAAATTTCTCTGTGGGAAGAGGCTTAGTAAATATATCAGCTACTTGCTCCTTTGTAGGAACATACTCCATACTAACTTCTCCATCTGCAACCTTTTCTTTGATGAAGTGATACTTGATTGATATATGTTTAGTTCTAGAGTGCATCATTAGATTCTTTGATATGTTAATGGCACTAGAATTATCACAAATAATAGAGATAGTTTCTTTGTATTCCACTTTGAGGTCTTTTAACTTCTGCTTCACCCATAAGACCTGAGTACAACATGCAGCTGCTGCAACATATTTTGCTTCTGCAGTAGAAAGAGTGATAGAGTCTTTCTTTTTTCTCATCTAGGAAACCAATTTGTTCCCCAAGAAGAATGCTTCACCACTAGTACTCTTCCTATAATCTACACTTCCTGCCCAATCTGCAACTATATATGTTTTTAAAGTGAAATCTTTTCTTTTGGGATACCATAAACCATAGTCAACAATGCTTTTGATGTATCTAAAGATTATTTTCACTGGATTGACATGTGATTCTTTTGGTGCTTCCTAAAATCTAGCTACCATACAAACCACTTGCATTATATCAAGCCTAGATGTAGTTAGATATAGTAGACTTCCAATCATATATTTGTATGTAGTCTGATTTGCATTAGGTGACTCATCAGATTTGCTCAATTTGAAACCTATACTCATGGGGGTATTAACTAACCTACTTTCTTCCATGTTAGAAACCAAGATCAGACATGCAAACTAGAAAATACCTTCCACAAGAGAAAAAAAAAAAAAGCAAGAGCAACTTGCATGGAGATGTGCAAATGAATAATATTTAGGAATTAAGAAATTACAAAAGATTAAAAGCAAAGTATGCAAAAACCTAAAGGTAAAACCTAATGTTGACCTAAAATTAGCTCAACTAAATAAAGCTTACTTATTAATTAAGTAAACTAATTATTACCTAAGTAAACTTAATAAAGTGTAATTAAATAATTAATTACACCAACACCCCCATTAAGTGCAATTTAGGGAGACTAAAAGGTATTCACCTAATGTTAGGATGAATGCATGAAATCATGAATGGGTCCTGACTACAAGGCCATGTTAGGTACCCATGTAAAAATACAATGAATGGGAAAGAGGACAAAACCTAGTGGGACAAAACCCCCCCTTAATGAGATGACCTAATGCAAAAAAGCACTAGAAGAACACTGGTGGAGAAACACTAGAATATTGAATCTGGAAAGCAAGGAAAGATACCTTTGTTTACAAGAAACCATATGAGAGTCACTGAAGGACTCAGGAAGAATCATGATAATGCAACAACAAACCCGATTCCAAGGAACACTAGAAAAATCACAAACTGAAACAACCTTGGAATCCATGAAGCAACAATAGATGAAAAAAATGATGCCCCCCATAAGAGGGAGTGATATGATGAAAGAATCCATAAGTTATGTGTATCTTGATGTTGATGCCAAACTGTGACTAAAACTGATCCATAGGAGCAAGTACCATGAAGATTCTGGAATATTAACCATAAAATGAATGGACCTCAAACTGAGATGTGACCTGATGTGAATCTGATGAAATTCAGGATCATTAACCATAGGCTCTCAATCTGAGATGTGAACTGATGCGAACCAAAATGTGCCAAGTTATGAGCAAGATGTGGCAAAAAGAAAGAATAGAATCCAGATACAACTCATGTGAGTTGTCATCATTACAAAGATGAGATAAAAGTGAAACTACACTCTAATCAGATTATTATACAAGAATCCCGCCTGATGGAACTTTATATAAGTTCATTTATTACAATACCCCATGATTGTAAAAGGAGAACATGCAAAACATGCATAAATTAAAGACAAAATGCAAACCTATTGGATGAAAACAAAAAAGAGTGCATGGAAAAACCAATGTTCATATTTTACTCCATGATTAAAAAATGACCTCAAATCTATGTAGAGGACTGAATCAACTTTTCGATGTCGCGAGAATGGTGAAAGATGGATAACCGAGTCAAAATATATGCCCTCTGAAGCGAAAACTAATTCATCTGACTTCAGAGGCCTACAAAATAAATATGGAGCTAAATAAAAAAAATGCATGCACCAGTAGAACGGGCTTAGAACTAGATTTCCAATGGTATATCATTTGTGAAAAACCATTTCCGTACACAAAAACTATGCCCGATTTGCTGAAAGTGCTCCAATTTGGCCAATAAGGCTTGCAGGCAACCCAAGGGGCTGAAAAAAAATTGACCCCTGGTCCTGTGCGCGACCAGGGGCTGGTGAGTAGGGGGCTAGGGTGGAGCGCTTGGTACTCAATAGGGTCATCAGTGAGGCTGAAGGTGCTCAGGGGTTGGGCGCATAGCGCCCGGTCCCCCATAGGACCGTGACTGATGTTGGAGGAGCCTGTAGGGGCTGAGCAGGGAGCCGATGATGGGTTAGTAGTGGAGGCAGGCAACGATGGAGATTTGGTGGCCACCTAGTGGCACGATGACGATGCTCACCTTTAGAATTGGCCGCGCATTTTAAAAGCACATTTTTAATTTGTTTTTGAAATTCACGCCTCGAGAAGCATGCTAGGGAGGCTGTACGACCTCCGTGGCAAATCTTTTTTTTGCCTCTCAAATCAAATGCTCCAAAATCGACCAAACGATAGGCATTCTTAGGTTTTTTAGTCATTGCAAACGTGATGGTGACCTTCGTTTGTGCCCGAAGTGCCTCAAAAAATTGGCTACCCCCAGATCTTGTAAAAAAATCACTAGACTTGAAACCCTTGTTGATCTGGGAAATGATGAAGAAAATCAATGAAACATAAGTTAATCTTGACTTTTTCCAATGCTCTGAATCCAATGGAGATGGATGATCTGATCCAAAATGCTTCATAAATAAGTTGAAGGCTTGAAACCCTTAAGGAACCCTGAATGTGCTCTGCAATGTATTTCTCCAAAAACTGAGAAGGGGTTGTAAATCAAGGCTCTGATACCATGTTAGAAACCAAGATCATACATGAAAACCAGAAAATATCTTCTACAAGAGAAAAATAGAAAAAGCAAGAGCAATTTGCATGAAGATGTGCAGATGAATAATATTCAGGAATTAAGAAATTATAAAAGATGAATTGCTTTATAAAAGCAAAGTATGCAAAACCTTAAAGGTAAAACCTAATGTTGACCTAAAATTAGCTCAACTAAATAAAGCTTACTTGTTAGTTAAGTAAACTAATTATTATCTAAGTAAACTTAATCAAGTGTAATTAAATAATTAATTGCACCAACATTCCATTCCAAATTTCTAGGCATTTCCTTAGCATACTTAGTTTGAGATGTAAATATCCCCCTTTTTTATTGTGTTATTTGTAGACCAAGGAGAAATGACATCTCTCCAAGCATTAACATTTCAAATTCCTCTTGCATGTGAGTAGAAAATATCTTACTCATTTTATCATGGCTACCACCAAATATAATGTCATCTACGTATACTACCACAACAATCATGTGCTCACCTTCATATTTGAAATACAGATTGGTATCTGCACATCCTTTCTTGAATCCTTGTTGTTGTAGGTACTAATACAACCTTGAATACCAAGCCCTTGGGACTTGCTTCAAACCATACAATGTTTTTCTCAATTTGTGATTTTCTCAATCTATAGACATAATCATCATCCTCTGATAGCTATAAACCTTTTGGTTTCTTAATACATACTTCCTCTTCAAGGTTTCCATTTATAAACATAGGTTTGACATCCATTTGATATACTTTAAATCCTTTATACACAAAAAATGCAAGAAACATTCTAATAGCTTCTAGTCTTGCAACTAGAGCAATTTTTTCTTTAAAATCAATACCTTCTACTTGAGCATATCCTTTGCATACCAACCTTGCTTTGTTTCTAACCAATGCTCCATCTTCATTTAGCTTATTTTTGAATACCCATTTTGTGCCTATTATATTTTTTCTTGATGGCCTAGGAACTAATCCCCAAGTTTTTTTCTTTTCTATCTGATTGTGTTCATCTTCCATTGCTTTCATCCAACTCTCATATTTACTGGCTTCATCAAAGATTTTTGGTTCAATATTCAAGAAAAGAGGGAAAAGTTCACTTGTTCCTTGTTCTTTGTAAGCCTTCTTCTAGTCTGCACACCTTCATTCTTATCACCAATTATTTGATCTGCAAGATGATCTTTTTGCACATATTTTGTAGGTGCTCATTTAACCACTTCTTCATTCTCTTCTTCTTCAACTTGTGCACCTATGTCATCCTCTTCTGACTCAATTTCAAGGTTGTTTCTGCTAGACTTTCCTTGATTTTCATTTTCATCAACCTTGACATGTACGGTCTCTACAATTTTATGTAATCTCTTGTAAAATTTATAAGCTTTGCTTTGATATGAATACCCCAAAAATATCCCTTCATCACACCTTGACTCAAAATTTCCCAAATCTTCAACTTCTCTTTTGATATAGCATTTACCGCCAAATACTTTGAAATGCTTGACCGGTGTAGGCCTACTGAACCACAATTCATATGGCGTTCTACCACTGTTAAATCTAATAAGAGCTCTATTTTGAATGTATACAATAGTTTGTACTGCTTCTTTCCAAAATGTATCTATCAAGTTTTCCTCATTCAACATGGCTCTATCCATCTCCTTCAAAATCATGTTTCTTCTCTCTACCACACCATTTTGTTGTGGTGTTCTTGGAGCTGAATACTGGCGTTTAATTCCATGATCTTCACAGTATTCCACAAATTCAATTTACATAAATTCTCTACCTTTGTCTGACCTGAGACATTTGATTTTTCTCCTAGTCTCATTTTCTACTAGCTTCTTATAACCTTTAAATGCTTCAAATGCCTCAACCTTCTCCCTCAAAAATGTGACATATGCCATTTTGGTATTAATCATCAATCAAAAACATGAAATATCTTTCTCCTTGAAACACCCTTGTCCTCATTGGACCACATAGATCGGTATGAATTATCTCCAAGGGCTTTGTACTTGAATAATCCTTTGTAGTAAACTTAAACTTCATTTGATTTCCTTGTTGGCATCCTTGGAAGATGGTATTTTCAAGATTTTCAATCTTAGGTATATCTCTAACTAATCCTTTTGAATTTATCTTTACCAAATTGTCAAAGTATACATGTCCCAGTTTTTTATGTCACAACCAACTCTCATTTTCTTGGATAATTAGACATGTTTTTCCTTCCACTTCACATAGAGTGTAGAGATTATTGTCAGTCCTTATCCCTTGAGGAATTGTTTTACCATTCATTCTTATCTTGCAGCCTTCATAATCAAATACAACTTTATATCCATTATCACACATCTGGCTTACACTAAGAAGATTATGTTTTAGACCTTCCACATATAGCACATCTTTATTTTTGTTCTTCCCATATATGCTTAGAATTCATTTACCACGAATCTTAACAACAACATTATCACCTAGGCTTACTAAGCCTCCTTTTCTCATTTCAAGTTTAATGAATTTATTTTTATCCCCAATCATGTGCTTAGAGCAACCACTATCAATTACCCATAAGTATTGTTCCTTTGCATGCAATGTTGTTTGGGAAATCATTGATTGAGTAGGATTCTACTTTTTCTCCTTCCATACCTTCTTAGGTTTATTTTCAACTTTTTCTTCCCTTTTCTCAACAACCCAATTTTCTTTTCAACTTTATAAGATATAGTTTTCTTCTTCTCAGATTGAGCATTTTTGTCTTCTAAAATTTTCTCTAAAATCTCTAACTATATGACCAAAATTATTTCAATTGAAACACACTACATTCATATCAATTAAAGGAACAAATGGATTTTTACTTATGAAATTTGCGGTTCTCCTTAGAATGAATTTACACTCTCTAGCCCTATGAAAAAAATTATTACAAGTATATCAATACCCATTAAAATATGATGAGTACCTAGTCATGGTGTTTCCTTTGGTTGGATGAGGGTATCTTCTTTGTCTATGTTTCCTTGGATAGTGTACTCTTGTGAAACCATCATTGTCTATTCTCTTAGTATTTTGCTTCTTCTTTTGTTGATCAAGAATAAACCAATTAACTTTATTGTCTTCAATTGGTTCCTTCTCTTTAATAAATTTCTCAAGTGCAGTTAATTTCTTTTCATCTTCAGAGGGAGAGAGAGAGTTGAGAGGGAAAGAGGGAGAGAGTGATAGATAAAAACTTGAGAGGGAGATAGTCGTGAGAGTGAGAAGGAGAGGGAGAGAGAGACTTGAGATGGAGAGAGAGAAAGAGACTTGAGAGGGAGAGAGGGAGGGAGATATTCCAAGAGCGAGAGACTTGAGAGAGAGGGGGGGCCTGAGAGTGAGAGGGAGAGAGAGAACATGAGAAATGCCTGAGAGGGGAGAGAGAGAGAGATAAAGAGTGGGGAAGAGAGAGATACTTAAGAGGGTGAGAGAGAGAGAGGGAGATAGAGAGAGAGAGTTGAGAGGGAGAGAGGAAGTTCTGAGAGACTTGAGAGAGAGAGAGACCTAAGAGTGAGAGGGAGAGAGAGTTGAGATGGAGAGAGAGAGAGAGAGAGAGAGAGAGAGAGAGAGAGAGAGAGAGATACCCGAGAGAGAGGGAGAGAGAGAGTTGAGAGGAAGAGTGTTTTCCCATGTTGGGACCGTCTAGAATAAGAAGTGATGCAACCATCAAACAAAACAATTGCAACTCAATTCAACATCCATTTCATTAAAACCTTCAAGCTTAATAACATGTCATTAGATCCTTCATGTAAAAGGTATACAATCATCATGAATAAGAATCATTATCTTTCAACCATGATACATAAACAAGAACATTATGTACACTATAGGGGTTTGATGCAACCTTAAAAAAAAATCCTTACAATACAACAAGATACATGTTCATTAGATTGTTCATGTGAAATCTATACAATAATCATGATCAACAAATAAGACATCACTCAATCATGATGCATGAATAAACACTATATATGCACACTATATATGAACAAACACTAAATTAATAGATTATTTAATATTTATTACTAAATTTTTGTCTCATCATTATACTATTATATTCATAAATTCAACACTAAAAATATCCATCCAACCAAATTCTTTATAAAATATCCATCCAACAATTTTTTTATAAAGTATCCATCCAAGGTCAATTTTTTTATAAAAATAAGATCATTGTCTTAGTAAAGTTTTATGGCTCTTTTTTGCATCTCTTCATTTCTTTGTGTTTTCCTTTTTAGAATGGGACTATCTCCTTCCCTCTAGCCATCGTTGATGCTCATCTAAGTCCACTTCCATGGAGCTAACTGCATCAACAATATTTTTCATATTTCATGCAAAACACCTCAATAATGGGTGAACACATTCTTCATTCTGAATAGCATTAACTTGTTCCTGAATGGTTCTAACATTCACATTGATTTGTCTCAAAAGTGAGCACCATCAGATGCAGGTGGTGGAGGTGGGGGGTTACGATGTGGAGTGGGTGGAGCTAGAGGGCATGGATCTATGATTAGATATAAGTGAACCTGCATTAAATTTTTAATTTCAAAATGTAAGATAAATGTTTAAAAATACCCTTAAACCATTCAATATAAATGACTTAATTGAATACAAATGAAAAAATGTGTAAAACTCAATTATGTCTAAGGCATGTAAATGAAAAAAAAACTTGTTAAAGTGATGTGAAATCTCATTTAAAAATACATTAAATTTTTACCTCGCTGCAATGTGGAAGTGTTAAGCTCCAAATTGCCAATACTTAGTGAATCTATATACATAGTTAGCAATGGTTAAACAAAACTTGTCCCAACAACCATAGAGAAATGGGCTAAGTTAATGGGTAATAATCGATGGGCTATGCAAGAGGCCTCTTATATAGACCATCAACTTTTACCCATTAACTTTTCCCATTTCCCTATGCCTGCTAGGACAATTTTTGTTTGGCTGGTACTAACAATGAATCCAGGTTCACTAAGTATTGGAAATTTAGAGCACTTCCAACAAGGGTCCTTTCTATTTTGAGAGTTGAGGAGAGTCAAAACAATTAAAAAAGTAAAAAACAAATTGTTTAGCAAAGAAATACTAAGTTAAGAATAAGCAACAAAACAAGAATTTAAGAAACAAGAGAATAAATGATAAAGGAGGAAAAATAGACAAGAATGTAAAATAGTTTAAATAAATGCAGAAAGGGGGTAATGAAGGTTCAATTTTATGTTTTTTTTCCAATAATGAAGGTTCAATTTTATTTTTTTGTTTTCCACTAACTAGGGTTTGAATTTATTTTGTAGGTTTAGATAGAAATGAAAAATTCAACAAAACTAGAAAGAATGCAAAAAAAAAGCCTAAATTAATTACTAATTAGCAAAAAAAAATACAAATTACACATACTTGGAACACGTCAGAGGTCGTTGCGCACAATGGAGGTTGTTAATCAACTGGTAGTATCATGAAAATGAGGCAGGGTTTGGGTTATAAGGTTCTCAACGAAACAGATATTTGTTTCGTAACAACATATTGATATATTCTCACGAGGCTTCAAATCCAATGCAATTAATAATGGATATTAATTTGTAATGGATATCCATTTATTATATATAAATATACTATAATATATTTCATATATATTATATATTATATAATATTTATTATATATTAAATATATTATATATATACTATGATACATATAATTTATATTATATATATTGTATATATATTAAATATATTAGATATTATATAATATATATTATATATTGATGAAGGTCATTGCAATCCTCATAATTTAATTATAAATGTCAATCCAGGGTGGTGTCCATGACAATATGCAAGAGGGAGAAGAAATCATTTGCATGGCATTTTTTTTCTACAAACATAATTGAAAGGCAATGCATGAAAGAAATCGCTGGAAACAAATCTAATCTAAGAGCTGGTAAATGCAAATTTTGGAATGAAATCTATCTTAAGAAGCATTCAAAGGAAAATTCTGAAAATGTTAATACCAATGAATGGAAAGATTGCTGGAAAATAAACTATGAAATGAAAACTACAAACAACTACACTACTGCTGCTAAAAATTGAACTCTATTATTTTATAAAACTCTTCCCCATTTGATACCTTGATTGCAATGAATTTATAGAATTTTGAAATATGGGTCTTATAGTTGTGCAATAGCTTGCTAGAAGATAGGAACATGTGTTGAGGGAAAAAAATAAGTCTTTTCTTCATCTTGTTGAGTCAATCTTTTTTGGTTGTCCAAAACAAATTTGCCTATTTTGTAGCCCCTAAACAAGCTCCAAAAAGACATTTGAATACTAAAAAATTCATGATTTTCCCTTGTGTATCATTAAAGCTCATACAACAACTCCTAGATGCTTGCAAAAAGGTTCAAACTGTCCAAAACTATCTCCTAGATATGCTTCATTTGTTTGCACAACCCAACAGCCTATCTTAGATGCTTTGAATTTCCCTCTAGATGCTCTCAACTATTGTCCCTTAACTACCCATAGAAGCCCAAACTACTCAAACTCTTCATAAATGATATCATACTTATCCTTCACTTAGATCCTTCTTTAGCTTCAAAAATTTTGGAGCATAAAAGCAAAGTTTCGGAGCATCGAACTGGTGAAGTTTTCTCTCAAACCATGAATTGGGTTTTCATAAAATTTTATGGGTTTTTTCACCTTCTTGTCTACTAATTTTTGGCCAAAAATATTAAGAACCCAGATTGTAATTTTCAAGATATGATGAACTCTTGACTGCTCCAACTGAAAATCTCTTACTTTCTTCATCATGCTTAGTCTTGATAAACTTCATAATTAAACAAAATACATGTTTTTTATTTAGCTAATAGATGATACATTTTTTTGGTCTCATCATATATTATATAATATATTTAATACATAGTCTCCCTTTGAAAATGAGGTAGGGTTCGGGCTATAAAGTCCTTAATGAAATGTATATCCGTTTATAACGAATATTCATTTTCTATATAATAAATTTATTATATATAAATATACTATAATATATTTTATATACACTATATATCATATAATATTTATTGTATAGTATAATATATATTTATATTATATAATATATTTAATACATAGTCTCCCTCTAAAGTCTCCATCTCCCTCTTAGATCTTTAATATATATATTTAATCACTATATATTAAAGAGAGGGAGAGAGAAAGACCTGAAAGGGAGAGAGGGAGAGAGAACAACTTGAAATGGAGAGAGGGAGAGGGAGAGGGAGAGAGGGAGAGGGAGAGGGAGAGAGAGAGAGAGAGGGAGAGAGAGAGAGAGAGAGAGAGAGAGAGAGAGAGAGAGAGAGAGAGAGAGAGAGAGAGAGAGAGAGAGAGAGAGAGAGAGAGAGATGTGGAGAGTGGGAGAGGGAGAGTGGGAGAGAGGGAGAGTGAGAAAGAGAGAGAGGGAGACTGGGAAAGACCTAAGAGGGAGAGAGAGAGAGAGGGAAATACTTGAGAGGGAGAGAGGGACAGAGGGAGAGAGAGAGAGAGAGAGGAGAGGAGGGGGAGAGAGAGAGGAAGAGAGGAAAAGGGAGAGAGAGGGAGAGGGAGGAGAGATAGAGGAGGGAGAGGGAGAGGAAAGACCTAGAGGGAGAGAGGGAGAGGGGGAGGGAGAGTGGGAGAGAGGAAAGACCCAGGGAGAGAGGGAGAGGGGAGAGGAGAGGAGAGAGGGAGAGAGAGAGGGGGGAAACACCTGAGAGGAGAGAGAGAGAGGAGAGCTGGAGAGTGGGAGAGATGGAAAGTGGGAGAGAGAGGGGAGAGGGAGAGGGAGGAGAGAGAGAGAGGGGGGAGAGAAAGGAGAGAGGGAAAGACCTGAGAGGTAGAGTGAGAGGGAGGGAGAGGGAGGGTGAGAGAGTGGGAGAGAGGGAGAGAGGGAGAGATGGAGAGAGGGAAAGACCTGAGAGGGAGAGGGAAAGGGAGAGAGAGGGAGGGAGAGTGGGAGAGAGGGAGAGTGGGAGAGAGAGATGGGGAGAGGGGGAGAGGGAGAGAGAGGGAGGGAGAGTGGGAGAGAGAGATGGGGAGATGGGGAGAGGGAGAGGGAGAGTGGGATAATATATATTATATATTAATATAATATTAATATATATTATCATTAATATATTATTATATATTATATATTAATATTTATATTATTATAATATTAATATATAATAAATATATATCATATATCATAAGAAATAATAATTCTTAAAATTCAAGTAAACAGATACCCGTTTGTAAGAGATATTGGTTTTGTTTGTTTAGGGTTACACTTGTACAAGCAACAATATATATTAATATATAATATAAATTAATATATAATATATAATATATAATATAATATTAATATATAATATAAATTAATATATATTAATATATATAATATAATATTAATATATAATATATATTAATATATATAATATGTATTATATATTAATTTATATTATATAGTATATAATTTATATAAATATATATAATAAATTAATATAATATATTAATATATAATAAATATATTTATTATGAGATAATAATTCATAACACTAAAGTAAACAAATATATGTTTTGTAAGTTATATACAAATATAAATAAGACTGTTTTGAGTATTTCAACAGTCCCTACATTCTCTCTGTCGTGAAATTCTCGTGCTTTATGTCTGCATCAGACAAAATTCTACTTTTGAAATATTCTCTTACATTTTTTTTACAATTACAATCATTTGTGTGTGTTTTTTTGTTTGTACAATGGGGAGTAGCAGTCATCGTAAGAGAAAAGGTAAAAGAAAACTAACAACATATGAAATTGAAGCATATAGAGCAAAAGATAGAGAAAGTCGTAGGAAAAGAAGACAAGGTATGAAAAATATTCAAATTGAAGCTTCTTCTGCATCGATAAATGTTAATTCAAGTGAAGATGAAATAGAAATTGAAAATATTGAACATCATATTGAGAATGAAAATATTGCTCAAAATGTTATTGAAAATGAAATTGTTATTGAAAATGAAAATGTTATTGAAAATGAAAATGTTGTTGAAAATGAAATTGTTGTTGAAAATGAAATTGTTATTGAAAATGAAATTGTTATTGAAAATGAAATTGTGGTTGAAAATGAAATTGTTATTGACAATGACAATGCTGTTGAAAATGAAATTGTTATTGAAAATGTTGAAAATATTGAAAATAGTGAGAATGAAAATGTTAATAACATTGAACTTGAAAATGAAAATGTTGATAACATTGAAAATTTTGAAAATGAATCTTATGTAACGCCTAATTACAAGAGAACCCCTAAATGGTTTGCTGAAATAGATGAGAACATAATTGATAATATTAAAGGGAAAAGGTCACAATGAATGGTTCGTTTGTGTTTTACCAAAAAATTTAATGAGTACTTTTCTGATAAGACATTAATCGAACAATGTCAATTTTTTGTGCAATTAATTAAGATTTACAAAATGAGACCATTATTAAAAAAATTGAAGATTCATCTCACAAAAAAATCTGAAAAAAATAGTATTATTGTCAAAAATATTTCTAATGCTCTAACCTCTATTGGAAAGACTAGTAAGGGAGAAGATAAAAGGGTCACTCATAGAGTGATCACAACCTCACTAGTAAGACATCATTTGAGAAAGGATCGTTTAATGAGACAAACTTGCATTGATTTAAACTTAAATCATAAAACATTGAATAGAGCACTCTAAAGAAGAGGAAGACTCGATAGCCGTCTTCAAAATGATACATGGAATTTTAGTGGGAGGCTCTCACGTGTTGATAAGAAGCTAACCGATAATGTAAAGATGCAAATTGAACAATTTTGGAACTCTCACTCTAGAGTATTATCGTATGTAAAGGATGTTTTAAAGTTACAAATTGGTAATCGAGATTGTACACCGCATCCTAAACATTTCTTGGAATGTAGCCAAACAATTTTGTCAAGAAAATCCAAATTTGCAAATCTCACAAAGGTATTTTGAGTCTTGCAATCTATTTTATTGTGTACCTGTTAATGTTCACAATACATGTTGTAAATACCATGTTGAATTTTCAATGTATCGTGAATTGTTATGCCATTTTTGTTCTACTATGCATACTGATGAAATGTTGCAGGAGTGTCATGCAGTGCAAATTACCAAGTCATTTAGGGAGTTGTTAGATTCATTTTAATGAATTAGAGGTGATGGTTTCTTATTTTATAGAAATTATTGTTTAAATGAAACATGTTTGCAATGTGGTGGTTTATCGAAGTTTGTAACATGCTTTCATGAGGGAAACGATCATGATTTGGTAACAAGGATGTTGAGAAAAAAGGTTTGAGATAGACAAATACACATTGAAGAGTGGAGGTGAGGGTTCTAGATGCGAGTTGGTTGTAAGAGAGGTAAGTATTGCTAATTTTAAGAAAAATCTTTTCTATAAGTATGCAAGACATAGCCATTGGTCGCAATGGTTGGATCAACAATTCAGGATGTATAAGGACTCTTTCCCCATTGTAACTATTACATTTTTAGTTAATTTTGTTAAAAATTACACATTGCAACCACAAAATGAAGTGCAATCATAGTATTATAATTTTATTCAAATTTCTATTTTTGACCACATAACATTTAGGCATGCCCCTAATAGTACAGAAGAGGACATGAAGATAGTCAAGGAGTACCATTTTTACATGAGTGATGATAGACCTCGTTCATTTGAGTTTGTACAACATTATTTTGAAAACATTTTTGAGTTCTTGCAAGAAAAAGGAATTGCAATGGGTCAACATTTGATTTGGTCAAATAATTGCACAAGGTAATTCAAGAATGCTCACATGTTTTATTGGTTGAGAAGGATGCATATAGAGAGGGGTGTACCACATATTTGGAGTTTTTTTTAGGCTGGGCATGGAAAAGGCGAGCATGATGATGCAGGTGCATGTGTGAAGAGAGCTTTGGTTAAGGAAAAAATGAAGATCAGAGGTGGTGCAACATTCAGTGATGCATGTTCTATTGTTGATTGGTGTACTTATGCACTATCACGAGGAGGGAAACTTGATTCACAAGTGTGTACACTCTTTTGGTTGGTTGAGGAGGGCACAGTGGGAGACAAAGTGGAATGTCAAACAATTAGAGATTCTTTGAAGATGCATTCATTTCAAAGCTCAGATGTGGGTGCATGGACCATATGGACACGAGATATGGCTTATTTTTGTTAGAATTGTATTCAGTGTGATTTGGATCATTGCAATTCAAGTGAGTAGGTAGATACATGGATTCCACAGTACCCAACCCCTTTATTTTTAGCACAATCCTTGTTAGAAGATGTAATAGAAAGTTCACTTGACTACAACCATCTTTCAGATCTTGTAAATCCAAGACTTAGTTGTGTAGTTGTAGCACCACAGGGGAATGAAGAGGGATCAAACATTGGTTGGAACGATGTGTACAAGGAAATAAAAATATAATATAACCAATGACAGATGATGATGGGTTCATGTATCCTACAGATTCATTTTTTTTTTAACTTGGTTGCATTACCATTTCATCATCGCTTAGGTTGTTTAGAGTAATAAATATTTATTATTCTAAGCATATTTTCTAGTTTGCATTACCATTTCATCATCATCCATATTGTTTACTATAATACAGATTTGTTATTCTAAGTATATTTAGATGTTGATAAAAAACTTATGATCATACAGGTTCAATTGTTCTTTTCAGAACTTGGTTGTGAACATATATGATTAGAAAGAATAAAATACTTGTATTTGAATACTATGAGAAACACAAAACCATTCTCATGTATTCACACCTTGTTATATCAATAAATGTTAAGTTATTGATACATCATGTTAGACCAAAAATAAAGGAGCTATGGATAATTAGTAGTATTGATCATGAAGCATTATTGGAAACTCTGAAGGTAAGAGATGACCCTTTGGGCACACTTGAGTAGCAGATCATTTGTTGTATGGGACATGTATGATATTTTCATCATATTTTGATATTGTTTATCTACTAAGGCTCATTATTTTGGTTGTTTAGAATAATATAGATTTTTTATTCTAAGCATCTTTTCTAGTTTGCATTATCAATTCATCATCATTTAGGTTGTTTAGAATAATACAGATTTGTTAGTCTAAGCATATTTTCTATTGCGACCATATAGATTTGTCATTCAAAGTATATTGTGATGTTCCTAATACAATTGATCATGGAGTTGTTGCAACAATAGCCAACTTTGATCCTTTGGTAGAGGTATGCGACATATTAGAATAATATAGATTTGTTATTCTAAGCATCTTTTCTAGTTTTCATTACCAATTCATCATCATTTAGGTTGTTTAGAATAATATAGATTTGCTAGTCTAAGCATCTTTTCTATTGTGACCATATAGATTTTTCATTCGAAGTATATTGTGATGTTCCTGGCACAATTGATCATGGAGTTACTGCAACAATAGCTACCTCTGATCCTTTGGTAGAGGTATATGATAGATTAGAAAAATAAATATTTTTTATTCTAAGCATATTTTCTAGTTTGCATTACCATTTCATCATCTTTAGGTTGTTTAGAATAATATAGATTTTTTATTCTAAGAATCTTTTCTATTGTATGTAGTTTAATTGCTACCTTGATGGTTTGTACAAGTGCTTGTCACTTCAAAATATAAACGTGCTACTATTATGGAAGATTATGCCAACCGCAAAGGCAATGTGTGATCTATTTCCTTCCCCTACTGGGAAATGACTATGTATTAGGGTTGTTTGTTGTATACCTACGTGGAATTTTGTAAATCTTATATTTGATAGCAATTCTTGAATGATAATATCATGTATATTGTGTATACTTTGTCACTTATGAGTATTCCAATGTATACTTTACAACCTATGTGTTTTCATGCGTATACTTTATATTCATGTGTGTATTCCATGACTTAAGTGTATTTGAGTAAATGATTCATTCTTTTTCACTTACTCACAAGGAGCAAAATGAACCCTAAACCCCTTTGCACCTTTACATCGCATCCATCTAACCCTTTTTCCATCAACTGAAAACTTGACACTATAGGAAAATGCTTAGAGATATCAAAAACTGAGAGAGGTTATTGTAGAGGGGCTCTATGTGATCTCGTAGCCTGAGATGGATTGTTTCTAGGTGACATGGTTTTTGAGTAATAGCTCATCAAATATTGCTTCCTTTTAGAACTTTGGACTCTTAAGGGAAATCATTGGTCCAATGTAGTTTAGAGTGGTTCAACATGTTTGGGTGCAAAATATGACTATTCCTAGTGTAAACATACCCATCCAGACGTGTTGGAACAATTCGTTTGGTTGTACAAGTTGCAGAACGAAAGTTGCACCACTTTGCAACTTTACACTACTTGCATTTGACAACTTTTTTCTCAACTGCAAACTCATCACCACAAGAAAACGCCTCTCAAATAGAAAAAATAAGGAGAGGATATTGTAGAGGGTCCCAATACAATCTCATAGCTTCAGATGGAGAGTCTATAAGCGTCACGATTTTTTAGTAATAGACCATCAAATATTGCTACCCTTTAGCACTTTGGACTCTTAAGGGAAATCACTAGTCCAATGTAGCTCAGAGTGGTTAATCATGTTTGAGTGAAAAAGAGGACCATTCCTAGCATAAATGTACCCACCCACACATCTTGGAATAGTTTGTTTGGTTGTACGAGTTGTAGAACGAAAGTTGCACCACTTTGTAACTTTACACTACTTACATCTAATAAATTTTTTCTCAATTGAAAACTCATCACCATGGGAAAATTACTTCGAGAAAGAAAAAACTGAGAGAGGTTGTTTTAGAGGGTCTCAACACGATCCCATAGCCTTAGATAGAGAGTCTGTAAGCATCACAGTTTTTGAGAAATAACTTTTCAAAGATTCTTGTCTTTTAGCACTTTGGAATCTTAAGGGAAATCACCAGTCCAATGTAGCTCGAAGTGATTCAATGTGTTTGGATGAAAAAGAGGACCATTTCTAGTATAAACGTACCCATCTAGACGTATTGGAATAACTTGTTTGGTTGTACAACTTGCAAAACAAAAGTTGCATCACTTTGCAACTTTACATTGTTTGCATTTGAAAACTTTTTCCTCAACTGAAAACTCGTCACCACAGGAAAATTCCTTCGAGATAGAGAAAAATGAGAGATTATATTTAAGAGGGTCCAACACGATCTCATAGCATCAGAAGGAGAGTTTGTAAGCATCATGGTTTCTGAATAATAGCTTGTCAAATATTGTTGCCTTTTAGCACTTTGGACTCTTAGTGGAAATCATCGGTCCAATGTAGCTCAAAGTGATTTGGTGTGTTTGGGTCCAAAAAATGACCACGCCTAGCGTAAACGTACCCATCCAAACATGTTGGAATGGTTTTTTTGGTCATACGAGTTGCAGAACAAAAGTTGCACTACTTTGTAACTTTACACTACTTGCATCTAACAACTTTTTTCTCAACTGAAAACTCGTTACCACGAGAAAACACCTCCAAGATAGAAAAATTGAGAGATTTTATTGAAGAGGGTCCCAACATGATCCCATACCCTCAGTGAAGTCTGTAAGCGTCATGATTCCTGAGTAATAGTCTGTCAAAGATTGTTTTCTTTTAGTACTTTAGACTCTTAAAGGAAATTGTCGGTCCAATGTAGCTCAGAGTGATTTGATGTGTTTGGGTGCAAAATATGACCATGCCTAGCATAAACGTACCCATTCGGATGTGTTGGAATAGTCTATTTGGTCGTACAAGTTGCAGAGAAAAAGTTGCACCACTTTGTAACTTTACATTGCTTGCATCTGACAACTGAAAACTTGTCACCTTAGGAAAATGCCTCTGAGATAGCAAAAACCATGAGAGGTTATTGAAGAAGGTCACAATATGATCCCATAGCTTCAAATGAAGAGTTTTTAAGTGTCATGGTCTCTGAGTAATAGCCCGCCAAAGATTGTTGCCTTTTTGCACTTTAGACTCTTAAGGGATATCATCGGTCCAATGTAGCTCTAACTATTTTGACATGTTTGGGTTCAAAACAGGGTCATGCCTAGCCTAAACGTACCCATCCACATACATTGGAACTATTTTTAGATCAGACTAGCCTCCTTTTCATTGACGATAAAATCTTCTTCTTACCTTTTCATTCCTTTTGTAAGTGGTTAATTTTAGTCTTTAGTTGTTTTGCTTCAATTTCAACGCTTAGGAAAACAAGATCCCTTTGTTTGATGCTCTTCAACGCTTAGGAAAACAACTTCATTTGTTCAAATTCACCTTAACCATCATCTCTCACATTTTTTTCCTGCATAAATTCTTACCAAATACAAAACCTCAATTGTGTTACGTTGAATGGCATATAGGACAATAATTGTGATACAACAAGTTTGGTGTGGGTCAAGGTTGATTGACATATATGACAATATCATATTAGTTTTATTGATTTTGTGTGAAGTGTGCATTATAACTAATGTGCATCAATCCCATATAGTATGCCTAGTTTTATTATTGATGCATTATGGTTAGCAACATTCATTGTTGTGCATCACAATAATACAAATTACATGTCGAAGGTAAAATAACATGCATGTCATGGAGTTGTATTTAGTTTGTTTAATGGTTGCATCATGGTTGAGTGATGTACTGATTGTTGATCGTGATTATTGTATAGATTTCACATGAACAATCTAATGAACATGTATCTTGTTCAGTTGTAAGAACTTTGTTTGAAGGTTGCATCAAACCCCTATGGTTGAAAGATAGTGATTCTTATTCAAGATGATTTTATACCTTTTACATGTCATTAATCTTGAATGAACATTGAGTGACATTGATTTTTATCAAGATGATTATATTACTTTTGAATGAACATTGTAACATGATATATGTTTCATTAGGTTGTATCCATTTTTTTGAAGTTTTTAATTAATCAAAAGAATCAATGCCATAAGACTATCACAAGCTTCTCTTTTCATATTTTTTTCCTTGTCTATGAGACCATAATTCTTTGAGGCATATTTTCAAACAGTTATTCTCAACAAATATTATACAATGCTTCTCATAAGATTTTTCATTAATTTTAACTTTTTTTGAAATAAAATTCAGCTACCCACTTCATTATAGGAGTTCAAAAAGAAAAATAATGTCAAATGTAAATTCATTAAACAAATCTTGAAATCACGTGTATTCTCAAATTGAGTGTTTGATAAAAATGTAAATTGGTAGACATGTATGAAAAATGTGGTACAATAGAAAAGCTTGTGAATTGTTTGAAAAAAATCCTCAAAGAAATGTGGTCTCATTGAATGCAATGTATGTGAACCTTAATATGAATGAACTCTAACATAGATGGATTACCAATTGTAATTCATAAGTTCTATTAAAATGCAATTTCTTTAATCTATAACATACATTATCAATCATAACTTTAAACCATTCTAAGATAATTATACATTCCATTTTAAAAATCCAAAGTAGAAAGACATGCACACGAGGAACAAATTAGATCGAATATCAATTCTTATTTATCAAAATATAGAATAATTGTGTTTGTGCATATACAAATTTGGCATATACCTATTCAAAACAAGTTTTACAAAATGTGGCATATATGTCATCTCAAGATCTATCAAACTCTAAGTACATATCAATCTATATCATATCCTAATCCTGTGTCGAACCATCAAAATCAATCCTCCTTGAAGAAGTTAATTTCTTTGAAGATTCCTGCACAATAATAATTCAAACCAAAAATTATATTAACTATGTGAATGGTTGACAAGATAGACTAGTAAATAGAAACTTATATACTATTATGAATTTAACATCAAAATTTACTATACATGTACTATATTATATCAATAATTCAATTTTTGTTTACCTCAAGTCTTGCTCATTTTTTCTGCAAGATGGTCTACATATGATTGTCCCTTAGGAAGTTTAGGAGTCCTCGTATAAAGAAATGGTCCCACACTAGTCACAATGTTGAGTCAGACAGAGGACTATAGCAGGTAAAATAAAAATGATACAAATTAACATATAATTTTTGACAAATAATCATATCTACTAAACATATATCTTCTCCTATCTAAACGTAAATATCTACAATATAAAATAAACACATACCTGTTGTGATGCTACGACACTAGATGGGCTTATAGTGGATGAAGCAGCTAAGATGGTTTCCTATATAAAAATGACAAGAATGTAACACAATTTAAATGCACATGCACATATAATTATAATGTCGAGGATAAAAAAAAAATACTTGTTGTGCAACTTCATCCAATGGGTCAGACCCTGTCAACGAGGTATTATAAGAACCAGGATGTTGCATAAAAATACAAGATTACATTATACTATCAATCTATGTAGTAAATCTATTTAAACATAATAGATTTCAAAAATTAACATCTAAAATAATAATTTAAATAATACCATATACTGATTTTCTAGGGAAAATGACATGGTTGTCTGTGTGGCTTCCTGCAATTGCGATATTTGCTCCTCTGTCAACACTCGCTAAATATTTCAACACATAAACATATATTAGTACAAATATCTCTCATAAAATATGAAAGAATTTACATAAAACACATTATGAAATTACTTTAAGTCTTACCGGTCCTCCCATATCATCCTTGGCAATCGATGTCTCTCCTGCAAATGGTCCATTCTGTGCTCTATCAAATCCTACATTTGACATACCATGAACCTCATAGTCAGATGTGTTTATGGAAGTCTCAGTGGATTGTCAAAGAGGATCCAAACATAAATTATTGTATGTCATGTAGTAATGAGGCACACAAATATGTCCCAAAGAAGACGATGTACCAATGGGAGCTAATGCAACAGGTGCACCACCACCAATGGAAGCTAATGTGATACAGAGCAAGAGGATTCACAACTCAAAATTCCATTCAATTGAAAATTTTCATAAAATTATTCATCTCAAACAATGATTAAGTGCATTCTAGATCATAGTGCAATCATTCTCACAACAACCCACAATTCAATGCAACAAACAGTCATTAATAACTTCTGTAAAATAAATAATGAAACTAATCCCTTCGGTGAGATTTAAGATAAAATAATTTCAGACCTTCCTTCCAATTTTTATGAAGATCCAATGGTGGAAATGGAAGTTATTGCATTTTTCCCAAAACTGCAAACCCTAGGCAGTGTTCAAACCTGCCCTCACCAAAATAGTCATATCTTCCACAAAACTCAATAAAATTCAATGAAACAAAAATAATTGGAAACTATAAATAGATATATTTCCATAAATATATGATAATCCATTATTTGAATCCATACCAGTCTGTACAAATCACAACTTCAACCTGAAAACAATGTAGAAATCATAAAATGCACACCAAACTTGAGGTTGCCATTCATCAAACTTCACAAATAATGTCTCCAACCTCCCAATTCGATTTTTGGAGGGTGTACTTATACATTTCCAACCAAAACCAACTATTTTCAACCACCTTTTAATTAGTTTGTTGAAAAAACACCTTAATGACACTTTTGACAAGTTGCTTGACAACTTTCTTGAGCAACTTTTACAATTTTTACAATTTGGAACAACTTTAAACATTATTTGACAAATGACTTCAAATATTACTTTCTAAGACTCAAACACCTATAAAATGGTTTGATAAACCTTATTATAAGACCCAATACATAAAATAGAGCAACTATTTACAAATGGCCTCATGGAGGCTGGAAAGCAACTTGGTGCTCCTGCACCATATGATACCACTATGATGCAGAGCAAGAGGATTCACAACTCAAAATTCCATTCAATTGAAAAATTTCATAAAATTATTCATCTCAAACAATGATTAAGTGCATTCTAGATCATAGTGCAATCATTCTCACAACAACCCACAATTCAATGCAACAAATAGTCATTAATAACTTCTGTAAAATAAATAATGAAGCTAATCCCTTCAGTGAGATTTAAGATAAAATAATTTCAGACCTTCCTTCCAATTTATATGAAGATCCAATGGTGGAAACGGAAGTTATTGCATTTTTCCCAAAACTGCAAACCCTAGGCAGTGTTCAAACCTACCCTCACCAAAATAGTCATATCTTCCACAAAACTCAATAAAATTCAATGAAACAAAAATAATTGGAAACTAGAAACAGATATATTTCCATAAATATATGATAATTCATTATTTGAATCAATACCAGTCCGTACAAATCACAAATTCAACCTGAAAACAATGTAGAAATCATAAAATGCACACCAAACTTGAGGTTGCCATTCATCAAACTTCACAAATAATGTCTCCAACCTCCCAATTCGAGTTTTGGAGGGTGTAATTATATATTTCCAACCAAAACCAACTATTTTCAACCACCTTTTAATTAGTTTGTTGAAAAAACACCTTAATGACACTTTTGACAAGTTGCTTGACAACCTCTCTGAATTCATAATAGCGTAGGTGTTGAAAGAAATAAGGAAGAAATAAAACATAATAAGATTAAAAATAAATTATCATACTTGAAACATGTAAGCATTGATTCATAGGTTGAGAGAATTTATCTATGTATGCAATAAACTATGAAGGTTCTAAAGGATATAGTATATGTGTTGATTTAGGAACTTACACCTGAAATCAAATAGATGTTAATGATTTTTCCTTAAATATCATAGGTGTTTGCACAAAATAATGTTAGAAATGGTGGAAATGATAGGAAATCACATTAGCAAATGAAAGGAAAGTGAAATTTTGCAAAAAATAAAAGAAGAAAATGTTAGAAAATAGGAGTAAAAGTCTCAAGCATGAAATTACCAAATAAAATTAGGTATAAGCATTGATTGATAGAGAATAAGCACTAATCCATAAATTTTTTAATTCATTAAAGCATTAATTCATAGATTTGGAACAACTTTAAACATTATTTGACAAATGACTTCAAATATGACTTCCTAAGACTCAAAAACCTATAAAATGGTTTGATAAACCTTATTATAAGACCCAATACATAAAATAGAGCAACTATTTACAAATGGCCTCATGGAGGCTTGAAAGCAACTTGGTGCTTCTGCACCATAATGCAACAGGTGCACCACCATCATGCTGGAATGTATTAGGTGCAACACTATCATGATGGGATGCACCATCAAATGGTTGCACAACATGATGGATCTACATGACCAAATGATCACTCAATAAATGTAAGGCATAAATGCTCAGAGTCCCTACATCTAGAAGCAATATCAGGGTAAGGTAGTGGAGTCAAGGAAACAATAGGCGAAATAGGAAAAACTGGGGTGACTAGGCATGCTCTAGTTCTATCCTATGGCATCCCTTTACCAAAACCCTGGAAATATCATATTTCAAAGTAATTGACATGCTTCCCTAAGACAAACTTAGCATATAATTTTTGGAGAAAATACCAAGGGACATCAAGATTTTTTTTGGGTGGTCTATCAAAAGCCATCCACCAACATCTCTAGAAATTATCTAATATGCCTCTATGGGTGCACAATTTAATTAAAAATTTTGGCTTTTGCACATTAGCGAGTTGTCCTATTCTATGATTGATGAATAATTGGGCTAATTGGGCTTTCTCAATATCAAGTTCCCTCACCTCATCATATGATAATCCATCGACATAAAATTATCTTTGTTCCTCTTGCCATTGTGCAAATCTATTGTGCTGAGATGCCAAAGTTTCAACATTTGAAATGATTGTTTCCAAAGTGTTTTTCATGTCTGATAGCTCAATGAGTGTCTCATAGATTCAACATACATTTCTCAATTGATCTAAATTTCTAAGAATAGATTCATGTATTGTTGGCATGTTTTGGTTTGGAAACAACAGTCATGGTGAAGGAGGATTTGGAGGGTTTTCATCTTGTGTGGGGTTAGGGTTTTCATGTTGAGCCATTTTAAGCCTGTTAATTGATAATAAAAAATCAAAATTAATAATGATTTTAATGCAATAAAAAACCCATCAAATACCCTCTTTTTGACTAATTTTTTTTTTTTAAAATGCAAAAATAATATAAATTGAACAAGCACATAAAAATCCAAACATACCTTTGAAATTTTATTGATTTTAAGCAAAATGATTCACTGTGAATGGATATCTGAGTTGGGAAGTAGAGAAACCTACACAATGAGCTAAAAATGAGCTCTCAGGTTTTTCTTTTTTATTTTATAAAACAGGAAACAAATATCCGTTTTGAAATGGATATTCGTTTCTTGTTTTATAATTTTTTTAATATATGGTCGGGTCTGAGACCCGACCATATATTCATTGGGGCCATTTTTTTGAAATGTATAATATAAAATTATATTATATAATATATAATATATATCATATTATAATATAATATACATTATATAATGTATAATATACATTATATTATTTTTAATATATATAATTATTTTATAACATATATATATAATTATATTATAGTATATATATATATAATTATATTATAGTATATATATATATATATAATTATATTATAGTATATATATATATATATAATTATATTATATTATATATATATATATAATTATATTATAGTATATATATATATAATTATATTATAATATATATTATATTATATTATATTATTTATAATATATTTCATATTATAATATAATATCATTAATTTATTAAAATATAATATTATATAACAATATAATATTATATAATCATATAACATTATATATTCATATAATATAATAAATTTAATATATAATATTTAATATTATAGAAATATTATAATAAAATATATTTTTTAATTTTTTTTTATAGATGAGTGCTATCAAAGGGGATAGCTCCTATTTACAAAGATTGAACATATTTGATGGAGGACCCCAAGTGAGTCTCCATGAAATTCTTACATCATAATGTATCTATAAACTATTGCCAGATTTTTGCCCAGTTCGATAACCCGAGAGATGCTTGTGGCAGAGAGCCATTTGCCATCTGCATTTAAGAGCCTTGAAACCAGCCCGAAATTGCAGTTGATTACTCCCGCATGAAACACCTCCCAAGCGGTCCATGTGAGCTTGTCTTGCTGTCCTACATTGATGTTTGGCGGAGTCCCCATCATCTCTTGTGTCTTCATCCGAATCCCCTTCTTCTTCCTTTATCTCGTAGTTCAAGTTGTCAAAGAACAAGTGAAGGGGGCTCACCAAACCATCCTCCCTTAACCCAAATACCACATTGGCCACCATTATGGATTTGTTGTGGAGATGAACCTGTTCACCAGCTCCACAGTCTTCTCCTTCGAATTGACAATGTCCACTATCAATCTTAATACTACCTTGTAGATCTACCCATCACATTTATGCTCCCCTTTGCCTAGACATCCACCCACTATCGCACATATTGCCTCCAAGACATTAGACCTATGGCATACGAATATCCTTCGACATTTATCCAGGACCAGTTCCTCATTGCACACATAGCTCATTCCAAATTGATGCACCATTTTCGCTACACCTTCGCACCAAACCCCTCCTCAATCTTTCGTAGCACACCCAACACCTCCATTAATATTAAATAAGCCAAGAAGTCATCCCAAGGACTCCTTTTTCCTTACCCATGTGCTCGGGAAGTTCTGACACTCCTCTGTGCGGTCCCTTCATTTGTCACTTCTACCATCCTGTCGGTGTTAAGCATGAGGATTCCCTCCGATCGCTTCCAGAATTTTCAAATCTCGTTCCCAAGCCAAGTCATCCTAGAAAAAGGTTTAAAACCATCTACTTTGAAAGGATGGCAAGGCATGAGGGTAGTCCTTATTCCTTGTCAACATCACTTCGATAATTCTCTTCAAGCCCGACCACCGTTCTGACTTGGAGTCAATTAAGACCGATGTAGATTGAAAGACGCCAAAGTTCACCAAACAGTCCACCGCTTTGTTGGCTTCTCTATAAGCGTGGGATAAGGAATAGTCATCAAG